>CM061048.1:71483450-71588946 GCA_030762985.1 Adelphocoris suturalis
ACCGGGTCTGACGTTATTCCCATATCAGCTTCCATCATGTTATCAAGCTCGGCAAATAAGAAACCACCACATTTTTGCCGTTTGCTATTTTCCTATTTGCTTCATTTCTAGAGAAGAAAAAATGCATATACGAATGCGATGTTGCAACCCGAATTATTATGAATGAATTATGGTGATGAGTAAGTTGTGGACTTAATTTCATTTTCGTTCTGTGTTAGAATGTAAAGAACGGTAATCTTTGTCCTACCGAAACCTCAATAAAAATGCGCACTCGTCCCATATTAGTAGGTGATCTACATGGGACTTACTCAGACGGTATCTTTTTCCATTTAACGAATAATGCTACCATAGAATCTTAGCCGTTGCCGCGCAATTTTGAAGACAAATCCCAAAATATATCTGTTGGAAGGTACAAGAATGAAGACAATCAAGCGAGAGGATATATTCGTTCTTGTTCGTCAAATATAGAAAATATGCATTTTAAACTATTCGGATTGATGTTTTTCAATTGTATATGAATTTTAATCAAATTGTAAATGAATTGGTGAAAGGTTTTTTTTCCCTCACTCAGTCTACTCATTGCCCTTTCCTTCCAAAACAAGATGGTTATGTTGGTGGATACCTAGATACCTAGATACGTTTCCCGATTTTCAATCTTCACGTTTTCCAGCCTCAATCATTAATAAAATTAAATTATTAAATTAAAAAATTTGTAAACTTAAGCCTCAATTAAGTTGTAAAAAACATTTCAAAACAATCCCTTGCATTCAAAGGCTAAAGATATATGAGCGTAGAGTACGTTAAGGTTTATAATTTTCATCAATAATGAACCTTTGTAATCGACCAGTAAAATTGTAAGCCCCCCCCCCCCCCCCCTCAACATTTTTGTTGGTTTACGATTAAAGATACGTAGAATCCAAAAATCGAACAAAGAAGAAAAATCCATCCGTACACCGTTTTTACCTCCATTTCAATAAATTTTAGCTTCATAGGTTGAAAACAAAGAAATTAGCTCCGGTGATCACAAGGCATAGACAACACTAGCCTTCAGGGTGTATGTCGATGTTTCGTGTCATTGTTCTGTGTCGTTGTTAGTTGACAATTTCCCGTAATAAGGCCTCCGTATGAACAACAAGGGTATTATGAAAACGTAACTCAATTGCGAAATCCATAGTAATGGGGTACGTAATAATTAACTAGGTAGTTAGTAGTAAAGTAATCCAGGAGTTCACGAAATGGTAACACAGGGATAGAGAAACTAGCAGAAAGAAGGTAGGACGAGTCATTGGCGCGTCAGTAACTGTTTGTTTGATGGTGCTGTGCTGTGCCTGGAGGTTTGAATGCTCGGAGCTCCTTTATGGCGGATCACATCTAATTTTTTTTTTTTTTTTTTTTTTTCTTTAAACACATAATGTGTTTTTGCGATCACCAACCGGTTAAAACCCTACAAGAAATTCTGTAACGAAAAAACGTCGTGAGATGCCGATAAACGTTGTAGCAAACCTTCGCTTATAGTTAACAACAGTTGCTATGCGTAGGCTTACTAGACTCCAAGTTATTTCTAACTCCTTATTATTGACATGAATATGTCTTTGCTCTGGGGGTCAACCAAAAATTTTCGTCACACAAAAGTTGATGTTCTAATGATGTTCACGTACAACCCAGCCGTTGCTAGGGGAATGGAACTTCCACAGTTTTCATCGCACAGAAATCGTTTGCCATTCGTTGGAAAACGCTTGATTTATGTGATAAATGTTTACATCTCAAGCTACCAATTTCCCCCTCCTTACGCAAACTAAGTTGATTGGACTATAAACAATTTTATAGCATTTACAAGTCAAATTTAACCTTTTTACAAGTCAAATTAACCTTTTTACAAGTCAATTTAACCTTTTTACAAGTCAAATTAACCTTTTTACAAATCAAAATAACCCTTTAACAAATCAAAATAACCCTTTTACAAATCAAAATAACAATTTTACAAATCAAAATAACCCTCTTTGAGCAATGAGCAAAAATCGTTGAAGGGCAAAGAAAAGAAACTGAATACATTGAATACGACAAAATAGGTGTAATAATAAATAATTAAAAAATATCAATTTTCCAACAAAAATATATCAAAATTTTCCATCAAAAACTCAATAAAAAAAAATATCGAATTTCGAACCAAAAATACATCAAAATTTTCCAACAAAAAAATGTCAATCAATATATAGAGTTCCGAAAGTAGGTGAGCAATATGAGTCCTATGAGTGAGGATATGAAAATTACTTGAAGATCACAGTGAAATTCATGAAAAAGGAATGCCAGTTTAAACCCGTACTCCTATTTCTTTGCCCATCAACGATTTTCGCGCATTGATCAAAGAGGGTTATTTTGATTTGTAAAAGGGTTATTTTGATTTGTAAAAAGGTTAAATTGACTTGTAAAAAGGTTAATTTGACTTGTAAAAAGGTTAATTTGACTTGCAAAAAGGTTAATTTGATTTGTAAAAAGGTTAATTTGACTTGTAAAAAGGTTAATTTGACTTGTAAATGCTATAATATGCCGGTTACAATATTCTTAACGTGAAGCAATAGCATCATTTACTCCACTCCATAGGAAACATTTTCATCCTCTTGACAACAGTCGACTGTTAACAACAACTCATTGTAGTTGTAGTGGCTTCTCTCCACAGTTATTTTCAACATTTCTATAAGTAAACCGTTGTTTTGTTGGAATTAGTCGGGATGCGGCCCAGGGAAAATAAATGAAATTATTTCATTTATTGTTTTATTTGATAACGTTTCGTCCTCTTACTGAGGACATCTTCAGATGTTGGTGTGTCCAGGGAAAAATTCCCCCAATCGAAGACATATCCATGTAACATGGTATCTGCTTGTAAAGCAGATAGTGGAACTCGTTTACGAGTTTCTTCCTACTCCCCACTTTAAATTTTTAATATACATATCTGAAAAATGTCTTTCGTGTGTTTTCTTTAAACACAGAATGTGTTTTTGCGATCACGAACCGGTTAAAACCCGACACGAAATTTCGTTACGAAAAAACGTCATGCGATGCCGATAAACTTTGTAGCAAACCTTCGCTTATAGTTAACAGCAGTGGCTATGGGTAGGCTCACTAGACTCCAAGTTATTTCGAACACATTGTTATGATGCGTCAGCTTATGGGTTTGTACATTCTGTGTTTTTGTAATTTCATACAGTGTGAATACGGAAAAATAACCGGGGGGGAGGGGGGTGGATTTTTTTTTTTTTTTTTTTTTTTTTTTTCAACTTGTAAACTTAGGATTATTGAGTGTGACGAGGGATTACAGAGACACCCTTCGATATATACACCTTCGACATACACCTACGTACATTGATTCACTTTGGGTGCAATAGATATCTCCCTTGTGTGGATTCCATTGGTGAGAAAATTTTGTTTACTGAACGTTTACGTGTGGCTTCCGGAGGTCTGCAAATCCCCCCCAGTGTTATAGGAAACCTAAGACTCAACCCGGTTGTCCTCGACAGCCTTTGGGTCCCGATGCGTGTCTGTAATCCCTAAGCTTAGCGTCCGTCGCCTTTTCAATACGCGTCATGTGTCCGCAATAATCGCTTCTGGTATTAATGATGTCTCGTTGGCTGTGCGCCATCGGCAATTGCAGAAGGTATGTGAAATTTCAAATCAAACGATACGCTCAATAATCATCCGCATTCCAATTCGAAGTCTTTGTGCGGCCCAGGGAAATTTTAAAATCCACATTGTCGATGGGTTGGCATCATCAGTTTGCAATAATCATAACATCGCAGCAGTACATAGTAGATATCAATGATTTTTAGGTCATACAAAGAGCCAGGCATGTTATTTTGACGTACGCGCCAGGTTTTCCCTGATTGTTAAGCGGCCTGGTAGAATCAGGGAATTAAATTGAATGAGCTCAGAAAAATATCTTTGAAAATTGAGAGCGGTGAAGGGGGGAGTATTAAAGTTATATCCCCATTTAATTGTTACTCATCCATAAAAGTTGAGAGAATAAATAAAAACGGTTAAAACATACACTATTGCAACTAAATAGTAAACTGAGTACAACTACTAAATGCTATACCATAAACCAAGTATCTGAATAAGTAGCTCGTGTGGCGGGGGGGGGGGGGGGGGGGGTGGGGGGGGGGGGGGGGGGGGGGGCAGTGTTGGGCATAATCTAATCGTCGAATACGAATACGATTGTGATCACGTTAATTATTCGTTGATTCTGAGTCAACTGCGATTATATTCGTATTCGTGCAATCGTATTCGCCTGTCGGCGATTTCACCAATACAACCCATAAAAATACGTCACGGTCGTCAATCAATAGGGCGTCCCTCCTATAAGCGAAGCCTTGATAATATGACCTAGCTTCAGAGGGACGTCCTTAAAGCGAATTCAACGATTGGAGCCCAGCCTATTTGTCTTAAATCTACTTCAATAGGACGTCCCTCTGAAGTTAGGTAATATTAGCAAGGCTAAGCATGTTATAGGAGGGACGCCCTATTGAAATTGATGACCGTGACGCATTTTTATGACCGACAGACGAATACGATTAACACGAATACGAATATAATCGTGTCTGACTCAGAATCAACGAATAATTATAGCGATTACAATCCTATTCGTATTCGACGATAAGATTATGCTCAACACTGCACCACAGCAGTCAAGAAACAAATCGCAATAGGTGGGCACGAAATTCCTCGTTTTTCCTCCGCTCTACTTCACGTATCTCAAGTTTTTGAAAAAGTCTCACGGACCACTTCCTGGTACCCTGCAGATCATAGTTTATGAATCACTGTGCTATACCTACCAACTAATCTTAATAACAAAATATTATTCGGAAACAGTCTGTCATTCAGTGATTCATTGAATTGATGGTGGGCACGAAATTTCTCGTTTTTCTTCGCTCATCTACTTCACGTATCTCAAGTTTTTGAAAAAGTCTCACGGACCACTTCCTGGTACCCTGCAGATCATAGTTTATGAATCACTGTGCTATACCTACCAACTAATCTTAATAACAAAATATTATTCGGAAACAGTCTGTGCGATAATTATTCGTTGATTCTGAGTCAACTGCGATTATATTCGTATTCGTGTAATCGTATTCGTCTGTCAGCGATTATACGATTACAAACCATAAAAATGCGTCACGGTTATCAATTTCAATAGGGCGTCCCTCCTATAATATGCGAAGCCTTGCTAATATTACCTAGCTTCAGAGGGACGTCCTTAAAGCGAATTCAACGATTGGAGCCCAGATTATTTGTCTCAAATCTATTTCAATAGGACGTCCCTCTGAAGCTAGGTAACATTAGCAAGGCTTTGCATATTATAGGAGGGACGCCCTATTGAAATTGATGACCATGATGTAAATACACGAATACGATTACACGAATACGAATATAATCGTAGTTGACTCAGAATTAACGAATAATTATCACGATTACAATTGTATTCGTATTCGACGATAAGATTATGCCCAACACTGTGGGGGGGGGGTGTGTTCTGTGACTTTATTTCGATGGGAAAACTTTTCCACAGTAGAGAAACTCCGCCATTTTCGCCTTGGAGAACTTCTCCAGGTGCTCTATAAGGCAGTTATAATTCTCCAATCTGGAAAACCTCCCACCACCTTCATAGGTGTTCATAAGATTTTCGAGATAAGGTTAAGTGTATTTGCACTGAGATTTTGGTGTTTCCTCGTCCTATATCACTCTGCAATTCATTGATTAATATTTTTCATTATCCATGTATTTTTTTTTTTTTTTTTTTTAAGACAGAACACTTTTATTGAAAAAAAGGAACGAAATTGAAATCAGAATTGAACGAAGTTTTCCGATGAGTTTCTTGTAACAGTTTTGTGATTATTATTATTTTTTTCTTCCAATTTTTGAGTTCATTCGTGCTATTCCTTTAGCTGATGGCAGGTACAGCAGCACCATCCTCCAAATTCAGGTGACGCAACTTCCTGCGGCTTCCTCGCAAGCGTAGAGATACTGCCGAATGATAGAAAATTGAATTTTCACTCTAACCCAATTCAATACTTGGATGTACGGCTTTGCCCACTTTTCACTGAGCCGATCTGCCAGTCTGTTAAGAAAAGCACTGTACTCCACATGTAAGTGATCATGTAATGGAGTACACATGTGCTACCACATCATATTTCGCATGCTTCTGCTGTGAATGTGCCCTTGCAGTTGCGTCCCAATCTTGCGTCGAATTATCCATGTAGGTAATGACTATAAATTTAATCTATGAGTTTTGTGGACCTTCATGTTGAAGTGAAAAAAAAAATGAAGAAGGAATTTGAATTCATTTTGCCGCCAAAAGAGTTGAACTATGGCTATGGTATTGGGTGAAATAAATTTATCTCATTGGAGATAAGGCGCCTCATCTCTATCTCCCTATCGCTTTAAAATAGCTCGATTAAAATTAAATTTAAAAAACTGTTTTCTTGGTCGATTACAAAGGCTTATTATTGAACATAATAAACCATAACACTGAAATGGGTTGAAGGGGGACTGAAGAAAACGCCCGTCTATTTATGGTTGGAGGGAGGTGACGTTCGGGTGCTTTTAAGCGAAAGTTACTGTATTTGTTTTCTGAGTACCTACGAGGTTATGAAGTAGGTAATAAGAGATGCACATTATCTCTCACGTGTGCATATCTAGTAGGTAAGTTTGTCATCAAACATCTATACACCCAATTTACTAACTAAAACTCATCAATTGGAAGGGATCCGAAAAATTATTTTTAGTTTTGAGGCTGTTTTTGGGAAACTTACCTATAACTCTGTCCGGAAAGTCATCTAACGAGATTTATGCGCGGTCTCCTATCAGAAATTCAAACCATATTGGCCTTCCGCCTTACACATTTTCTACTTCTATAGAAGTAATCGGTGATGACTCATCTACAAGTCGGCCGAGGGCGAGGCCCACCGGTTTCTTCTAAGAAACGATGCATTCACGCAGGTGGATCTCATGCACCAGCCTTGGATTTTCGCCATATACACAAATAGACATCGATTTGCAAAAATTAAGATAGTCCTACGAGTTCTCGAAAATTCTAGAGCAGAATTGTAGGGAAAAACTCGAAACTCTTCAACCTCCACATTGAATCTTTGTTCTATCAATTCAATGAATCACTGAATGACAGACTGTTTCCGAATCATTTTCATGTCTTTCATGAGGCACATAACAAAAAAATCGTCACGAAAAAAATTGTCCCAAGTGGCCACAACGATGATTATGACCATCAGAAATGACGTTGACCATAAACACATGAAAATGTCCCAATGCGTTGCAGACTCATATACAAGCGTCTGAATTTAATGTTTATAAAGATTAGTTGGTAGGTATAGCACAGTGATTCATAAACTATGATCTGCAGGGTACCAGGAAGTGGTCCGTGAGACTTTTTCAAAAACTTGAGATACGTGAAGTAGATGAGCGAAGAAAAACGAGAAATTTCGTGCCCACCTATGTCCGATTTGTTTCTTTACAGCTGTGGTGTCATACAATTGATAAAGAAAATATTACTGTGTACCTATTTGGAATTTTTGACTACATAATGATTTTCAAAACTTTACAAAATAGGCCGTTAAGTCTTCTTTTTTTTAAATTTATTATTATTTTTATTATTCACCAACTTGGGCTTCTTCATGGAGTTGAAATTAAATTTAAACTATATTGGAAATGTATGCCTTCGATCAGTTCAAAGCAGATGAAATCGGAGCGGTCATATTTTCTGCTTGCGGTTATGTTCTACAATTTCATAGCTATAGTTACTTACTTTTGTTTGAGAATTATTGATTTGACTCCTCACCTAGAAAAGATGAAACATATCATTAAATTCAGACGCTTGCATACGAGTCTGCAACGCATTGGGACATTTTCATGTGTTTACCTATGAATGGTCAACGTCATTTCTGATGGTCATAATCATCGTTGTGGCCACTTGGGACAATTTTTTTGTTATGTGCCATATGAAAGACATGAAAATGTCAAAAAAAAATGATAAAAAACTCGTAAACGAGTTCCACTATACGCTTTACAAGCAGATACCGTGTTACATGGATTTGTCTTTGATTGGGGATTTCATAACGGTTGTCCTCGACTGTTGTCAAGAGGATGAAAATGTTTCCTATGGAGTGGAGTAAATGATGCTTTTGCTTTACGTTAAAAATATTGTAACCGGCTTATTAAAATTGTTTATAGTCCAATCAACTTAGTTTAGCAATGCAGCCAGGTACGTAAGGAGGGGGAAATTGGTAGCTTGAGATGTGAACATTTATCACATAAATCAAGCGCTTTCCAACGAGTGGCGAACGATTTCTGTGCGATAAAAACTGAGGAAGTTCCATTCCCCTAGCAACGGCTGGGTTGTACGTGAACATCATTAGAAATTGTGACATCAACTTTTGCGTGACGAAAATTTTTGGTTGACCCCCAGTGCAAAGACATATCCATGTCAATACCAAATTTAAGGACAAAAAGGCCTTGGAAATAATTTAAACAGTCCAAATAAAGAAACGTACATAATGATTATCCAAAAAATGGTACGTAATCCACCAGTGATCAACTGATTGTCTGCACAAAGCTACAGGAACTGCTACGATGACTTCACTGTTTCAAAATCCGGAGAGTTCTGCCGCAAAAGTGCTTTGTTGTAACACAAAGAAACACCAAACTCGCCCTGAGACATAGGTGTGTTCCAAGCACCCACGAGTTCACGAAACTTTTAGGTTCAAGAACCCATCGGTGGGAACGCTATAGTTCACCTGACACTCAATGCACCAACCAGCGCTAGCGTCGTCTTTAGTAACGTGAAAACCTCATCATCGAAATCCGTTGAGCATTTTGAAGAAAAGGCCAAAAAGGTGCAAAAAACGGCATTTTCAACTTTTTTGAAGGTTATTTGCTAATTGCCGCCCTCAGACTATTTTCCCAGGTATGAAGGATATGAGATATCATTCCTACACAGAAGAAGAGTAACTGTTGAAAATTTCATCAAAATCCATCGAGCCATTATTGAGAAAAGACAACAACAACAAAAAGTGCTAAACGACGTTTTTTCAAGTAAGGTAATGTGGGCCGTACGAGAAAAACATTGGTTTTACTTTGCCTGCCATTTACCAACTACCCTTAAACAAATGTTTTCTATCTATGTGTAGACAGCTGATAAAAGAAAACTGACGGTTGTAATAATTATTAGATGAAGCAAATTGAAAAAGAGATGTGAAAAACGATAACGTCGATAACACAACAAGCATCAAGCAGGCTAATGATAAGGCATTTAGCGTGAAGGTTTGAGGTGAAGTGAATTCTCGGAAGGTTCAGAAAGGTTTCCTTCAGTTTGAGTTCCCCGAGCAGGTCTGAAAAGTTCATGAACTCACTGAACTCAGTTCATGAACTCGCGGTGCTTGGAACACAGCTATTAGCCGGAAACTACTCATTCTGTTATCTATTACCAATCTATGCTAGCAACGCTTTTCATCTGTTCCCGCGCACGGAGCTGGTAAACCTACTAGTCCTGGAGCCAGGGCCGAAAATAGGTAGTAATTCGAGGAGAAGTTTTTGAAAATTTAGTCCGTTCTGAGTGAGAAAATCATTGTCTGTCATCTCAAAATTGGTGGAATACAATGTGGCGGCCACATAAAAATGGCTCAATTCGCCCATTTTAAAGTGTTTCTTGTAATAATTCCTAAACCGTTCATCCTACAGAAATCTTTATACGTAGCAAAGTTGTAGAGCATAAAAAAACAAAACGATTCGATTCTAAAACTCTGAATCATCTCTTAAAATAAGCGAATTAAAAAACAATTGAAAGTCGGGCTGATTTTGGGCCAGCCCTCTCCTTCCCCCGTCTAGCCTTTTGACCTTCAAAATAACATAGTGGCCTTAATATTGGTCTGATTTCAGTGTACCAAAGCTCATTCCACTCAAGATTAAATCCTTTCCTAAAGTTCGTATCGAGCATATTTTAGCTGAGACCGTTTCAATGTGACGATTGTTATGCTTGTACAATACTTAGGTTCTAACAATAATAATTCATTTATTGATAAGATTAAGGTAGTTATTGAATAGGTATGAAAATCTAGCAGAGGAATTATTTTACTAGTAATTAATCTGTCTAGCTTCCCCTAATTTAATTTGTTAAATCCTTTGCTGTTAATGATTGGTGAAAGTTTTATTAGCTGTATAAGGTGTGATTGTATTTATAGTGTGTGGTTATATGAAAGCTCTTTTCTTCTATGCCGGTAGGCACGTGGGGTGACATCCTACATTCTTCACAGCCGATATTGGACGTCAATTATATCAATATTCAATCATATATATGTTGAAAATCATAAATGTAAAATTATACATGCGTCAATATCGCGTTTATATCGCCAAAGTCGCAAAAGTCGCAATAGACGCAAGTAGCAAGAGTCGCACAGGTCGCAGAAGTCGCAAAAGTCGCGATATCGACTTTTGTTATGCTAGTTTTGGCGACGACAAATAAAGAACGATTTGATTCCCAATAAATTACAAAGTAAAAGGCCGCTTTTGCGATCTTAATGTGTAGTATGACATAAACGCTTGCGTACGAGTCTGCAACACATTGGGACATTTTATGTCTTTAGTTGAAGACTCGTATGAGTTGCAGACTCGTATGCAAGCTCTAAGAGCCACTCATCTGATCCGGACCCTGGGAATCGTCAAGTAAATGTCCTAAAGAGGCTACATACGAAATTACAGCTTCCTAGAGTGTAAAGCATAGAAATTAGCTTTAAGAGCCACTCATCTGATCCGGACCCTGGGCATTGTCAAGTAAATGTCCTAAAGAGGCTACATACGAAATTACAGCTTCCTAGATCGTAAAGCATAGAAATTGGCTTAAAGAGCCACTCATCTGATCCGGACCCCGGGCATCGTCAAGTAAATGTCCTAAAGAGGCTACATGCGAAATTACAGCTTCCTAAAGTGTAGAGCATAGAAATTAGCTTTAAGAGCCACTCATCTGATTCGGACCCTGGGCATCGTCAAGTTAATGTCCTAAAGGGGCTACATACGAAATTACCGCTTCCTAGAGTGTAAAGTATAGAAATTACCTATTAAAATGATTTAATCACCGCTTCACAAATCAAACCGTTCTCGCAATATTTGGGTCACCTGCTATGAATCAAATCATCGAAACACCAGCTCAATGAAATCATCAGAAATTAACAAGCGGTGGCAATTATGTTCACAATATCAATAAATTATTGAGAATGATCACCTGAGTGTACACAATTATTCAAATAACCTTGCTCATAACTCAGCTTGTTGGCCACGCACTTCGCAGTAGTTAATATAGTATGGTTGGATAAATCGAGAGCTTTCTAACGAATGAACAACGAATTTTGTGGGATGAAAAACGACGAAGTACCATTTCCCTATCAACGACTCGGTTGTAAGCGGAAATCATCAAAATATTTTCGTGAGCAATTTTCCGTGACGTTTTTTTAGTTTATGTTCCATAGCTAAGACATAAAATGTCAAAATTCATAAGTTCTGCTGTAAGTCAGTGGGAAAAGGACTCAGTTGAAATATGCACAATACGAACTTCGGAAAGTATTTAATATTGAGTAGAATGAGCTTTGACAAACTTATATCAAACCAATATTAATGCTTATAATTACATTTACCAGTATATTCTCCTAAAAATGTTACCATGAAGATTCGTCAGGGGCACCCAGAATCGAAGAATCTGTCTTGAGCGTAACAAGAGTTTATAGGATACATTATCGTCGTAAGTATCGTCAGTAATATCGTCATAACAGATCTTCATTATTTACACATTTGTTGAAAAAGTAGCAAGTAAAAATTATCGACCTACTGGAATTGTTTCATTTCCTTCAATGATTCGCCAAAACACATTTTCCCAATATGTTATGCGTTACGCCTTTCCATTCACAACAACTTTTCAACTTTCTTGAACCTGTAGCCTCCCGCTAAATTACATCCAGACTTCTCATGTAGTGAAAGTGGTCTCGATGTAATTTTTAAGGCCGAAGGTAACTTCAGGTTGATTTCGTTCTCGATTCCATTCTGTAACTCACTTCCTCGTAAGAATACAATCCAAAACTGCGCAAATTATTACGTAAATGTTTATTATTTCTGTATTAGATCGCCCTTCTGTGCAGATCTCTGGTCTAAAGATAATTATTGAATGGAATTATTAATTGCTAGGCATCACATGTGCATTTAATATATATATACTTGAGTTGATGGGTTTGGTGATAGGCCAAAACTAGTCTGGAGGTAGATATTTTGCTTCCGAGACTGCAAGGCAGCGGAAGCTTTGTTTTCACTTTCTAAATGAAAAAAAATTTTTTGCTCCAAAATCAAAATTTCCACTCGCATTTTGCGTTTCAGAGCCTCCTGAACAAATTTGGTTCCGTGTCTGTCTGTCTGTCCGTCCACATTTCCTTGTAACAGCCATAACTTCCACAATTTTGATCCGATTTTAACCAAATTTTCAGGGATCGTGCGGGTTAAGCTCTAGATGGTCCCCTATTAACTTCATCATGATCGAATCAACGGTAGCTTCTGCGCAGGCGCTAACGTGAATTCCTTGTGACGGTCATAACTCGGTCAATGTTGAACGGATTTCGGTCAGATTTTCAGGCATGATGTGGGTAAGGTCCCTTGAGGTCCCATAAGACAATCATCATAATTGCATTAGCGGTACGCTCTGCGCATGCGTGAACGAAATATTCTTGTTACGGTCCTTGCAACAGCCGTAATTTCCACAATTTTTATGCGATTTTCTTCAAATTTTTAGGGATCGTGCGGGTTTAGCTCTACATGGTCCCCTATCAGTTCCGTCATGATCGAATCAACGGTAGCCTCTGCGCAGGCGCAAACAAAATTTTCTTGTTTCGGTCATAACTCAGGCAATTGTGAACGGATTTCGGTCAGATTTTCAGGGATGATGCGGGCAAGGTTTCTTGAGGTCCCGTATCACATTCTTCGCGATCATCAGCAGCGGTACGCTAGGCGCATGCGCGAAAGTGATGTTTTTGTTACGGTCACAGCTAACATGTTAATTTTATCGGATTTGGTTCAAATTTTCAGAGATTAACCGGTCGTTTGTAGTTTTCTGGGATTGAATGGTGACGTACTGTGAAGGTCACGAGGAAGCTCATGTGCCATTTCCTTGCAGTGTATTGTATTTGCTGCGACGTTACGACGTTACCGTCAGGATCTGACCCTAATCATGCAGATTTCTACAACAATGAATGACAATATGTTAGTAATTAATATATGAGTAAAAATAGGTGACGGTGGTCAATCAAGATCAGGTAACTAAATATCAACAGTTGTACAGGTGTTGCTTAAGTTTGAAAACAAACTGATCCGTGAGGTGGTGGAATTCATATAATATTAGTGCTACTAGAAGTAGTGATCACAAAAACATTTTCAAACAATGATAAGAAATGCGTTACAATTGTGTAGGCTATATGGGAAGGTTTACATGTGGGTGGTGGTTATCGATGCTGTTACATAGTTGGTAGGTGCTGTATGGATGAATGAACTTATTTGCCTGATGTAAACTATTTATGGGTGATGAGGAGGTTTGTATTATTGTTGTTATGAAGAGGATTTTATTTGCTATAACTGCTAAGAATGAGATATTAGGCTGATAATTGGGAGGAGTTGATTAATAATCATTCTTTTGTTATCAACTTGTGATAGGTTGAATGACAATATGTTAGTAATTAATATATGAGTAAAATAGGTGACGGTGGTCAATCAAGATCAGGTAACTAAATATCAACAGTTGTACAGGTGTTGCTTAAGTTTGAAAACAAACAGTGATCCGTAAGGTGGTGGAATTCATATAATATTAGTGCTACTAGAAGTAGTGATCCCAAAAACACTTTCAAACAATGATAAGAAATGCGTTACAATTGTGTAGGCTATATGGGAAGGTTTACATGTGGGTGGTGGTTATCGGTGCTGTTACATAGTTGGTAGGTGCTGTATGGATGAATGAACTTATTTGCCTGATGGGTGATGAGGATATTATGTATTATTGTTGTTATGATGAGGATTTTATTTGCTATAACTGCTATGAATGAGATATTAGGCTGATAATTGGGAGGAGTTGATTAATATTATTCTTTTGTTATCAACTTGTGATAGGTAGTTGATAACCCTTTCACCTTTTTTTTTGAAATTCATGTTATTTTCATTTTTTACAATGTATGTCATCTCTTTGATTTTTCTTTTTTCGTAATTGGGCTCAATGCAGCATATGTTCCAAGTCATCCCAAGTTTCGAATCAGCAGATGTTCAGACTACCCCACTCCTTCATCCCGAAATTGCTTTACAATGCACGGTCATGTTGACGATTATTTGCATTCCAACACTTGGGCCCTTGTGGCGCAAAAACGACTGGTCTTGCTCTCATTCGATTCAATGATTAGATTTTATCTGAACCAACCCCAAAACGACCGTTTTACTTGGAAAGTTTATGGTGTAATGATTTTTCAATAATTCAATCCTTAGGTGATAGCAACCCGTGGGGGTTGATTGAAAGTGATTTCGAGATTACAGGCACGTCTCTAATATGTGTTTTCAGTCAAATTTTGAAATTTTGGTTCTGTGGTTTCTTCGTCTCTTGAAATGTAAACAATCAAATTTTGGAGGGAGTTACATTTTTTCTCGGTCGATTACAAAGGTCTATTATTGAAAATAATAAACCAGAGAATTTTGTTTGGGAAGTTCATAGGTATGTTAAAAAATTTTAATAGAAGTACAAATTTTATTAAAATTTGATTACTTTGATGCATATTTACGTCATTATTTTATTTAAGAAACTACATTCTTTAGCTCTCTTCGCAATAGGTACCTACGTGCAATATTGTATTTATTTTTGGTTAGAGCCTAGTTTAGGTTGTATGTTTTCTTGAGATCTAGGTTTGTTGGTATGATATACAAAAGTAATGTAATTGGTTCGAAATGTAGTAATATTTCTTTCTTAAGCGATCTTTATCGAAGTATTTTGAGGAATGTTTTCCACAAGAACCATTTTTCGTAATACTTGAGTATTGATGTAAGGTTATATTATTATATTTCCTTTAGGAAATCTATTAGCTGTTCAGAGGAGATTATTAATACAAATAAAATAATAATTAAATACTGAAAGTGATCCTTCTTGATTTTAATACAATTGTTTAAGGCTTCCAATTTTCGGGAAATTAATTTCTCTATAACTTTGTTATTTGAAATCAGTAAGGACAAAGCAATACCTGGATTTGACACACACGCGCACCCTCGCGTTATATATTAGGTGCTCTCTCTCACTTTATACAGGAGCGTTCCGATACAAGAATTCCCTCTACAAACTTCCTGGTTAAACTTGCAGAGTGTGTCCTAAAGATGAATGTTTTTAAATTTGGTGACCAGTTCTATCTTCAGAAAAGAGGGACGGCAATGGGGACTCGGATGGCACCCTCATATGCAAATTTGTTTATGGCAGATTTAGAAAATAAATTCCTCGCAAACAGAGAGAAGACCCCGCTAATGTGGAAGCGGTTCATCGATGATATTTTCCTCATATGACAACACGGTGAAGAAAGGTCAAGTTGTTTCTTGAAGATCTAAATTCCCGCTTCTCAGTGACATTCTCTTGGTCATATTCAAGGTCAGTGGCTACATTCCTGGAAGTAGACATTTTATTGGATAATGGAAGCCTCTCTACTAGCGTACATGTAAAGCCCACAAATAAGCAACTCTGCCTACATTATGACAGTTGCCATCCACCACACACAAAGCGGTCTATTCCGCGGTCTTTGTCCATTAGAGGCCATGAAATATGCAGCAATGGTGAAGCGCTGGGGAAATATTTGTCCGCGATTGGAAACAAGTTGATAGAGAGAGGATACCCAAAACGAATCGTGCGTGATAGAGTGGTCCCAGCTCACGTAAATTACCAGCGAAGAACACGACCATCATCTGATAGAGTTCCTCTCGTCACCACGTTCTTCTTCGGGATTCAGAAAATTAATGCAATCCTCCGGGAACTACAGCTAATCCTGGCTTCCAGTCCTCTGACCCGTGATTTGCTTAGAGGTATATGCAATTAGGTACTTGTAGGTACTTAGTACCTAATTTAGGTACTTAGTAGTACGCCAGTACACTCTAGTGGATGTTTGATGAGTTGATCAGCTGGTTCTATGTGTGTCAAAAAGAAAAAAAAAAATAGGAGGCACCCACAGAGCCGGTCCTAGGCGCATGCGAACCATGCGGCCGCTTAGGGCGCCAGACAGATGGGGGCGCTGGACAGAAGAATAAATTGGTTTATTTTTATCATTTAATAACGATTAACAGGACGTTTCCATTTGTTTTGCTCACGTCACGAGCGTCACGTCACGGTGGGGTTTTCTATTGATTTTCACGTACAACCAATGCGTTACTAGGGAAGTGTAACTCCCTTAGTTTTCATAGCAGGAAAATCGTTAGCCACTTTTTGGAATGCTCTCATTTTATCACAGCATCTCATAATCCCTAAGCCTCTGTAGTGTCAAGGAAAGCTGATTTATTACGCTCAGTTATAAACTAATATTGCTAAGTAACCATAATGAACTAATAATGTGTAAAATCAATCATTATTAAATGATCTGACTGTAGAACCGTAGGTCTACCGTCCATTTTTTTGTGTTAATTATTGAATGGATTGAATTTATTTACATATCTATATGTTTTCTGGTATTATTCTGTACCTGTACTTTGAAAAAAAAGAAAAAAAAAAAAAAAAAAAAAAAGCAAGCAAGCTCATTTCACTTGACCACTCTTTGATCACATCGTGGTATTCGCTATCTGCTCAACTCATGGGAAACATGTGATCTCAAGGTCATTCAACAATTGAAATACTGGAAATTTCCATATGTAATAATTAGCTTTTATTTTCAAATTTGCGCTCTTTTGGCTTCTAATCTAATATTGGGGGGGGGGGGGGGCAGCCATTCCGCATGGGTAACAAAAATGGCTCGGGCCGGCTCTGGGCACCAAGATTTGGGCATGGGAACCAAAGTATGTGCATACTAACATTAAGACAGTTATGTCTACATTCATAAATTAATATACTAAAATGTAACAATAATAAGTAATATCAAACAAAACTTAAATTACAATAAACTGCTTTGTCATTTGAATTTGAAAAACGCCGCAAATTATTTCACAAAGGTTTATTATTTTTTCAATTGAGTTTGATCGTAGTTTTAGTTGGCGTACGTCATAAGGCCCGTCCAGACTCCTCGGCATGTCCTATTTCGAGTTGCCACAACCTATACTTCTATAATTATATACGTATGTTTATATTTCTCGATTTGAGCTCCTATCTATTCAAATAATCATTGCCTTAATAATATCATTATCTAAGTACGTACGAAAAGTCGAGAGGATTTGTTATTAAATATGCGTAGGCAAAGCATTGGTATCAACACACAAATATGACCTAGAAAAAAACATATATTCATGCCTCGAAGGAACATGAAATTCGAAAGCAATACAAGTGTAGTAAGTTTTCCACGCCACCCTGGAGGTATCCCCTAGGTCTCGTTACCTCACGACCGGAGGTTCACCGCCCTATTACGCTTACACTATCATATCACTCATATTTTTCCATCAATATTCATTTGAAAGTTGTGCATTTTGAGATGAGTGAATTTTGTCCTAACATGAGAATAATAATTATTAGGTTGTGCAGTTGTGGTCATGCATGATCTGGTCCTAAAGTTCTGTTGCGAAGTCCTACTGCCCATTGTTATCCTAACCGTGGAATATTAGCTTGCGCAGTTGTGGTTGAGCAGATTGGAGTTTTAACACGTCAGTCTAACACTCAAAGCTTCGAAAAAGACACTTTTTCGCTCGTTTTTGGTCCATAGCATCTAGTCGAGTAAAGCGATCGGGATGGTTAACCGTTAGGACCAACTAGACCCCAAATGGAGTCTATGTGCGAAAGAACGGGTTTTTTAAGTCAATTCTTAGGCCTTTTATGGCCCGGACGGCGGACGGCGAACGGCAAACGGCGGACGGACATTTCAAATTTGGATTCTACGCACCTTGAAACGTAAAGTGACAAAGTTTGAGGGGGGGTTATACAAATTTTTTGCTATACGATCACATAGGCTTATTATTGGAAATAATAAACCAAAACGGGTAGCGGGAGCGGGTCAATTGCAAAGCCAACTCGACTGTAGTGGCACCTACGCCTTGACAGGGAAACAACGTTGAATTCAGAGCAATAGCCCTCCATCTTGTCAATACTCAAAGCCCATTCCATCTCACATAGGTTTTACAACGTACCGGATTTTTGCGACTTTTCCATAAATTTACTCATTTTTTGTTCGTCTAGACGCGCGGCTGAAACATTTTAGCGAATTTTTGAAGAAAATTAAGCTATTGCTCTCGCCTCAAAATTTGTAGAATGTGAATTTTTGAAAAAAATTTATGCAGAAATCCGTTTCAGACTATTCTGAATCATATTCTGAAGTTTAACGCATTTTTTTATGTATGTATGTATGTATGTATGTATGTATATATGTATATGTGTCATTCCAGACGATAACTGTCCGTAGAATTGTGCTAGAAACTTCAAACAAATTTTAAAATGTTAAGGACACAACGAAAGTTCAAGTTCGTTGGCCAGTATGATCGGATTACATCTTCGGGTTGAAATTTGGAAAAAAGTAGTCAAAAATTTCAAAATAGCCTGTTTTTTGCGATTTGTTGTGCGAAATAATTTTTTCAGCTTACTAATATGTGGTATATTCGGAATCGGCGTAAAATTTCCTATAAGAATATGTATCAAGTTTTCAAAAATTTTTAAATGTTGAAAAATCAGTCCAAAATCAAAATAATGCCGTTCGCTAGTTGTAAAATTTCTCTACACGATCAATAGCGACTGAAATGTCGAAGATTTCTTCAAAAATTCGCTCATGTGGTCATGCTGCATGACTGGACTTTTTACTATCCCAACTCTCCAAAGGGTTAAGGGAAAGTTGTATAATCAGTCTGGAGAACTAACATAAATCAACTCTTTTGTCTTGATTGGAATCTATTATTAAATCTTAATGATATACCAAACCCGAAGTAATTATGGATGTTTTGACGAGGTATATATAAATGAAATTCCTAGACGCAGTTCAGAAGAAGTGTAATAATGACCGGTAAAGGAAATGGTGAATCAAAAGACCGTAGAGCATGAAGGACTGAGGAGGCCGTTTTATAATTTCGACTTTAAGGCGGATAGACAAAGAAAACGCGGGTAAAACCAGAAGGCTTTCGTTCCAACATCATCATTATACGAATGCGTTCATTACGGTACCGCATCTTGGAAGGAAACATCATGTCATTCATTCAGGGATGGCTAAAGCACGATTCATTCTGGTTCTCTAATGCCATAAGTACAGTGTTGTATTTATCTGTTATGATATTACGTATCAAAGAGAATACAAATCCGTTTCATACCATTCTAAGACCGAATCCATGTAGAAAAAACTAAGTTCCATCCTAGTGGTACATATATATACTTGTTATATATAGATATATATATATACTGTTGAGATCGCGTACAAATTATCAACTGTAAAGGTGAGGATGGGGGATGTTGTGCCTTGAGATTAGAGAGTTTTTGGCGACTTCTACTCAACGTCACCCGTTGCCGTAGTCTTGAGAGAGCAAACGAAGATGCTAACCCAAAAGGAGCCGGGAGAACGGTTGCCTTAATTTTGATGTCACGTTAACGGTGGTTGGGTAACGCGATATTTTTTCCCAGATATCTTGTTGTCTACTGGTTGTCCAATCGACTTCTTTATTTCGATGTGAAATGTCGATTTTCAATCCTAAATTCGAATGTCATGTTAGTCTCAGTACAAATACAGGATAGTTTCTCATTTTTAGTTTTCAATTCGTAAACAAGGCATGGATTTAACGCAAAGATAGTAAGCCTCAAGTGGGAAACACCGCGATTTAGTTGCACTTTTAGGTCTTTAGTCGTTACAAACTTCATGTTTTTGGGTTTTCGGTTGGGTAATATATCAAGAAGTATGAAAAAGAATACATCTCTATGACAATGAACCAGGATTTTACCTGATAATCATCAGTGGAGGCAGCACTTCAGGCTAACTTAGAACAATACTGCGAAGAAGTAGTGTCTTAAAACTCAGGTTCCTCTTTTAAAATATGTGAAATTATAATAAAAACAAAGCTCTAATCGACCAAATAGAGCCTGTGCGCAAAAGAACGGATTTTTTCCGATCGAGTTGAAGGCTAGTAAAGCGCGACGGCAGAGGCAGACTTCAGATGGCACATTCGGTTTCTATCATCGCGACTTGAAACGAAAAATAACCAAGTTTGAGGGGTGTTCAAAAACCTACCCGCTATCAACAAAATTAGTTGGTAATGAGGCATTTGAAAATGAAAACTACTATTATTTATTTCACCAGTATTCGAGTCATTTTGAGGTGCCCAGTAGTGTTACATTTACAGAAAGGTTAGGCTGGTGTCGTTTGCCTTTAGGTCCCCAAACGGGTGAAGTTAAGTGAGCCATTCTAACGTTCGACGTTGCTAACGTCCCCTCAAGGTCACGTACTTTTGTGTACGGTAGGGTGACGTTAAGGGTACGTTAGTGGTCACCAAAAACTCTCTATAGGCTCTCTCTAAACACAGAAGTGTGGACCACAAGTGAGTTAAAACCATAGAAACGACTCGGTTGCAAGCGGAAATCATCAGAAATCGCAAACGCTTGCATACGAGTCTGCAACACATTAGGACATTTCACGTCTTTAGTTGCAGACTCGTATGCAAGCTCTAAGTGCCACTCACCTGATCCGGACCCCGGGCATCGTCAAGTAAATGTCCTAAAGAGACTACATACAAAATTACAGCTTATTAGAGTGCAAAGTATAGAAATTACCTATTAAAATTATTTAACCACCGCTTGACAAATCAAACCGTTCTCGCAATCACCTGCTATGAATCAAATCATCGAAACAACGGCTCAATGAAACATCAGAAATCAACAAGCGGTTGCAATCATGTTCACAATATCAATTATTGAGAATGATCACCTGTGTGTAAACAATTATATAACCATGCTCATAACTCAGCTTGTTGGCCACGCACTTCGCATTAGTTAACATAATATGGTTGGATAAATCGAGAGCTTTCGAACGAATGGTTATCGAATTTTGTGGGATGAAAAACGACGAAGTACCATTTCCCTAGCAACGACTCGGTAGTAAGCGGAAATCATAGAAAACCAGCCTCAACGCTTTTTTTAACGCTTTTATTTAACGCGTTTTTTAACGCTTTTTTCGTTTATGTGCCAAAGTAAAGACATAAAATGTCAACAAAAAAAAATACAGAAGGGGGTGAAACATACAGTAGGTAATTGAGATAAATCGTGATGTTTTCACAATGTATACAATACTCATCTGATTTCCGCAACCGGTTTTTACCCAACTTTTCGTAGATTACAGCCGTCGGCACGGGGGCACTTGGGGGTGGAGATTCATTTTCTTTGCGTTTCAGAGGGTGTAGAACACATTTACAATTTTTTCAGAAGACAAGTCAAAAATCCTCATGAGAGATGTATACGAAAAATGGGTTGAGAGGAAAAATTACGAAGACCTATCAAATTTAATTATTGACTTTCATGAGTTTATTTGGTTTATGTTATGATGAATGAAGGTTTATTTTTCCACTTTGTTTTTTATGTCTTGTTTTGTAAAACAATGTCTTCAACGTCTCTTTCGAGTTGGTTCTTAATTTTTAGCCTTCCATCCTGCGTTTCGGCAGAAAACATCAAAAAAGTATTTGAAAAGTGGTTTTTTGGGTACATAACCATAGGGCCATTCAGGGACCCCTTTAACATGGTATATTCGTGATCAGCGTCTAATTTCCTATAAGAATCCGTAGACAACGGAATTTAGTCCATCCCGACAGTGTTGGGCTTAATCTTATCGTCGAATACGAATACGATTGTAATCGCGATAATTATTCGTTGATTCTGAGTCAACTGCGATTATATTTGTATTCGTGTAATCGTATTCGTCTGTCGGCGATTACACGAATACAACCCATAAAAATGCGTCACGGTCATCAATTTCAATAGGGCGTCCCTCCTATAATATGCGATGCCTTGCTAATATTACTGCTGGGCTCCAATCGTTGAATTCGTTAAAAGGACGTCTCTCTGAAGCTAGGTAATATTAGCAAGGCTTCGCATATTATAGAAGGGACGCCCTATTGATACTGATGACTGTGACGCATTTTTAGCGAATTTTCTTAGAAAATAAAGCTATTGCAATGGCTCCAAAAATTTTAAAATAAAAATTTTCAAAACTTTTCTTCATCGAAATCTGTTTTGAGGCATTCTGAAATGATTTCTGGATTTTAACGCTTTTATATATATATATATAAATATATATATATATATATATATATATATATATATATGTGTGTGTGTGTGTGTGTGTGTGTGTGTGTCTGTGTGTGTGTGTGTGTCATTCCAGACGATAACTCTCGATAGAATTGAGATAAAACTTCGTTCTTTCGCCAAAAAATCAAGCATTTCAAAAGAAAGGATGAGTTCGTTGGACAACACTTTTTGAGTACATTAAATTGGTCAAATTTCAAAAAATGTACTAAAAAAAAAAAAAAAAAATCACAAAAAAAGCTAAACATCGGTGTTATTTTACCTATTTATTTATTTATTTTATTTATTTTTTTTTCAGCAGCATATTACTCAAATAAAGTTTATCAACTATGAAGTTGTTAATTCAAAAATAAGGGCTCAATTTAACATGTATATGTACATATGTGATTATATATATTTGTGTCATTCCAGACGATAACTCTCTTTAGGATTGAGATAAAAATTCCGTTCTTGCGCCAAAAAATCAAGCTTTCCAAACGGAAGGATGAGTTTGTAGGCCAGCAATTTTTGAGCACATTAAATTGGTCAAATTCCAATAAATTTACTTTAAAAAATCACTAAAAATGGCTAAAAACGGCCAAAAATCGTCAAATTTATAATTTTCTGCAGATTTTTAGTCAAAACCAAATCATCAACGATTAACTAGGATATTAAAAAATTTATGCACACAATTATGTTGAAATACGTACTTTCATTATTTGCTGAAAAATCTATAAAAACTGAAAAAAACCCTAAAAATCCAAAATCTTTTTTGAATCACCGAACTTTATTTACTATGATTTTTGTGTGCCATAGAATTGGTTTTTAGCAACTTAATTGTACTGAAATCGCTCAAATTTCAATACAATTTAACATATTATAGTACGATAGGTAATTTAAGAAAATTCGCTCATACGATCATGCTGCATGGCTGGAACTTTTATGGGTTGTATTCGTGCAGTCGCCGACAGACGGAAACGATTACGCGAATACGAATATTCGTATTCACGCACTCAAATTCGCAAATATAATCGAAGTTGACTCAGAATCAATGAGTAATTATCGCGATTACAATCGTATTCGTATTCGATGATATGATTATGCCCAACACTGCCTGCAGACCATATACTCAAAGCAATATGCGTCCTATCAGTAAAGAGTATATCGCACGTCTCAAATGACGCCTTTTCTTTCCGTGTTTTCATCGACTTTAATCAATTTTCCACCGTGCATATATACCGCACATTTTTGACAACTTTCCACTGGAGCTATCATTTGAAATAAATAACAACAAAAGACTATTCCTGAGTCTGCATAACCAGATTCCGATGGTCAATCTTATTCTAGTGAAATAGGATATCCGATCGAGACTTTATTTTACTCATTAATTTAAAATTGTTATTGAGGTAGAAAAAAAAAAAAGCCCTGGTCCTTCGTAGTCAAACTATTGATCCGACCGTGTGAAAGGTTGCATTCATAACACGTAAGAAGGGGAATGAAATCGAAAGGGAGCCGTGTAAACGAGAGAGAGGTAGGTAGGTAACTACTTAACTTTTGCTTGCATGACAATTTCTGAGTAAGGTTTCATCCCGAAACCGCTAAAGGGGCCACGGTAAATTGATACGTGATCTTAGAGCGCAAGGTAGTACTGAAATAGCAAAGTTAGTAGAATCTTATTTTGAGTTCAACAAGTTTTCCTTACCTGTACAGATAGAAGCATGTAACTCGCAAGATTCCAGAAAGTCATAATCACAAAAATCGAGTTATATTTCTAGTGTTATGCGAAATGTATTCTCAGATACATAAATCCGAACAACAACTTTAAGGGAACCACATATTTTAGGGAACCTTAAGAGAACCAGACAAAGTTCTAACTGCATTTTATTTTACATTGGTTGTATTTTTCGTCACCGGCACAGTCCACTTCTAAATGTTGAAGTCCTTCATCAAATCCTTCTTCATGAGCTCCGTTCTCAGTGTGCGTTCTGCCCGTTCGGAACGGTTCTGGGCAAGCGCACTCGAGTTTTGTCGTTCGTAGTGCCAGAACGCCCAGTTCCGAACGGTTCTGACAGTCCCCTTTTTTTTCGGAACTGTCAGAACTCGAACGCAAGGACGTAGTTAACGCATGAACATTTCACAATTTTTCGGATCTCGTGGAGTAAACACAACTCTCTTCTTCTTCATCGATATCATACTTTAGTGATAAGGAGCACCAGAAGGTAACACGAGTTGAGTGAGGTTACAAACAACAACACAGGTAATTCGAGGAGAAGGTTTGAGATTGGATTTTGAGGATTTAGTCCGTTCAGAGTGAGAAAATCTTTCTGCCATCTCAAAATTGGAGGAATACAATATGGCGCCCTCATAAAGATGGCTCAATTTGTCCATTTCAAAGTGTTCCTCTAATACAGGGGTGCTCAAACGGTCGATCGCGATCGACCAGTCGATTGCGAGTGCTTTTTGAGTAGATCTCGAGAAGAAAAAAATTTTTAATAAGAGATTTTAAAAATAAAACAGAAATCATGTCTGCTATTAGAGAACTTCAGTTATCTTGTCCGACTGTCACAAGGCGTAGGTATTGAAGTCATGAGTCAGGACATCGCAGATAAACTAAAACATGATATCATGGAATGTACATACTTTTCTTTACAGTTCGACGAATCCACCGATATGACAGACACTGCCCAGCTGTGTATTTTTATTCGGATGGTATTCAATGACATGTTGGCTAAGGAAGAATTTTTGACAATAATTTCTCTGGAAGGGGAAGACCCGTGGCGAAGATATATATGACGTTTTCATCAATTTTGTAAAAAACTACAAGCTACCAATGTATAACTTAGTGTGCATTACAACCGATGGAGCACCAGCAATGACTGGAAACAAGAACGGTTTTGTGGCATCGTGTCGAGCTAATGAAGAATTCCCTTCATTTTTTTCATTCCATTACATTATATATCAACGAGTTTTGTGTTCAAAAGTTTTAAACACGGAGGAAATTATGGGCATTGCAACAAAAATTGTGAATTCCATCCGTGCACGTAGCTTGCAACGGCGGTCAAAATATCGCAATCGACTAACTGACGATCTTATGTCATCATGCTTGCGATTGGCACTCAGTGGTTACGCACGATCTTATGAAAAGTATGCTGAGGACATGCAGTGCCACGCTTCAACATCCAAAGTCACTCCTTAGTTGAGTTTAACACCATATGTAACTCTTTTGTTTTGTAACAACGAATAAACTCGCAATTTTGAATAACTAGGAGTTTTTTCATTGATATTGTAGAGAAGAACTTGAGTAAACCTAACCCAAACCTTGACTAAAATAATGTAAATTGTGCGGAAAGCTAATATCTATATATGCTACGGTACACCCTACCTAGGTAGGTAGGGTGTATCGTGGATGTACGACAACCCTGCATCACACATACTTGCAGCCTCTCAGAGTCGATCGTAAGTAGTCTAAAAATATTGAGGTAGATCGCCAGCAGTTCAAGTTTGAGCACCCCTGCTCTAATAATTCCTAAACCGTACATCCTACAGAAATTTTTATACGTAGCAAAGTTGTAGAGCATAAAAAAACAAAACGATTCGTTCCCCAAACTCTGAATTATCTCTTTTAATTAGCGAATTAAAAACAATTGAAAATCGGGCTAATTTTGAAACATCCCCCCCCCCCCCCCCCCGTCCGGACTTTTGTCCTTCAAAATCACCTAGTAGCGTTAATATAAGTCTGATTTCGGTCTGCTAAAGCTAATTCTACTCAAGATTGAATACCTTCCAAAGTTCGTATTGAGCATATTGTAGCTCACACCTTTCCCCACTGTCTTACTGCCAAACTTATGAATTTTATGTCATTTTACACATAAAGGTCGCAAAAACGGCCTTTTACTTAGTACGGGAAACGTACTGAGCAAAAACTTGCTCGAAACGAACTTTGGAAAGTATTTAACCCTGAATAGAATGAGGTTTGGCAGACCTGAATCAGACCAGTATTGAGATCACTAGGGGATTTTTTTAAGGCGAAAGTCTAGACGTCTTTTTCAAAAGATCATCTGCTAAAGACCAGATACCATTGGAAAGCTGATATGTTGGGCAAGTTTTTCCTGCACGTTCAACGTTTTACAATTTTGTTTTAATTCGTAACGCACCTTAAAAAACAATGATTTTTAAAAAGTGAGAAATTCTTGTGTTTAGTCCATTTTTTCGCCTACGTGACCAACTGTAAAAGTCCAGTCATGCAGCATGACCCCATGAGCGAATTATTGAAGAAATCTTCGACATTTCAGTCGCTATTGATCGTGTAGAGAAATTTTAGTTTATGATTCTAATAGAATAGACATGGAATAAAATTATTAAAAACAGGCACCTACTACCTACGTTTTAAACAGCATGGTTCTATGATTGGTTATACAGGGATACTTCCATAAGAGTAGTTCAATCTGAATTTGGACAATGTTTCATGCAAATATTACCGATTTTTACAACTAGCGAACGGCATTATTTCGATTTTTGACTGATTTTTCAACTTTAAAATTTTTGAAAACTTGATACATATTCTTATAGGAAATGTTACGCTGATTCCGAATATACCACATGTTAGTATGCTGAAAAAATCATTTCGCACAACAAATCGCAAAAAACAGGGTATTTTGAAATTTTTGACTACATTTTTGAAAATTTCAAACCGAAGATGTAATCCGATCATGCTGGCCAACGAACTTGAACTTTCGTTTTGTGTCCTTAACATTTTAAAATTTGTTTGAAGTTTCTAGCACAATTCTACGGACAGTTATCGTCTGGAATGACACATACATACATATATACATACATACATACAAAAATGCGTTAAACTTCAGAATATGATTCAGAATAGCCTGAAACGGATTTCTGCATAAAATTTTTTCAAAAATTCACATTCTACAAATTTTGAGGCGAGAGCAATAGCTTAATTTTCTTCAAAAATTCGCTAAAAGAATGATAATACGTTAGGGAGACGGGAAATTTAACGCTCTTTCCAACGATATATCTATTAGCGAATTTTTGAAGAAAATTAAGCTATTGCTCTCTCCTCAAAATTTGTAGAATGTGAATTTTTGAAAAAATTTATGCAGAAATCCGTTTCAGGCTATTCTGAACCATATTCTGAAGTTTAACGCATTTTTTTATGTATTTATGTATGTATATATGTATGTGTCATTCCAGATTATAACTGTCCGTAGAATTGTGCTAGAAACTTCAAACAAATTTTAAAATGTTAAGGACACAAAACGAAAGTTCA
Organism: Adelphocoris suturalis; assembly: GCA_030762985.1. NCBI lineage: Eukaryota > Metazoa > Arthropoda > Insecta > Hemiptera > Miridae > Adelphocoris > Adelphocoris suturalis. The sequence continues at coordinate 71,511,206 of CM061048.1, forward strand.
AGTTCGTTGGCCAGCATGATCGGATTACATCTTCGGGTTGAAATTTTCAAAAATGTAGTAAAAATTTCAAAATAGGCTGTTTTTTGCGATTTGTTGTGCGAAATAATTTTTTCAGCATACTAACATGTGGTATATTCGGAATCACCGTAAAATTTCCTATAAGAATATGTATCAAGTTTTCAAACATTTCAAAGTTGAAAAATCAGTCAAAAATCGAAATAATGCCGTTCGCTAGTTGTAAAAATCGGTAATATTTGCATGAAACATTGTCCAAATTCAGATCTACTCAGAACTACTCTTATGGAAGTATCCCTGTATAACCAATCCTAGAACCTTGCTGTTTGAAACGTAGGTAGTAGGTGCTTGTTTTATTTTATGTCAAGATTTGATGATGTTATGATAGGATACTGTTAAGATTTCAACTGCCTTCAATACTGACCACATTGGACATCGAAATCTATGAATATTTACCTACATTTGTCTTTAAATCTACAAGATTAGTTTAATAATAATAAAGTATGAGTACCTCCTAATTATTTTTAATAATTTGATTCCATGTTTGTCTATCAAAATCATAAACTAAAATTTCTCTACACGATCAATAGCGATTGAAATCTCGAAGATTTCTTCAAAAATTCGCTCATGGGGTCATGCTGCATGACTGGACTTTTTTTCTATTATGTACGAGATGAAGGTCCCAAACCCATTGTTATCGCTTCTCCACCACGAAAGTCTATCAGGTCATCAGGCTGTTTTCCACTTCTTCCTAGTTCCTCTTATGCATATGGACGTTGCACGCAAAATGGCAAAGGAAACCCGCGCTCGTAGCCACCCGGTAACATGGCTTTGCGGTTTATACCATCTGTCTGCCAACCGTTCTGTCATTACCTTGATACAGTTTGCCATTTGAGGAGCGAAAATTGCGTCTGTCGTGCAAACCATTGGGGTGAAGGAGGATCGTCTTTGAATACATGCGTCATTGTATTTCCTTTTCTGGGGTTATTCACTTTGTTGAAAACAGTGCACTGACCTCGGAAGCGATGATCTTACAGCTGAATAAAACAAATACGAACGCAAGCAAAAAAGAAAATATCAACAATAAAAACACCGAAAAAAATGCCTTAGGGTCGCGGAAAATTTCCCTCGCGAAGTCCCTCATGAAAATTCCGTAGGAAAAAAAAGTCGGACAATGGAAACGTGGGAACTGGTCTCCTCCGGGAGGGAGCCGAGGAACCGAACTTTTCCTTTTGTATTATGCGTGAGCTCCGAGATATTATCGTTCATCACTCCTTAACTATGGACCACTTATTCGAAACGAAAATTATAGGTAAAGGGACGGCAGGGGAGGCGGACACGAAAAAAGAGATACGGAGTGTACACGTTCATTCAGAGCAGGTTCATCCTAAACGAGAGATTACATTTTATCAGTCGTCATCAACAGTTTCCTAGGAATGATTGTACCATTTCTCAGTGAACCGAGCTCAAGAACTATTTCCGCTCAATCTCAAGTTTGCTTTAAGGTTGTTCATGGCTCCCTAGTATTATAACATTTTTTTATGTAGGTAACTGCTTCTCTGGATTCCCTTTCAATAGCTAGTTCGTTATACAAAGTAGGTTTTAGAACTAAAAATAGTCTTAAAGCATTACTAGGATCCGTTAATGACCAATATTGCGGTCTAACTGGTAGGAAATTCAGGGAAAGAATAGACGAGCATCAGGAGGATTTCAGGGAAAATAAGGGTAAGTCTACATTTGCGAAACATCTTAAGGAATCTAATCATAGTTACAATTTTGATTTTACAGATAGACAGTTTGTAGAATTTCTTCATTTTTGTCCGAAGGGAGGTATGTTGATTGTACTTGAAAAATTCGAAATTATCAAAAGTGACAGATCTGGTAAATGTTTAAATGAGGATACATACCTCAATATATTTCACCACTGATGGGTCCATTTTTATAAAGCTTGGAATTATCCCTTCATAATGTTGAAACCATATTTAGTTTTTTCCCCCCTTTCACTTCATCTAATTAGCTATAATCCCCCGTCACCTTGTTTGCACTTGATTGGTTGTACCTCCTGCCCCCTTTCCTTTCTCTTGACCAATGGGATTCAATCTCCCTTCACCTGTTACTATAAAAGCTGTGTCCTTTCAAATGTGTCTTCAGTTATTGTTTGTTACTGATGATGGCCTAACCGTCGAAATCGATTTAACAGTGTAACTCTTTATTTTTCGTGGAAATTAGGGATGAGTCGATTCCCGATACCGATTCTCGATACCACCGATTCTTAAGCATTGGTATCGAGAATCGATCGCCTAAAGCCCATACCGATACCGCCCGGTGATGGGCGTTTTATTACACTAAGGTACTATTACAACCATCTAACAACGAAGATGGTTGTACCGTGCAACCGTTGTGTGAACTTAGCGGTTGCGAAACATGAATTGTCCAAAACACAACTTACAATTATAACTTTGTTTACAAGTTGTTTTATTCAGAAAGAAATCAATACTAGGCAATAAAAGTTGCCTATTAATCGATACTTGATAGATAACAAAAAAAAAATCAAATTTTGTATTTGCACAAATCAAATTAACTAAAGCCTTGAATGATATCAAATATAAATCTGAAATTTAGAATTTGTTTAAAATTTATTTAATTTTAATAAGTAACTAAAGCATTAAAGCTTCATTGGAACAAGAACTCCTAATGACAATAAATAGAGATGGAAAATATATTAGATAGTTAGACTTATAACTCTTTTAAAACAAAAACCTTAAGTAGAACAGATGGAGAATAAAGTTTTTAGTATCCATGTTTTTTTTTTATTTAAAAATTACCTCATTTGCAGTATATTGGGATCAATTTTTTTTAAGTGTAGGTACCTAAGTTATATGTATAGGTAAGTTATATGTTGTACAAAAAAGTTTGAATATATTACTAGTTCAAAAGGAATTTTTGTTTTTCACCTACAGGTAAGTTAGGTATTATGCGCCGATGGTATCGGTATCGAGAATCAGGAATCGATTTTTTAGGTATCGGTATCGGGAATTGATAAATTTTGGTATCGACTCATCTCTAGTGGAAATAGACAATGTTTTTCATTAACTTCCGTTTTGAAATGGTCTTCCACAACTTCGTTGCGAGTGATTTAGTTCGTATTTTAGCGAATTTTCTTAGAAAATAAAGCTATTGCAATGTCTCCAAAAATTTTCTAAAATTTTCTTCATCGAAATCCGTTTTGAAGCATTCTGAAATGATTCCTGGATTTTAACGCTTTTATATATACAATTTTAAGCACACTAAATTGGTAAAATTTCGCAAAATGTACCGAAAAAATCACTAAAAATGGCTAAAAACGGCCAAAAATCGTTAAATTTCTATTTTTTGTTGTAGAATTTTAGTCAAAACTAAATTTTCAACGATTAACTACCTAGGACATTAAAAATTTTTGCTCAAAATTATGATGAAAAACGTACTTAAATGTCATTAAAATTTGCTAAAATATCTATAAAAACTGCAAAAAAAATTTAAAAATCAAAAATCCCTTTTGAATCAGGGAATTTTATTTAGAATAAGTTTTTTGCCATAAAATTGGTTTTTAACCATTTCTGTCAACTAAAATTGTTCCAATTTCAATGCAATTTAACATACTATAGTACGATAGATAGTTTATGAAAATTCGCTCATACGATCATGCTGCATGACTGGAACTTTTTTAGTTCGTATTCATTTCTTGTTAGTATTCATGATTCATGAAAATTATATTCATTTTCTTGTTCATAAATTTTCAAAATCTGCCATTTCGAAACCTTTTCGTGAATAAGAAAAGAACTAGGAAACTTAGAAATGCTGGAAACTGAACACACGGGATAGGTGGGAATTCCCCTCGGTGGTTCAGCGTTACTTGAAGATAAGTAGCGTGACTCTAAGATGAAATGCTAATTCGATCCTCTTGACTTCATCGGTTTATGATGATAAAATCCCCAAGCACCTTATTCCAATTGACTTATCGTTTAGGAACTCTCTAATATCTTCACTTTTTTTTTCTTTCTTTTTTTGAGCGTGAAACACATGAAAGCAAAAAACCTAAAAGTGAAAAAATTTCATAATAATAATAAGCCTTTATTCTGCTGGGTACAAGAAAGTAGTACATAATGCATACATGAATTACATTGGAGTTGTACAATACAAATTTTTATGACGGCTATTGATAAAAATAAAAACTACAAATTAAGAGAGAAAGACATAAGTGGTAAATTAATTTTTTTAAAGTGAAGAATGATCGAAAGGGAGGGGAGGGGGTTTGCATGTATGTCCAGGATTTCACTACTTGGTAATAAAATAATCTATGACCGCCGACTGGAAACGCCCTTGGGTGGGCAACGAGCGTAAAGAAGTTGGGAGGGCGTTCCAGATCCTAGCCCCATACACCTGCAAGGACTTGCTGAAAAAAAATCCTTCGTGAGATGGAACCAGAATACCTACAGACCGCACAGAGGTGGACCTATGAAATAAGGAACGCAGGTAAGGAGGAGGGAACCTTTCAGGAACAGAAACAGAAATTTAAGTATTCTCAAATTTAAGTAGTCGTCAAGAGGCAAACAAAGTATAGTATATCCGTGAACTGAATGGCGAGGCTTTATGTCATGAACATAGCGGACACAGGCATTATATGCAACTTTTATTTTATTAAATAAGGCAGCAGAAAGAGAACAAGATATGAATGTAGAACAGTATAATATGTGAGGGAGAACCAGAGATGTGGCAAGCCTTTTCTTGAGGGGATGGGGAGTGAAACGAGACAGGCGTCTAAGACTATGCAAAGCACCATATATTCGACCGCATACATGAGTTATGTGGTGTTCCCAGGATAAAGTCTTGTCAACCTAAACACCAAGATTTCTAACACGGGACAGGTAAGGTACAGGTACACCATCAACAAGAACTGGCGGAATTGGATCTGTGGGTATATTGTGTTTGTACAATATAATAGCCTGAGTTTTCTTAGGATTGACCAAAATTCCATTTCTATAGGCCCACCTAGCAACCGCCAGCAAATCAGTGTTGAGCTGATGCACTGACTCAACCAGGTAATCGCCAAGTTTAAAATATTGTCAGGAAAAAAACGAGAGTGAAATAGCGACAGATCTAATTTGTTTGCTATTCGAACCTATGAAGCTGAAATTTGAAATGGAGAACCCTTGGGACGTCTAGAAACGAAACATGAAGTATAGTTCCCCCCAGATCAGCTGAGTAAGGATCCGCAGCTATTTTCTTTGCTATTTAACCTGTAAAGCTGAAATTTGAAATGGGGAACCCTTGGGACGTCTAAAAACAAATCATGTTTAAAACAGGTACACGTAACAAAATACTTAGGGGTAAAAATAGATCAGTGCCTTGGGTGGGATGAACACATAAAAGATTTATCAACAAAAATAAGAAGGTTGCTACCAATGTGTCGAGAAGTTCGTAACTTTATGACCCTGAAAATAAAGAAACAATTTTACCACGCAATGTGCCAGTCACTACTGATTTATGCCATGCCAGCCTGCGGTTCAGCTTTCAGGACTAAACTTCAGCCTTTGTTTACGATTCAAAAAGCCCTGATCAAGATCTTATTAAACCCCCCCATTAGGTTTGGGAAAAGGGATTTACTTAAAGAATTCCAAGTTCTAGACTTATTTAGACCAATTGATAAATCTACTATAATTTACATTTACAAACGATTTCTAAAAGGGGATTTGAAATAGTAAGCAATATTGGCACAAGAACAAGCAAAATTACTCTAATTATACCAACGTTTATTACTTCCGCTGCACAACGTTCTCATCTATATAGAGAGATCATCCTTTTCAACAATCTACCTTGCCAAATTATTTCAACCAGAGTACCTATCGCATTGTAAATTCAAAGAAGATCGGAAGGAGCACTATATGTCTTAACTGTTTCATTTTGTCTAATTTATGTTATTTAAATTATTATTTACTCCTTAAATTCTGAATTTTCTATTATTTATGTAAACCAATGGAGAATAGAGTACAATAGAAGTATATACATACATACTTTATCTTTAGAACTTGATGTTGAAAATCCTGTATTGTAATTAATTATTTAAATAGTCACTAACAGGAGAGTTAAATAATGAACAGAGACGCCAATTCCCTGCACAAGATCCTTCTTATTGGGAACTGTAGCATTTTTTGTACAAATCTGTAATAAATTTTTTGTAAATTTTTTTCTGAATAAAATGCATATTATAAAAAAAAATGTAATCTTGAGCCTGCCAGACCAGCTGAATGAGATACTGAGATAAGCTCTTTGCTATTTGAGACTAAAGTAGCGGCGGATCTAATTTCTTTGGTTTTCAACCTATGAATCTGACATTTTAAATCGAGAACCCTTGGGACGTCCAAAAACGACTCATGAACTATAGAGCCACCCCAGATCAGGTAAGATCCGCAGCTAATTTCTTTGCTATAATTAACCTATTTGAAGCTGGAATTTGAAATGGAGAACCTTCCCAAAGATGGGGTAAAATACCCCATAACTGACCTTTGCTGGCATTATACCTACGGTGACCATACGTCCCGATTTTATCAGGGGGGGACAGTCCCGATTTTATCGGGACAGTCCCGATTTTCACCTATAAAGATTTTTTCAAACCAAATCATCATGAAAAGTTAATAGCTTTATTTTAAAATGAATGATTAGTACCGTGGAATTTCTTTACACCGCACACAAAATAACTATTATCATAGTCACTGGAGTAGTCTGGAGACCCAACTGTGTTGGCCCCCTCGACCTCAGCGAAGGTTTCTGCCACAGAGGCAGCAAATGAATATTTGATTCTTTACAAAAACTTGGTTGACAGAAAAGAGTCTTTATTTCTACCCATGAAAGTAAAGGAACTTCAAAGAAACAGTGTTGCTGCAGGAAATGCATGCGATTTACAAGAGGTGAAAAATACAGTAGGAACTTTTTATGACCACTGCATTACTTATTTTGATCTTTGGAAATCAAACGTTGACAGCTTGAGTCAACTGTCTTGGATAGACTTAAAGAAGCAGCTGAAGTGGGAAGAACTAGAGGAAAGTTGGGATTTGTTTCAAGATAGGCCACCTCTCTCGCTTGATGATTTGTTCAATGTGTGCTGAACACACAGCTTCCTGATGTCGTCCTGGCTGAATGGAAAGAACAAAAACTATCAACTGAGATACGGTGGCTGACTTTATTTCAGGAATTGTAGAAAAATGAAATAAGCGTTCCTAATCTCAAAACTCTGGTAGAATTTTCTCTTTCTTTACCAGGAACAAATGCTTCAGTCGAGCGAGCTTTCTCATTGATAAACAACTTTTGGACCGCAGAAAAATCTTCAATGGCACTAGGCTGTGTTAAAGCATTACTAATTGTCCAAATGAACAGTTCTTTGTCGTGTGTTGAAATGTACGACAAAATAAGAAAAGACGACTCCTTGCTGAGAGCACTTTCCTCAACACAGAAGTACGACTGGAGTAAAAAGAGTACCCCTGACCCTAGTGAAAAAATATAACAAGAACAATGATGTAAACAGACTGCTCTGTTAACTTTTATTTTTTCATTTTTTGGAAAATTAATGTTTGTTTATTTGACTATAAAAACTTACCTGTTGTTCGTGAAGTTCAGTTTGTTCGTGCAAAAGGTACATATTCTTTCTGTGTATGTAATAAACTTCTTGAAATTATTTTGTCATGTAATTCTTAGTGCCACATTCTTTAATGAATATTACATATTTTTAGTTTGATACGAAGCTCTTAATAAACCAATGTTTGAATGGATGAAATAGGCTTAAAAACCAACTTTTAAAGGGTAAAAAATTCAAACTTTTACGGGAGTGGACCCCCGGACCCTCCTCCCCATGGAGGGTATTCTATACCCCTCAGACCCTCTTGATAGTTCTATCTGTCCCGATTTTGCTAAAGATAAATATGGTCACCGTAATTATACCTCCTAATCTGCAAAAGGGGAGAAGAACCTGATTCTGCATCATTGCAGACTCTTCAGAGCCAGTACTACCTTTGGGTATATTACCATCTTTCTAGGTAAAGGTGGTATTTATTCCCAAGAGAGGGAAGAGTGATCATAGCAGGGCAAAAGACTTTCTGCCAAACATCTTATCTTCATTCCAGTTGAAGACATTGGAACGCCTAGTATTTAGGCATGTGATGGATGTGCACCTCACATGTGCCACAAGGTTACTCTCATCCAAAATGTCACTTTTGTGGTCTGAAAAAATGCACTGATCGATTTTGTTTCCGAGTCTGTCTGTGCATATCTTGATAATGGGGAACTTTCATCTATAGGTATTTCAAACTTTTGACCTCAGATTCGGATTCAGCACACTTGAAACCCCCAAGAAGCAATTTTCAGTTCAAACTACCGTTTAATTTGGCCAATAAACGGGTTGGAAGATCACGCCTGACGTAGTAGGGCAAAGGAGCAGAGGGTTCCCCCAAGGTGGGCGGAGGCAGTGACGTCATCGTGTAAATTAATTTCAAGAACCGTGTCACTGGCAAGATACCCATCATATAGCACGTTTTTGGAAAGGGATTGCTCCAAAATTCCATATTCCTTGTCACGTCAAAACTATCCCAAGTTTTAATCTGATTTTGATAACATTTTCAAGGATTGAGTCGGGTAGTTCCTAGATTTTCCCCGATAAATTTCAATGTCGTCGGACCAATAGCGTGGCATAAGCGCGAACATGAGTTTCTTAAAACGTGATTCCTCACAATCAATTGGTCGGATTTCATTCAAACTCTCAGGACAGAAGTTGGATGTGTATCGCTTTCAAGAAGGTGATGAATATTAATTCAATCTATGAGTTTAGTGGTCCTCATTGTTGCAGTGAGGAAAGATGAAATTTGTATCAATTTTGCAGCCATGAAAGTTACCTCTCTGGCGGTAATGCTTGAAACTAAATACTCCTGGTTATTTTGAAAACCATGTCATTTTGTCTGTTCAACAACGTTTTCCTATATCTCGAAAATAACAAGCCCCCTAGCTCTTCTGATCATAGTGCCTCTCCAATATCGCTCTTCGCTTCTGAAGGTAGAGAATATTGGACGATTTAGCTACTATCCACCAAAATGGCAATTTTCACTCGCTCGCTCCTTTTCGCAATTTGTATGCCAATGCTGGTCTCCATGCCCGTGTATTTTACACCTACCTGTTTGTGGTAATTGCTTAGTCCCAGGCCAAACTACCCTATTTATGAGTACACCTACCTTCTCTAATGGGGCTCCAAACACGAGAAGCTCAAGTTAGAGCACAACACGTAAACAAGGACCTTACCGATTTGCACTTCTTTTGTTGCCTATAAGGGCAGTCGTGACGGACACAAGTTGTTTTAGTTTTTTGCCGGTTTTGTTTCTGTGTTTCTTAATTATGATAATATAATTCTCATTTTTGACCAGTATTGATAAAATTGATGGTGCGGGGAACGAATTGTAGAGCGAAAAGGGACGCAAGGTATCAACAAAGGGGAAATCATGTCAACCACCATGTTCCTAAGGTCATTCACCCTCTAGCGCTCTTAGTGGCGGACCATGTTAGTTCAGAGTCTCATAAGAGGGTAGTTAAATGAAAGTCGCTGTGATTTCTCATGCAACGACGCAAAATTCGTGGTCAGAGCTACTAGCGCCTTATCTCAATTTGAAATTTCCAAGACTAGAGCAACTTAGAACATCCCGGATAAGTGTTCCGTTGACGGTGGAAAATTATCAGTCCTGGTACAGGAAATAAATTACGTGAATATTGATTTTCTCACCAACTAATTGTTACTATACAAAATAAGTGTCCATAAGATACAAAAAACTAAAGAAGATTCATTTCCCCAGCGATGGCTTGGTTTGTACGTGAAAATCTTAAGGGAAAAAAAAACGCTTGCATACGAGTTTGCAACACATTGGGTCATTTTATGTCTTTAGTTGCAGACTCGTATGCAAGCTCTAAGAGCCACTCAGCTGATCCGGACCCTGGGCATCGTCAAGTAAATATCCTAAAGAGGCTACATACGAAATTACAGCTTCCTAGAGTGTAAAGCATAGACATTAGCTTTAAGAGCCACTCATCTGATCCGAACCCTGGGCATCGTCAAGTAAATGTCCTAAAGAGGGCTACATACGAAATTACAGCTTCCTAGAGTGTAAAGCATAGAAATTAGCTTTAAAAGCCACTCATCTGATCCAGACCCTGGGCATCGTCAAGTAAATGTCCTTAAGAGGCTGCATACAAAATTACATCTTCCTAGGGTGTAAAGCATAGAAATTACCTATTAAGAGCCACTCATCTGATCCGGCCCCTGGGCATCCTCCAAATGTCCTAAAGAGGCTACATACGAAATTACAGCTTCCTAGAGTGTAAAGTATAGAAATTATCTATTAAAATGAATTAACCACCGCTTCACAAATCAAACCGTTCTCGCAATATTCGGATCACCTGTTATGAATCAAATTATCGAAACACCAGCTCAATGAAATGATCAGAAATTAACAAGCGGTTGCTACCATGTTCACTATATCAATTTTTGAGAATGATTAGGCACCTGAGTGCACACAATTATTCAAATAACCATGCTCATACTCAGCTCGTTGGCCACGCACTTCGCAGTACTTAGTTAACATAATATGGATCGATACATCGAGAGCTTTCGAACGAATGGTCAACGAGTTTTGTGGGATGAAAAAAAAAAAAAAAACGACGAAGTACCATTTCCCTAGCAACGACTCGGTTGTAAGGGGAAATCGAACAGAATATTTTCGTGAGCAATTTCCGTGGCGTTTTTTTAGTTTATGTGTCATAGCAAAGACATAAAATGTCAAAATGTCAATAAGTGAGGAATTTATTCTTACTGCCACCCAAACGGTACAACATCTGCATAAGTACCCCCTAATGATTCAAATGTGTGGCAGGCATTCAATTCAAGTGGCAAATTATGAAAGAAATGTTTCACATATCTCTATGATTAGTCAATAAGACATATATTTCCTTATTCGTTCGAAAATGTACCTAGGTATACTTAATATAAGTATCTACCGAAGATCTTGGAATACTGTTTGAAATTTTCTTGCACCCAGAGTAAACGTCAATGAAACAGAAACATACCATATATGGAAGATATCTATTGCATAATTAACGGTAATGAATGACTAATAAATCCTACCTAAATGACCAATAATGTACAGCCTCCCTAGTTGAGCAATCGAATGTCACCTATAAACTTGTTTGTGGGGTATCTTTTCGTTTTAAACTTCGGAATTTCAAAAAATATACACCTAAACAACAACATACCTAATAACATAGTTCATAACATGAAATGTGAAAGTATTCCAAGTAGCATTCGCAATAAGTATACAGGCGAGTCTCAAAAGAAAGCGCGATTTCAACATGCATAATCCTTGAAAGGTAACTTCAATTGAGGCGAGAACGATGGTAACGGTCACACACCCTCCTCTAAACGATACTTCAACCAAAACGGAAAATAGGCAAAGAAAGTATAATGCTTCCCACGGTATATTACGAATAACGTTAGAAAAGAAAAGATGCTAATGAGAGGGGGTTATTAGCAGTGTAAAAGGGGGCGCGTACTCGCCAAAAAACGGTAGGGCAACAACCTCAACAATGGGACAGACTTTTTTCGGACGATAAGTAAACATAAACATGAAACATGACAGTGAAGAAATTACTTACACAATGACGAAACAATCAAGAACCGAGGCATCTCTCAGGACCTGGGTAAAAACGTATTCGACAACCGTTCCCTCAAGGGAAAATGCGTTGTTTCTGATCCAGAATTTTACATGCTTCGAATACGTCGACACTGCTTGCTGGTTTGATGTGGTGATATCTTTGTCATCGAAACACAACTCACGCCGCGGTCGCGAACGATAACAAACAACTAAACTGAAATAGGGAAATAAACGACATAACACAAATTTCCAACTCCCAACACCACCCAGTTGCAAAAACAGACACTCGGAAACTGGAGTTGGAGGAGCTAATCAGGCTGCCAACCTTCCAAGAAGAAAAAGTGAAAATTCCTCCCTCTACAAAACCACCACCCACAACTAATTCCGAAGATGCCTTTAACGTCGTCAGAGCCTCATGGATGATATCCTTATGTTGAGAATGTTCATAGTAATTCTACTATCCGCCAACAGACGTCGCGCGTAACAGTCAGTGTGTTCAATAGTTGGTAGTCCTACTCTAAAGTGAAGCTTGTTATAAGCTTTGAGTATTAATAAGATGGAGGGCTATTAGTGATATTTCAGGCAGTCGAACCATACGTGCCACTACTGTCGTTTGGCTTTTGAGTTGACCAGGGGCAAAATGGCCGAACACTGATCAGCTGATGTTGAGTTTGGTGACTGAATGGGGATTGTATACCTAGGACATATTATTTCTTATTCAAGATTTATATCCTAATTGTGAGGCACCAAGATTTGGGCATGGGAACCGAAGTATGTACATACTAATATCTAGACAGTTATGTCTACATACATAATTAATACTAAAATGTAACAATAATAAGTAATATAAAACAAAACAAATTACAATAAACTGCATTGTCATTTGAATTCGAAAAAAAAGTGGCGAGCGCGGGTCAGTCAATTGCAAAGCCAACGCGACTGTAGTGGCACGTATGCCTTGACGCGGAAACAGCGTTGAATTCAGAGCAATGGCCCTCCATCTTATTAATACTCAAAGGTTATAAGTACCTGTTGGTTACTTAGGGCCACTTTCACCAACAACATAAACGAGTTTAAGTTAGAAAAGATTAACAAATAATCGAGATTCCAGCTAATCGTCTTTCACCAAACCACTTTACGAGTTTAAACTCCTAACGAGGTGGCTTGAGGTTAATCTCCCAATCTCGGCCAGTTAAGAGCAGGCTGTGGTGTCGGCCATGTTTTCTGTCCCATAAGGAATCAACGTTATTTTCCCGACGCCATAAATCCTCGAATCATGCACCGATTTCCATGGTTTTTTTTTTAATCTTCAAGTGAAACCAATCTTTAGCGATCAATCGAGGCGTTTTTTGAGAAAAATGTCACTAGAAGCTGCAATTCATCAGCAAAGTCACAGCTAAGAGGGTTACTCTATTCGAGTGATGATTGCTTTATTGGATGATGACTTATCGCAAATCTGCCCTGACGGATGTCTTCCTTAGATTTCACGCTTCAATTTAAGTGTTCAAACGACAAAATCGGTTGATTTTTCATGAAGTTCTGTGATCGGGAAACTGAATTAGCGATTCGATGGCTTTTCAAACTTCCGAAGCGTGGCGGGCGTCGAGAAAGTTCAGGGGATTTACGCTAGATGCCACTAACTTCGACCACTCTTCCCGCCTGCGAACAACTGTGAATCGGGTCCCGTTTCTCCCAAAATCTGAGATCGGGTCACTAGGGCTTTTCATGAAACAGTTTGCGTTTCTTTGACGAAGAAGTGCCATCAATGTACCATCCCTTTGACAAAATGACATCCATTTTTTTGACGGAACCTGTCCTTACTTTTTTATAATTTTTTCTTCCTAATCGAGCTACCGTGCTGAAATATATATAGATATTTTCAAGGTATCTAGACTACCATTGCAAGGTTTGAATGCGCAAGGCGCCGAGTTTAGGTAATGTTCCGTTGACTACGTCTAATAAACATAAATATGAGTTATTTACCTACGTAAAAGGGCTATCTAATACAGAATTTGTTTCAACTGGATTTTCGGATTCTTAACATTTTGAAACCTAAAACAACGAATTTTGAGGGGTGTTTAAACAATTCGAGTTAGCAGTTGTACTTGAAAACAATTCGATGTGTGTGTAATTGCCCCGTAATAGAGAATTTCTCAATGTTCCACAGATCGTCAGATTTACATTCTTGCGAATTTTTACTATAATTATTTTGTTCGCCGTTTTTGGGAAATATTTTCCGGGATTCATATTTATTAAATCCTGCAATCGGCATACCTAATTCGAGTAGCACTCTGGACGGATTTTTGTTTTCTTGTTGGCTTCTATGTAATAAATATTTCGTTGGTCCGAGTTGTCATTAATTAGTACGAGTTGAGCTAATCCGATGACCCAGCCCTCTGCAGGTATTCACGCGGTCAATCGCGGATTGTTGACCGTGTTTGTTGAGACCAAAGCGTTTTTGACTGTTCATAGGTAGGTACAGGTAACTACTATTTATTTGTGTGCAACCCTGGGGATTCTGATCAATGGGGATTGCAACCCAAGATTGACTGATACGAGAATCTCACTATGGTCATGAAAAATAAGCTGTTAGAAAAACTCTAACTCAAGTACCTAAGTAAACAGACCCCAAAAGGCATCTATGTAATAAACATGTCATTAGTCCATTAGTGACGACTTGAGCTAATCCGATAAGGGTGTGCAGCATACCTGGTTCAGTTTAACAAAAATCAGTATTTGAGTGATCGGTGTTTGAGCGATTTTCCACAGAAAATTCAAATAGGTACACTAATAATTGAATAAGTATTAGGTAGTTTTAGATTCAAACAGATTTCTCAACTTCTATCACTCTCCGTTAGACAAATGTTTTGGTCATGTTTGGGGTTTTACAGTGTACATGAACGAAAATTTAACACTATTTCCAACGGTATCCTCAATTTCAAAGTTAGAGAATAAATAAAGGGAGTTATGACCATTTCTATGGCACAATGTAATAACTTGAGAAAATTCTTAAATGTGAAAATAAAAGAAGTTTGAAAAAGACAAATCGGTTAATAAATACAAATCAAAAGTACATTGTAATTTTAATATTGAAGGTATCGTCTGAAGGTATCGTTGAAAAAAAGATCATTCAATTCTCTAGAACCGTTACATATATAAAATTAAAATTTGTAGACCAGCTTTTACAAGATCTGAAATTTTTTTAATAGGTACCTATCAACGTTTTTTCTACCCCTTTTTTTTCAGAAAGAAGATTTTCTCATGAGCTTAGTTAGGTATGTGTCAACGAGGTTGGAAAGTGTTGCCATTTTATTCAGCGTGGATAAAACATGGAAGCGTCAAACTCATTTTTGTGTGACAAGACAAATCGGTAAAAAACGTCAATATATGACCGGCAAGGGTGTAGAATGAGGGCCGAGTCGGGTTCTCAGTTCTGCTCCGAGGGCGTTCGCCTCACCTAGGCCCAGTTATTCTTTTTTGGTACCTAAGAGGCTTTGATGACCCACCCCAATCACCAGGTACCTTCAGGGTTGCTCATCACCCTGCTACCTCTACCGGATTTTCTTGTCACTCGATCCTCTTGGCCAAACTTGGCTAGTTAAAGCTTTTCACGCCGAAGGACATGGCGCTGTTTTGGCAGCCCGCTCTTAACTCTTGCCAATCTCAGATTAGTGATAAAAATGATATCGAGCAAAATGGCCGCGCACCAACAGCTGATTCCTCATACCTCTACAGTTTGGTTCACAGTTTATTATTATAGTTTATATATAGTTTATTGTTATTCAAGTTTTTGATGATGAATTCACGCGATTTGTCGCTCGGATTAATTTGATTCCTCGGATGAGAACGATGTCCTGCAAAGACGCCTAAGGACGATCCGACGGCGGGTTGGACTACGTCGAATTTCGGCGGAGATTCCGGCTCCCAAAACCGACAGTTTTGAAAGTCCTCGAGCTTATCGACACTCACCTGGAGTTCCCTTCGAACAGGTATAAGTTGGAAAAAGGCTTTTATACCATCAAATCGATGAATTATAATACGAAATTGATGTAGGATGGTAGGAAAATAAAGTATAATCGATGATGATTGCACGTTATAATACGATGTTGAATTGCTATCCCTTGTACAGTATGTACCTACCTACCTATACCACAATGAAATAACTTATGTACATTTAAATAAGGTGATCAACCGTCCTGCTTCCGTCAAATGATGTGTCACACTTTCTTTGTTGGAAGTCAACGAAAAGTTGCGAGTAGATAGTAACTAGGTAACTAGATAAAAACGGCGCGGGTAAAAACGGGTCGTGGTTGTGATTCACTGCTTTATTGTCTTGATATGCCGGACACATGGCGGGTTTTCTAACTGTCGTTTCAAATTGTCCAATTTTTCATTGGACAGTTTCCGGAATCTCCGTTAGGGAAACTCGATTATTCCAATCTTGGTTTAAACGAATTTTGGGTTGGTGAAAGAGGCCAAGGTTTGATCCTCGAGATTATATTTAATCGAGTTTGGCCAATCTCGGATTTATAAGTTGTTGGTGAAAGTGGCCCTTAGTTAGTCCTTATATACTTTACCTACTTTACCTATTTTACCTATTTTACCTACTTTACCTATTTACCTACTGTAAAGTGAAGCTTGTTATAAGTACCTGTTGGTACTTATATTCAGTCCTTATATACTTCATATTCAGTCCTAACTGTTGTTAAGTATGTCTTTGTAATAAAGTCCTTTGTTTTGTCGGTCGAGTTGGAGTGCGTTGTTTTATGTGAAGAGCTTCATTACCCTTTTCCATCAGTAGTTACGACACCTTATTTACAATTTCCTCGATTCTTCTTACATCCTGAACATTACTATATAGCTACGGGAATCTTTTTGTTTCTATCACTGATTCATGTATGTTTTACTGGGAGTTGATATTCCCAGTGGAATATCTCTAGCCACATTGGACATGTGATTGTACGGGCTTGACCCTTGAAAGGGGTCTTGTGAGAGGTACGAAAAAGTACTGTTGTTATCTTGTATATCCTTGCGTTTGGAAGGATAGGGTGTGTGTGAGCCACGGGTTAATGTCTATCCGAATAGATCTGTGAGACGCTGTTCTTTTGGAGTTTCCCCGATTTGAGAATGGGAATTATGCTTCTGTGTTTCAAGAAGGTGAGTTTGGACTGATTTTGTCGCGAGTTCAGCGTGTGAATCGCTTCGTTTTAGCCTAGCGGAGAAGGCTTGACCTTGCCTGTTAGCGTAGGCAGCGCCACGATCGTGGAATGCGAGAACTACGTCCGTACCCTTTGCGGGGGCGGTGTGTTTGTGCCCGCCGGCGCCGGCCTGTCTGTCTCTGGGCGTAGAAGGGCCAGCGGGCCGTGAAACTGGAGTTTCGGCCGCGCGCTGCCTTCATATGTAGGTACTTGGCTGGGAGTTGGTACTCCCAGTGGAAAGTTTTGTGAGAAATAATGATCCGCTGTAGGATCATGCGGGTTATTCCCTTGGGTATAAAAAGGGGGTGAATGTGGAGATGTGGTTATCGGACATGAACCCTTTATGGTATCAAGTCTTTGGGTCTGAAAAGGACCGTAGTCGTATGGTACTTTTGGTGCCATGGGAGACGACTGAAGAGGGCGGAAGCCCGTGGTTGGACCTTCGTAGGCTGCTGTGTCTGTCCTCTGAAAAGAGGTGTTGAATGGAAGGCCGTGTGCTTCTTTGACAGCGTGTATAGCTAAGCTGAGTGTCGAATAAATTGCCACATAGGTAATGTTTGTCGAATGTGGATCGGTAAGCAGATTCAGGGTTTGTGTAGGAAGACCCTTGTAGGTCCTGAAAAGGACGTTTAGTTTGTATTGAGGCATCTGATAGAGAAAAGCCTTTATGGTCGGATGCTGGCACTGTGCTCGGGGGTTCGAGCGTTGGTACACTGGCTGTGTTGATTCCTCCGTGGTCCGCTTGGATGAGTGCGTTGGTCACGGGAAGGCTAGCTTCCGTGTTGCTCTGTGGCGATTTCGTCCTGGGAGAGTGGGAGGTCGGAGACCGTTCCATCTCTGGGAGAATTGTGAGTTCGCCTGCCTAGAGAGTGACTCAAGTCTTGAAATGGACTGAAGGTTTGTTAGCCTCTTAGTCCTGACAAGGACTATTTGAACGTGCAGACCGGGGTGCTAGGAGGTGAAGCCTCCTATTGAACACGGGGTCACACTGCGGTTTAGACCAGACGAGGAAGTGAAGCTTCCTACAAGCCCTGGTTCCTCGCACTAGGTAACCCGGTGCGTGCACCTTCTTGAGGGTTACCCAGCCTCGAACCTCTCGGACAGTTACGAAGTGTAACCCAGTGGCAAGGGCTTGCTGGTCCAGAGCGGGGTAGCAAATTCCGTTCTCGCTTAGGGCCTGGGCTTTATACGAGGGCTTAATAGGGAGGTCAGACGGCCAGGCAAAAAGGCCGGACCCACTACCTATGTGAAGGTCTGGAAGTTCTTCGTAGGTAGGTATGCTTGCTTGAATGAGCGTCTTGATCCCAAAGCCTGTGATCCCCAGTGGAGTTGGATCGCAGCTGGTTCTCTTGAGGAAGGCTTCTTCTTCGGAGGCTGTTCTTCTGGAGTGGAGTTCTTCTTCGTAGGCTGGTCAGGATCGGTATACCCGGCAGGACCGTCGGGTGCCATATTTCAGGGGGCGTCGGGAGCATCTCCTGCTCCGCCCAGCTGCTCTGTGATTGGCTGTTTTATTTGGCGGCAGTTATTCGCGTCCTGTGTGTGACGGGGCGAAGTGGTAACTTCTAGTGACTTGCTCAATAACTCGATTTTGTCTCTTGCTAAAATTACAGCCAGCAGAGTTGAATCTATTTTTATTTTATTATTTATTTTTTTGTTGGAAATTCAGCCTAAATTGTATGTCTGCTTCTCTCATGTTCATGACACGTTGGCTAAATTTCATACAACCATCACTGTCAGTTTAATGGTTACCCACCCTTACATTTTCTAATACCTATCACTGCCCCCCCCCCCCCCTCTTTCCTTCTTCCAAAATCAGAATGAACTGTCGTACTTGTTCATTTTAATGACCAATACTGAAATTCATCTGAAAGCTCTTACTTCCTTCATTGAGCTTTCAAAATGTTAACTCACTTTATCACTGCAGTCAGTGATTAGGAAACCTGAAACACTTGAAAGTGCTTATGATTATGATAATCTATCTACCTTATATCAATCACAAAAAATATAAATTGATAAAAAATAAATAAAGAAAGAAAAAAGTTTGCAATTATCAGCCTCAGCAGTTGGAAAGTTTTGAGCTTCAACCCCTTAAATTTGTTGGTGCAACTCAACTACGACCAATATGGATCCTGGGAGTGATAAAGTAATATGGCTATTTTTTCCCCAATGCTAGCGTAGAAAGATTTATTGGTGGGTACCTACTCTATCTCCCACAACCTTCAAACTGCAGCGGAAATTTTGTTCAACAACCATTCTAATAGTTTTTATTTATTTTATTTATTTATTTATTTATTTATTTTTTGACTAGGGGAAATTCTTTATGAACGAAGAGGAGTGACTGTACTCCGCAACAGTGTTGGAGTCTCCCTTTTTGGGCTTTTAGGGCATCCCAACTTAAAACCACATCTCTCACTTCTTATAGAGAACTACTCCGGAACCGCTTATTTAGTATTACTTCGGGGAAGATCTTTTTTTCTGGCCATTTAGGCTCTCATCTCTCTATGTCTTTTTTATTCCCAGGATCTATGTATTAGGAAGGCAAAAATGTATGTGGCCACCGCGTCCCATTTATTCTTCTCGGCTACCATTTTGTTGATGATTATCTCCAGTGCGATCTCTCCTACTCTCTACTCCAGGGCTCGGCGAACACCTCACCATTTTAGGCACACAAATAATGTGTGATGGGCATCTTCATTCCCCTGTCGGCAGTAGGGGAAGGGCTCCATATTTGGGATACCAACTCTTTAAGCCAATATTCTTTGGTCCTGTACAACTTTAGAAATTCCGCAATCGGTTGTTAACAAAGCAAAGGTATCTTGGCAACTATACCTGAGTGGGTAATGCGTTAGCAACCACCCAGGGAAAGTTACGCTCAATTTAATAAATAATTTGATTTTCGGAGCCTTGAAAAAAGGTCGCTTAATTTGGGACGCTGGGGGTCCCAAATTGGGATATCCCAAATGTGGCTAACCTTCCCTAATTTGGGATATCCCAAATTTGGTAACATCTTGTTTTCTAGATCACCTCAAGTTGAACCAGCCATCAAATTCGAAAAATAAATTCCTAGCAGTCTAAAGTTGGCAAAATGAATTCAGCAAAAAGTTCATAGGTACCTTTAAAAAAAGAACAATGAGTGGCACTAGTAAATTAATATGATTTCTTTCAAGTAAAAAATAGTCAAATGTTTTTATTCCCTTAAACTTAGTACTAGGACTAGGTACTTTTAGTAGTAGGATTAGTCCATAAATAATCAAATACCACGGAGGCACAACATATATCAGATAGTAGTTAATACATACCTACTTAAAATTGTTCACTTAGTTACAGAGGTATAGGTACAGTGCATATTCTTAAAAACTGGAACTGCTTTGAATAATTAGGAAAGTAAAAATATGAATGTTAATGCTTGGTAGGTAAATATAGTTAGGTATGAATAATTTTTGGAAAGTATTCACTCATCCACATCAGTCTTGGATGGCCCACGAAAGTAAAAATATCAAATCGGACTACTTGGAATTGAAGAAAACTGGTCGAAAATTTGAAACATTGTAAAAACTTGAAAACTGTTGAAAAAAAGTAGCTGCTCTTCGTTCATTCAAACAGTAAGCGCAAATGAAAACTTTGCTTCGCAGCTCACCACAGTCGAGGTGGGACCATCTTGAATATGAACACTTCATGCATTTTGCCCACTTCTCCCCTCCAAAGTCTTCAGAGAATTTAACAGAGCAAAAGATGCATTCAACGTCGTTCTCATCACTGACGTCGCTGTCAGATTCATTGTAGGGGGACGTCCATAGACATGTCAAAGAATTACCTTGCTTCTTCCCCTTCATTGCTAAGACTTTGCTGGTCTTATATTGCACAATTGTTAGGCCATTTTCATCCACATTGTACAGTCGCTGAGGGTTCATCGCAATTTTCTCGAACTCAGGCTCAAATATGTCGAAAAATCCCTTAACAGTTTCAGGTGTGAACCCTCTGGCTCGTGCATTTGAAATACCCTCAGGTTTCCTGAATGACAGCTTACTGTGGCGCCCAAGAAAACCTTTCAGCCACTTCTTTCCAGCACTTTTTTTTTCTTTACTGAAAGGATGCGGAAGATTGTTGCGCTGTGCCAGTTCAAAAGCCTTTTGTTTAGTTTACCCCATCTTTACCCTAATTGCCTTCATGGCCTCCCTCATGCTCTCGTCTTTCCACGTCTTCCGTTTTCCTCTGGACATCTGCATGATACAATAAAAGAACTTGTAAAAGTGATCTAAATAGTCAACGTTTCTGGAGTAACCAAATTTGGGATATCCCGAATTCGGAGCCTCCTCAGTATCCCAAATTAGGGAAAGCAGCTGCCAAACAAACTTTTCAACATGACCATCTTGCAATTGAAAGAAAGTAAAATCTAATACCATGAAAATAATCCTTAGTATTCGTACTTTTGAATGTTAAATTCCAAAATGAAGAAATACTTTACCTCAAAACATCAGAAAGTTAGACTCTGATACCGCTTGACTGACTCTGACACCAGCTTTTTGATAACACATTAGTGATAGTAACGAAAAATGGCTGATGATGACGACATCTATTTGCCCTCTCCTAAGGATCTGAAACGAACCTATTTCCCTCATTGGACACCAGATAGCAGGCACAGTATGGTAAAAACGCAGCTATCCCAAATTAGGAGCTGTCTTCAAATTAGGAGCCCTTCCCCTACCTGCATCCTTGATCCTCCGTATTTCCTATCTTTACGAGGAATGAACAGAAGTAACCATGGCCGGTGAGGGACTGGGTAAGGAAATAATAATTCACCTCACTGTTCCTCCTATTCACCCAGATGTCCAGGCTGGGAATCAACAGGTATATCCAGCGGCCTCGGGCCTCATCCTCCCATCTAGCCTGCCATTTCCTCAGTGTTTTTCTCGGAAAATTTGCAAAAAGTAGGGGTTTCAAGTAATTTTTCAACAATTTTTCAAAAAAGGCAAGCTAACAAGGGCTTTTTTATGTGGGCAAGCTCACAAGTCAATGACCGGGAATTTCCTTCCGAGGATTACAGCTATTAATGCTTGAAAAGGAAAGGGTCATTGCAAGGTCATGGGGGGAAAATTGAAAAAAAAAAGAAAAAAGAAGACAAAAGTTTGGATTTTGAAGAATAAATGCCATGTTTGGCCAAAATAAGTGCCATTTTGCCATGTTTTTTAGAGCCACGTTTGGCAAAAATAAATGTCATGTTGTGTAGGGCTCTGCTTATGATACAATCTTCATTGCACATAAATAGGTAAACGACGTTGACCCCAATATGGCCGACTACAGACTGTTCATTTGAGCTTCGTTCTCAGTGCGCGTTCTAACAGTTCTCGAACTCATGAGAACTGGGACGGGGAGTCCCGGGGAGTTCCGGAACTTGTGGAACCGCGTTCTGCACTGCGAACGATTTCAGAACTTGGAAGTGGAATAACCTGTGTTGTTTGTAACCTCACTCAACTCGTGTTACCTTTTAAAAAAAAAGAAGTAAAATCCCTTTACTACTTACATTTCATTATTATTTGCTGAAAATCGATAAAAGCTCCCCAAAAAAGCTAAAATTCCCAAATCTTTTTTGAGTCGCAGATTATTATTTAGAACGAATTTTGTTGCCATAATGTTGGTTATTACGATTTCAAAGTGTTCTAATTTCAAAACTATGTACTTACCTAACGTAATATAGGTACTAAGATAATTTACGAGATTCGCTCGTACGATCATGCTGCATGACTGGAACTTTTTTTTGCCATACCTTGCCATAAGGACCGAAGTGGTGATGGTAGAGGGTGCTGGCCTGAAAACGGTGGGCTAACTCTTCCGCAAGCCCACGGCTTATTCTAAAGTGGTAAACGAACTCTTCGTCGTCAAACCTTGGCACGATTTTCTCAAAAAAATTTGAGTTTCTTGGATGTAGACGAGATCCAACTATAACTTCGATCTCGTCCTCATCGTCTACAAACCACGGAACACCATCGTCGAAATTATCGCTATCTGTTATGATCGATGAAGCGAAATAAAACGAGCGAAATAAAACGATATAAGGTTGTTTAATGAATAAAGTCGATGAAGTTGTTTATTCCACGAGATCCGAAAAATAGTGAAATGCGCATGCGTTAACTACGTCCTTGCGTTCGAGTTCTCACAGTTCCGGAAAAAAAAGGGAACTGTCAGAACCGTTTGAAACTGGGTTCGTAAGACCATGCAAACGCAGAACTCGGCGTTCTTGGCGTTCCGGAACTGGGCGTTCTGGCACTGCGAACGACAAAACTCTACTGCGCTTGCCCAGAACCGTTCCGAACTCCCAGAACGCGCACTGAGAACGAAGCTTTGGAATGCTACACTAGCGCTACGAGTGGGTCTAGTATTGTTTTAGAATGCCTTTGCTTCGGATCCATCTGGATCCATCCCATTTTACTCTATGGTTCACCACTGAGGAAGCGGCAAGTCAGGCAACACTGTAGACCCCAATGTTGCTACGCTGGTTATGGTGGTTTTCTGTTTAGTTTTTGAGATTTTTGGAAATTTGGATTTGATTTCTGAGTCGCTTGTCTGCTGGATCGTCCCATAGGCACGATTTCTTTTAAATTTTATCTATAATGTTAGTTATCATTTTTACCAGCAAGTTCTATCCATTTTATTGAGGATTTTACCGTCGGACTCGCCAGGTCACATCGTTAGATTATTTTCACATGATGTATTCTCGGCCATATAAGTTCACCTGTCCGTTGTTGATTTTACTTTTAGCCTAGTAGTTAGGTAGATACAGAGCTTGGATAACATTGCAGGATCTTTTATCCGTTTCATAACTGAATGATATATCAGTATGCTTTGCGGACGCGCTGATATCGTCGATTCAGTTTGAAAGGGAATGGATAAAGAAATCACCAACGTACAGCGAGGTAGGAATTTTGTCACCACCTGAATGCTCTTTGTTAGAGATCGAATTTCTCTCTCGTTTATATTCGTTACAAAGCGTATTTATATTCTTTCAGAGCTGTACTTCTTGATTGCGAAGTTTTTGAAGAATGGTCCTTGCCAAGAAGCCGCAAAGGTGGGTAACGTTTGCTTATTTGTTGTAACTTTCAAACCTACATTTGCCTACCTCCTGAGCAACATGTTGGAAGGAGCATTATGTACTAGTTTCTTGTTCCCAGCAGAATAAAGGCTTATTATTATTATTAGCTATCCATAAGCTGTAGAATGTGTGGGGTAGTGGGCTTTGAGGAATACACCCTAGAGTTGTTGAGGGTGAGAAAGAAAGATCAGCTTCTCGATTAGTTTATTAGCTTAGTGCTTTCGCCTTTTTTGGCCTCGTCAGAGCTTAGATTTATATGTAGGGGTTGCTTAGTGTTGCAACTTCCATTTGGTAGTTTATATGTCTTGTAATTTTCTCTATATAAGTATTGGTTTATTATTTTCAATAATAAGCCTATGTGATCGTATAGCAAAAAATTTTTATAACCCCCCCTCAAACTTTGTCATTTTACGTTTCAAAGTGCGTAGAATCCAAATTCGCAATGTCCGTTCGCCATCCGGGCCATAAAAGGCCTTAGAATTGACTTAAAAAATCTGTTCTTTCGCACATGGACTCCAGTTGGTCCTACTTCTCGCCAGCTCGATCGCTTCACACCCATGGGTGCTATGAGCCAAAAATAGGTGAAAAAGTGCCTTTTTTGTGTGTATATTTCAAGTTTTATAGAAATTGGAGATTTATGAGTGAAAAGAAAATGTTAGCTATTAATTTAACGGAAAAAAAGTATTCTAAATGATACTCTTCTATTCAAAAAGAGATTTTGGATTTTAGGCATTTTTTGCAACTTTATAGATTTTTTAAACCAAAATTTAATGAAGTTCAAGGTTTTAGCATAATTTCGTACATAAATTTTTGAATGTTCTATTTCATAGTTGATAAACTTTATTTGACCAATCTTATGCTAAAAAATATCAATTTAACGATTCTTAGCCATTTTCAGTGATTTTGTCAGCACATTTTTTGAAATTTGACCAATTAAATGATATCAATATACATTACAGGTAACACTTTTATGTGTTGGAAAGATGACTTGGTAATAAATTGTTTTGTTTATCAACTATATTAAAAAGCGTAAAATTGTGAGATTCCGCTGCTGTAATAGATCGAACCCATTTGTGAGGTCCGAAGTTCCGAGTTCCGATACTAAATATAGGTACTATAAGCGGCGTTTAATAATTATCGACCAGAGATCTACGTAGAAGGGCTGTCTAATACATAAATAATAAACCTTTGTGTAATAATTTGCAGCGTTTTTTTATTTATATTAGTGGTTAGGGGGACCCATCCTTTTGTTTCTGTTGTATACTGGTTGCTGCTATACCTTTAAAAGCTGCGTTTACACTAGCGAAACTTCCTCGCGAAAAAGTTGTGAAAGAGAGACTCGCCCATGTGGAGGCCCCTCCACTCGCGAAACATTTCGGGGTGAGGACGCTCGCTGAGAGCCGGAAGTCAGTCGGTTTTCGTCCGGGCATCAAAGTGTTTCGCCCTTAACCCTGCGTCGACCACGTGGGAGCTAGAATAATAGTCGCCCACGTGGGGTCCACCAGGACCCCACTCACATTTCTGGCTGTGCCGCCCTATTGTTGCATGGGACAAGCGTCAAAACATCATGCAATCAATTTTGAGGTGTCTACGAGGATACCCTCCTAATATCGAGTCTAAGGTAGCAAAGTTGCAGCTTGTAGCTCTGAAATTACATGGGCCAAAGAATTTCCTCATCTAAGAAAACCAAAAACGGAGGAGAAATAAATAAAAAGCAAAACGTTCGTCTTTTATTTATATCAGAACGAAATATAAACTTTAGTCAACTTTTTAGGCATATAAACTCTAAGTAGGCCCATTGTTTTTCAATAAAATACGGAACTTCAGCCAACACAGGCGCATTCTATGTTTCCATGTCGTATTTCGTTTGGTTCGCCCTGCTTCCAGACAGTCATGCCACATTCAGTGTCGTGCATCGACCAGTCCTTACGAAATGGACCGATTACTTCTGCACAGTTTATTTGACGTTATTTTCAAATGAGAGTGTTGGTCAACTGCCTATCCTAAGATAACATTATGTTTCTATCCGAATGTTGTGTATAGTTATGCTCATAACAAATAATTTATGCACCTTGAGAATAATTAACGTAGGTACACAGTAATGTCTATACCCTCATGACATGGGTGTATTATTTAGCATTCGTTTCATAATGCCTCAAAACGGATTTCATTGGAGTAAATTTTCGAAAATTTTTATTTAAACAATTTTTGAACCATTGCATTAGTTACTTTT
Organism: Adelphocoris suturalis; assembly: GCA_030762985.1. Taxonomy (NCBI): domain Eukaryota; kingdom Metazoa; phylum Arthropoda; class Insecta; order Hemiptera; family Miridae; genus Adelphocoris; species Adelphocoris suturalis. The sequence goes on from CM061048.1 coordinate 71,537,453, forward strand.
TTAACGAAAATTAGCTAAAAATGTGCCTTCCAATGGCTTTCAATTCTATATAACGATCATTGAGAAGCAGAATAATTGTTTTCACTTTCGGGAGATGAAATAATAACTTTCGCCAGAACTAAATTTTCGATTTGCATTTAACATTTTGTGCATACACGGCAGCTACTAATGATATCGTGATGAGTTGCAAAAACCTTTTGAACAATTTTCGTTTCGTGTCTGTCTGTCTGAACTAAATTACTCGCGACGAAGTTGTGGAAACCCTTTTCAATAGAAAACGGAAGTTAAAGAAGAACGTTGTCCAATTCCACGAAAATAAAGACTTACACTCTTTTATCGGTTTCGACGGTTAGACCATCATCAGTAACAAATAATAACTCACCCAGTTATCGTTTCTGATGAATACATAACCGTCGAAATCGATATAACATTGTAACTATTTATTTTTGTAGAATTAGTTCTTTAGCTTCCGTTTTTTATCTTCTCTAGGAAAGTGCAGGTTATGCTGTAGAAGTCCCCTATTAGTTTATTGGTCAGAAATCAATATTTCTCTCTGCACTAGCACAAGTGTAAAATTCATCGTGCACAATTTTCTTGTGGCCTTCTCGTATGATCTCACTTAGATTCAGAAGTTAGTCAGGGAGATACAATTCAGTCATCTCATATCAATTACATCAAGATTTTATCATTAGTTGCTGCTGCTTATGAGCGAATTTCAAATCCTTGTAACACGAGGAAGCTATGTGCCAATTTTAATTTTGATAACATTCAGCCATAATTGTTGTTTGTGATAAGTCGTGATTTTCTTAAATCTTAGTGCACTGTTTGAAATGTGCTGTCGTTTTGTACTTGTCATGCGAGTGTTGCGATCGATCGATACATGCCACAAGGACTATACATAGGATGTATGGTTATTACTGTATTAGACATCCTTTGTTGACAAAGTGTCACGCTACAGCTCCTCTAACATTGAGAAGGTACGCAATAGCCCATCCTATAAATACACAAAGAGATCCTTTGCTGAGAAGGTTACTGGTAACCTAATGGGGAGCTACGCAGGATGGCCTCACCCTCACCTACAAAACTTATGTGCGTCCTTTGGCAGAGTATGGCCTTGAACTGACTATTCCTGCATCAGAATCGAATAATGCCAAGCTTGAACAGATGAAGAATAATGCTCTTAGGCTGATTACAGGATCTACACCCATAGCTGCAATGCAAATGCAAACTGGACTTGACCTGTTAAAATGGGAGAGAGGCTGTGGCTTTGTCCCTGAATGAGCGGTTGCTTAGAGGAGGCGACCAGTACTGGGCTTCATATAGACCCCCGAATCAGCTATTGAAGACGCATGCCAGTTTTGCGTTTCATGTGCGTTTCCCAACGCTAATAGAGGACTTACTAGACACCCAAAAAGAAGCCTTCCACTTGAGGTTGCCGGAGCAAGGTTATCGATGCAGGAGGTCCTCTTTTGGCTCCAAGTTCAAATCCGTCTACAGCGTATTCATTTTCTCTTTATACTGGAAAACCTGTATGAAGAAAGTGGAAGAGTACCAATATCCCTTCCTATGATGGTTGGTATCCTTAGCATATTTTAGGATGAAAACGGGGCATGACTACCTGCAAAGCCACCTCCAGAATATCATTGAAATCAGAATGCTCATTTTGTGGCAATAACGAGGAAATGGAAGCCTTCAATCTTGACTCTTGTCCCGCTCTAGAGGACATTTAACAGAATTTTCAACTAACGATGACGAGTGGACTAGATCAACAAAACTATACTGGGCTACCAGACTGCGCATGGCCGAGCTGCCAGTTGCTATGATGTAAGGGGGAGAAAAAATCCTGTAATTACACACAAAAAATGCGAGGAATGTATGATGAATGTCTGTTCCCTTAGGGTATTCCTACCCAATAAAAGCTTACTAAATTATTAGCTGACAACCAGTCGCACTAAACTCAGAAAACGTAATTTAATTGCTCATTGCAGTTGCCGTTTCTTTCTCAGAGGCAGGTAAGTATTTTAAATGCCCTGTGAAGGTAAAGGATTGGTTAAGGTTATGTTTTGTTTTCCTGCTTCCTTCTCACCTTTCTCGTTCATTTTGGTTTATTATTTCCAATAATAAGCCTATGTGATCGTGTAGCAAAAAAATTTTATAACCCCCCCTCAAACTTTGTCACTTTACGTTTCAAGGTGCGTAGAATCCAAATTTGAAATGTCCGTCCGCCGTCCGGGCCATAAAAGGCCTAAGAATTGACTTAAAAAACCCGTTCTTTCGCACATAGACTCCATTTGGAGTCTAGTTGGTCCTAACGTTTAACCATCCCGATCGCTTTACTCGCATAGATGCTATGGGCCAAAAACGGGCGAAAAAGTGTGTTTTTCTACGCGCGCACGCCTGGCACGCTTGGCAGGGGGTCACGGTGGGTGGTGAGGGGGGGTGAGCGGGCGGTGGAGTGAGAGGAGGCGCCGGCGCCGCGGCACCTTGTGGTGGGTACGGCGCCGGCGTTCCTTCGAGGCATGAATATATGTTTTTTTCAAGGTCATATTTGTGTGTTAATACCAAAGCTTTTCCTACGCATAGTTCTCTCGACTTTTCGTACGTGCTTAGATAATGATATTATTAAGGCAATAACTATTTGAATAGATTGGAGCTCAAATCGAGAAATATAAACATGCGTATATAATTATAGAAGTATAGGTTGTGGCAACTCGAAATAGGATACGCCGAGGAGTCTGGACGGGCCTTATGACGTACGCTAGCCAACTAAAACTACTACCTATGATCATACTCAATTGAAAAAATAATAAACCTTTGTGAAATAATTTGCAGCGTTTTTTCTCAAGCGAACCTACTTTATTTTATCCAGACTCTGGTCACGAAATTGCTTCTCCTCATTGGACTTCATCTCAAATGCATTTTTTTAATTTCAGGCCCTCCACAATGAGCTTGAGCAACATCAAGTAAGTACCTATAATCAGATAACTATTTGATGTTATAAGTGGTGATTTGTAAATTTGATGGACCAACTCCTATAGTAATTGTTCCTTTATCATATTTGTAATCACATACTACTTGGGTTGTTCGTTATAGCAATAACTGATAAAATCAGAAGAGAGGGAACGTTGAGGTCAATTCTCAACATAACATACCTATGCGTTATTCTATACATAAGAAATAACTTACTATTTCAAGTACAAGCCATAGTTTTGATGTTAGATGGGACTCCGTCTCCTACTTGGAGCGCCATCTATTGCTCCCTTCAACAACACACATTTCGAATGTTTTCCAAAAGAACAAGAAGATTCATAAATTTTCAACAAGAATCTTTCCCCTTAATTCCTAACTTCCTTAATTAACTTCCTTCCTATGTGTTTTCCTCAGATTGTCCAGAAACGACTGGATTGGGAAGGTGAAGAACATGAACAGTCATTTAGTGATATGGTGAGTTCCATTTCGAATCGTGGATCTCTCTAGTATAGATAGTACCTACTCTTGTAAGGTACCAAAAACAAGTTTATAATTTATCTATTTATAAAGGATAAAATGTATGAAATGGTATAATTGAACGGTTTACCTACGGTGCCGTATCACCATCGATTTTTTTACAGGAGAGGAAATATCCCCATATTGGGCCACATCACCTTGAAGAAATATGTTGTAGATTGGGTCCACTCCTAGACAAGGAAATTAAACCTACTATACCTGGTTTAAAGTCTTTACTTGGTGCGGGTCGTCAATCTCTTCTCAGGACCAAAGGTAGATTGACGTATACCTTTATAGAATTATTATCAACAATTGATCCAATCCACATACTTTATTGTAATACTATTTTAAGAGAGTTTTCAACTAGAACATTGGCGTTTCTCTTGCAGATTCCGAAAAGCGTGTCCTTAGTATAGTTAATTTTGCAGTTAGAAAAAACGGCATTTCACTCTACAGTCCTAATACTGTCACTAACCACAATGTTGGTAAGTATGGTTTTATTTTTTATTTTATGAACAATTATAAGACCTCTACTAATGTTATAATCTAATTGAGTTGATTGATTTGAAGCTATGTTGAATATTTCCTCATTTGTCCTTATCTTGTGGTTTTCAGTTCAGGCTATTGTCGCCCAAACGATCTCAGGACCAGCCTCCCGACGACACTTGGTCACACCTAAAATGTATTCGAGAGTTCGACTGCTCAATAGAATATTGGGACATTTATCAGCAGTTTACTGTCTTCTCTTTGATAAGACAGGGCGATATATTCTTACCGTAAGTATAAGAATAATCCCAACTGTGCAAAATACACAAAATGGTACAATCAAGCTCACTCCAATAACTAAGATAACTTATGTATACATTGTTTTTATATTACTAGGGTCCTAAATTTTTTATTTCAGTAGGTAATTCTTATCCTTTATCTTTAACTTGAAATTTTCTACAAGGTCTGGAACTATAATCACGGATGATAACGAGGCTTTATACTACGCTATTGTATCCTACATCTGGAAGTTTTATCTGACTAACAATATCAATGAACCTAGCTTATCAAAGATAGCCACCATGGTGTGTCCAGTTGTGGTAAAAAATTGCATTTACTTCGAAAAGGCCAAAGATGTCAGATGTTAACTGGTTTAGGCTTATGAATTGCTTTCCTTGGAGATTCATTCAAGAGTGATCTTCACTCTGAAGTTTTCTCGGAAGCTAGCGAGTAAACATCCCCCCTTTCTTGCGCTCCCCAATACTGAACATGAGACTGCGCCATTTTTACTACATGTCCGTATGAAAAATAATAGACTCGTCTGCAAAATCTGAACTCTTACTTTTCAGACATTTGCCTGAAAGTGGATGTCTTCTCAACTACATGACGATTATTCAATCTAATCGAGCCTTGAAAATCACCCTGTGGTGTGTTTATCTGCCATAAAATATTTTTCATACTCATCTGAATCAATTGCCAAATTATGGTAACTGGTAACACTGTAGGTTTAAACTCATAAATCCAGGAAGCGAAATCCCTGTCTCAGTATTCATGGCAGTTAGAGTCAGAAAACGGATTAGGTACCTACTAATGCTCCCAATCTCTAGACTGCACCATTGTACCCAGCTGTTTTGGTCAAAAATTGTAAGGCACTTTGGCCTGCATACCGTATTGACAGATGCTATGGATACGGTCAACGTTTATAGGGAGTTTTTGCAGTTTTTCGTCTGAGTCGTTGTACGAATGAAGGGTTTTTCTAGCACAAGCAAACCAGAAGCTAACCACTGAGTCGTACTGTACGAATAGGGAATCGTTGTACGATTGAATGAAACGATTGAAAGTAACACTAACGTGACTACACTACTCCAAATCTTCAAAATCAAGCCCGAGAAATAGATAACCTAATGTGTAATGTATTCTTTTTCTTTCATGATGGAAGAAGTACCTCTTAAATTAGCTACAACTTTATCTGCCAATGTGGTTTAATTTTGTTACTAGAAATAGATGTGGTAGAAGAAGGAAGGGAACTTGGAAGGGAAGTTGTTAAGGCAGCATCGAAATTCGCCTTCGATTAGAATCTCTTTAGGGAACTCCAACATGATCAACGATCGAGATGTACCTACCTATATTATAAATGTGTAGGACCTATTTCCTACATATGTACGATATTTTACACTTTTTTCCCTTGGACAATTACGTTTTATTATTGAAAATAACGAGCCATTTTTGAAAATGTGGATACCCACTAATACGGGACAAAGGGCGAAGACTGCAGTTTCTGTCTGTGTCTTGATCTACTCTTTGAGTGGCACAATCCCTACCATTTTCATCAAAATCGATCTATGAGTATCGGAGCTTCGTCTATAACAACCAAATTCAGGTTTGACATGTTTAATGGTTACCTATTTCAACAAAATTAGTAGGATGACATCCTGAAACTCGTACCCGAATACCCTCGAACTAAATTGGACTGATGATAGATCGCGAAGCTTTAGAATCCATTATATGGTATCAGCATAATTTAAGGGAGGACGAATCCTACAAACCAACCACCTATTTGAAAATCACGAATATTACGATGTCCAAATTGATTATAGCGTTATAGGTTATCTTCATAGAAGGTTACATGCGCATTCGTAGTTGTATTTGTCTTCCCTTGAGCTCCGAATAGGATTTTTCTATTCGTACAACCGCAAACCGTTAACATTTTGTGCGCATGCGCAATGCTCCATTTCTATTCATACTTCCTCCCACTCGATTACGACTTAGTGTTGCAAAAACTCCCTAATATTACTCAGCTGCCGAATCAAGTATGAACCTGATTATTCAAATATCTCAGATCTCGAGACTTGATGTGTAGTGTACATATTATCTAGATGAGTAAATTTCAACCTTCCTTGACTCGGTGTGATGGAGTGTTGATGGCTGAAATAGTTGGATTGAGCATTTACTTGTTAATAGAGCCACTGGTCGAGATCATTGTCAAGTTGGCTGACTCTGAAAGCGAGTTTGGTATTTGAGGAAGTATAATGTTTAATATGACCACTGTAACGGACCATGCTGATCAACATAATTTATATATAGGATCCTCACCAACTATCAAACTCCTACTATCTCAAAAAAATTTCGATTCTTCATGTTTTTAGGACGTCCCTCTGAAGCTATGTCTTATAGGCAAGGCTTCGTTAATAAGAGGGACGCCTATTGGAATTGATCCAGGGGGGTGGGGGACAGCCCAAGCATGAGAAAAAAATAACTGTATACAAATCCGTTTTAGACCATTCTAAGACCGAATTCGTGACAAAAACCATAGGTGTATGTCTGTGTGTGGCTGTGTGTGTGTGGCTGTGGCTTGCTGTGTGTGTGGCTGAGGCTTGCTGTGTGTGTGTGTTTGTGATACACGACGCTGCCCAGACCAAAATTCTCAACTGATTTTCGAGATTCTTTCTTTTTTCGATCCCAATTTTAGTCTACTATGCAACAAACCTCCGAAATTTTGAATTTCTAGATGGAAGAGGGGGAATGGAAAAAAAGAACAATTAATTTTGTATTTATACAACTTTTAACTCAAAGTGTTGGTTTCAAATTATTGACGCGAGGAAATCTTGATGAGAAATGAAATGATTCAGAAACTCGTAAACGTTCCACTATCTGCTTTACAAGCAAATATACCATGTTTACATGGATGTCTTTGATTGGGGATTTCATAACGGTTGTCCTCGAGAGTTGTAAACAAATCCTTTAACTTTGGATTGTAGGCGACGAAATGTAGAATAAAGAATTTATTTTATTATTCTTGGAGGCCTAAAAAGCATAACCGATAACCCCTTGAGGTCTCCCAAACCCGTTTTTTGATAATTGAATTACCGATTTTAGAACACTAGACGCTTAGGACAAAAAGACGGTTAGGACATGAAAGATCCATGCGTCTGGACACTTTTTATACTCTATTCCTATGTTTTCGGTGTCGCGGAACACGATGCCGCCATTATTGCAAGCGCAGAAGCTGTATTTCTTTTGATATTCAAGAAATCAGTCAAAATTAGTGATGGAAAAAAGGCATTTTTTGCCGTTTCTATCTAGTTTCGACTGGGAAAAAAATTGTTTGCCGGTATTTTCTGCTTCGGACTTTGTTTCCTGGCTTGTTCTTAATGTAACAAGACCAATTTCTTCCTATAATATATAGTCCTTTTGGAAATATCTGCTCAAGAGCCGAGTTAGCTTTTTTAATGGTTACCAGTAGCTACGAAATCAAAATTTAACGCCCTGAAGCCCTTTTTATCCCATTATTTTATGGTTTTGGGCTCGTTGAACATTACGTGCTAGTAGTGGAGGCGTAGGACTCGTATTTCTGTTAATAATCAACAGCTAGGTGTGAATAGAATGGATTTTTCGCCGGTTTCACCTAGTTTTGATTGGGAAAACTATTTATGCTCTGCCTTGGACTTTGTTCTGTGACTTATTCTGAATATGACTAAGTTTGTCCCATAATACATTTTTCTTCTCGAAATATCGCTCAAGAGCCAAGTCGACTTACTTAATGGTAACCGTTCTAAATTCAATAGTGGCCAAAAATTAAAATTTCACGCGGCGGAACCCTTTTTCTTCTATTGTCTCGTGGTTTCAGGATCGCTGAACATGTTGTTTCTAATATTCTAGCCGTAAACCCCGTATTCGGATTGATATTTCCGAGATGGGTGTCTACAATCGGTAAATAGAGTGGATTTTTCATATTTTTCGTCGGATTTTTTGCCCAAGGTGAAATTAATTTCTCAAATTTGTTTCCCCCGGCGCAGATTAGTTTCTTAATTCACTCTAATGAAACATAACCAATTTAAGTATAGAATACTTCTGCCTTTCACTGACGTCGGTCATAGATCAAAAGTTCAGTGAGAATATTTTAAATAAGTGAAATACGGGTGTACAAAATAAATTCCAGAAAACCGGTGTTAATAGAAACAAAGTAGGTATAATATGCAGTGTTGAGTCTATTTGACAACGATTGGAATTTGTCAACTGATTTTTTGAAAATCAAGAAAAATCCATTCTATTCACCGATTTTTGACATCTAGCTCTTGATTACTAACCGAAATACGAGTCCTACGCCTCCACTACTAGCACGTAATGTTCAACGAGCCCAAAAACATAAAATAATGGGATAAAAAAGGCTTCAGGGCGTTAAATTTGGATTTCGTAGCTACTGGTAAGTATAGAGCGGTTTACCATTAAAAAACTCGTAAACGAGTTCCACTATCTGCTTTACAAGCAGATACCATGTTACATGGATATGTCTTTGATTGGGGATTTCATAACGGTTTGTCCTCGAGTTGTCCTTGACTGTTGTCAAGAAGATGAAAATGTTTCCTATGGAGTGGAGTAAATGATGCTATTGCTTTACGTTAAGAATATTGTAACCGGCTTATTAAAATTGTTTATAGTCCAATCAACTTAGTTTTGGAATGTAGCCAGGTTCGTAAGGAGGGGGAAATTGGTAGCTTGAGATGTGAACATTTATCACATAAATCAAGCGCTTTCCAACGTGTGGCAAACGATTTTTGTGCGATGAAAACTGTGGAAGTTCCATTCCCCTAGCAACGGATGGGTTGTACGTGAAAAACACTGAAATTGTGACACAAATTTCGCGTCACGGAAATTTTTGGTTGACCCCCCAGAGCAAAGACATATCCATGTCAAAAGCTAACTCGGCTCTTGAGCAGATATTTCAAAAGGACAATATATTATAGGACGAAATTGGTCTTTGTACATTCAGAACAAGCCAGGAAACAAGGTCCGAAGCAGAAAAGACCGGCAAACAATTTTTTTCCCAGTCAAAACTAGATAAAAACGGCAAAAAATGCCTTTTTTCCATCACTAATTTGGACTGATTTCTTGAATATCAACAGAAATACAGCTTCTGCGCTTGCAATAATGGCGGCATCGTGTTCCGCGACACCGAAAACATAGGAATAGAGTAGGTATAAAAAGTGTCCAGACGCATGGATCTTCCATGTCCTAACCGTCTTTTTGTCCTAAGCGTCTAGTGTTCTAAAATCGATAATTCAATGATCAAAAAAGGTTTAGGAGACCTCAAGGGGTTATCGGTTCGGAGTGAAATTTTCAGGAGTTGTTCCTCGCATCTGATGCAATCATCTGAGCTTTGAGCCCCTCAAAAATTCGAACTTTCGTTTTTTTCGTTGTCAGTCTACTATACATTAGGGTGGTTCAAAAAAACTCAAACACGTTATTTTTTTGAGGCACTTGCTTCTATAGCTTTCAATAGGTCTAAAACTTATTCCCTGAAAGTTTCGTGGAAAAATTTTGATTTTTAGAGGTTCCTCAAGGACGTTTTGTGCCTCCACTTCCGGTTCGGAAATGGGATCATTTTGTATCCGCTCCAAGCAAATATGGTAAGGAGAGAAGGGGTGCGAGTAGTCTTATCTTATGTTTTCAAGGTCGCTGAATACGATGGTGAACTTTATTTTTTGATCCGGGGTCAAGATTTCAAGATAATCAAGATTTTACAGTGAAAATTGACAAAAAAACGTAAAAAAATGCTCGTTCCAAGTGACTTTTTTCATAGTAAACATTTTTCTAAATATTTTTTTAACAGTGCATCTTATAGAGCACTTTCTCACAAACAAAATGAGTGGTCTTAGGCCGTTTTTGGATAACCTGAACCAGAAATATTGCCCAAATGGTGAAAAGAGGCCGAGGTTCATAGTTATTGGTTAACCTTGAAAGCGGCCAGGAATCAAAGAAAATCTTATTTTTGTTCATTTAAAGTTCTTACCTTCTATTTTCGGGGTCTCTAAAGATGTTGGAAGCAATATTTCCATGATACGCCAGCTACATGTTTAAAGATCAAAGGAACATGTGTCAAAAATTCGAAAAACTCCTTAACAATTGTAAAAACTCAACCTATCAAGCCATAAATCTTCCTGTGGACCGGTTTCTAAAGACATTTCTATATGTTTCGGGTATTCAAAATGATCAGTTGAGGGTACTGAAGACGATCGTGCAATTATTATCGCGATCAAATGCCAAGATTTCAGGACAATCAAGATTCAACTGTACGAAATTACGAAAAAAGGTCAAAGTTTTCGGATTATACTTGCGTTCTGCAGAGAGAAATTTTTTTTCAATCTTTGCTTTCTAATCAAGCTTATAGAGTATACTGTCACGAAGAAAATGAGTGGTCGAACGTCGTCTCAGTACCCTCAGGACTGCCCGCAGGACTGTATATATAGATAAAATAATGATAATAAGAGTAATATGTCAAAAAAATTATTCATTTTACTCTCAAAAAAGAATATACATATCTCTTGGAAGTTGTTCTTCTTACAATTTTATATTTTTGTGAGAGTGGGGAAAATCATGGGGAAACTATTATATGTTTTAAAGAAATTCCAAAAAAACAACTTGTTGAATAACTGGATTCACTGGCAATATCTACTCTTTCCACTGCTAGTTTTGTCTTTCCAGACCCTCAATAATTTTATTTTTGCTACAGTCAGTGAGAGTCTTACGGTTGAAATCTACACCGTGTAAGAGATTTTGAAATTGATCACTATCTTTCGTGATTTTTCCATTGAACTGTGCAGCTAGTGATATTGCTCTTTCAGCTATATCGTTTGTCACTTTCAAGCTCCGAACTTTCACGAGGGCTTCCTTATAACCAGAGTCTTCTGTCCACTTGGCCGGATTTTTATTCAAAAAGTCACAACAAATGTTATGCATTGAGAAGAAATGAAGAATGAAGATTTTCTTTGATTCCTGGCCGCTTTCAAGGTTAACCAATAACTATGAACCTCGGCCTCTTTTCACCATTTGGGCAATATTTCTGGTTCAGGTTATCCAAAAACGGCCTAAGACCACTCATTTTGTTTGTGAGAAAGTGCTCTATAAGATGCACTGTTAAAAAAAATATTTAGAAAAATGTTTACTATGAAAAAAGTCACTTGGAACGAGCATTTTTTACGTTTTTTTGTCAATTTTCACTGTAAAATCTTGATTATCTTGAAATCTTGACCCCGGATCAAAAAATAAAGTTCACCATCGTATTCAGCGACCTTGAAAACATAAGATAAGACTACTCGCACCCCTTCTCTCCTTACCATATTTGCTTGGGAGCGGATACAAAATGATCCCATTTCCGAACCGAAGTGGAGGCACAAAACGTCCTTGAGGAACCTCTAAAAATCAAAATTTTTCCACGAAACTTTCAGGGAATAAGTTTTAGACCTATTGAAAGCTATAGAAGCAAGTGCCTCAAAAAAAATAACGTGTTTGAGTTTTTTTGAACCACCCTACTATAAATACTATTAAAGTTATTTCTCCAATACAGACGCTATCATTTTTATGTTCATGATAGCCACTATAATGAGTTGTTGTTAACAGTCGACTGTTGTCAAGGGGATGAAAATTTTTCCTATGGAGTGGAGTAAATGAAGTAGTGGAGAAAATTTATTGTTTATAGTTCAATCAACTTAATTTAGGAATGTAGCCAGGTACGTAAGGAGGGGGAAATTGGAAGCTTGAGATGTGAACTTTTATCACATAAATCAAGCGGTTTCCAACGAGTGGCGATCGATTTCTGTGCGATGAAAACTGCGGAAGTTCCATTCTCCTAGCAACGGCTGGGTTGTACGTGAAAATCATTAGAATTGTGACATCAACTTTTGAGTGACGGAAATTTTGACATGGATATGTCTTTGCTCTGGGGGGTCAACCAAAAATTTCCGTGACGCAAAATTTGTGTCACAATTTCAGTGTTTTTCACGTACAACCCATTCGTTGCTAGGGGAATGGAACTTCCGCAGTTTTCATCGCACAGAAAATAGTTCGCCACTCGTTGGAATGCGCTTGATTTATGTGATAAATGTTCACATCTCAAGCTACCAATTCCCCCCTCCTTACGTACCTGGCTACATTCCTAAACTAAGTTGATTGGACTATAAACAATTTTAATAAGCCGGTTACAATATTCTTAACGTAAAGCAATAGCATCATTTACTCCACTCCATAGGAAACATTTTGATCCTCTTGACAACAGTCGACTGTTAACAACAACTCATTGTAGTCGCTTCTCTCCACAGTTTTATTTTCAACATTTCTATAAGTAAACCGTTGTTTTGTTGGAATTAGTCGGGATGCGGCCCAGGGATTTGTTTAAAGGGAAAGGATTTGTTTACAACTCTCGAGGACAACCGTTATGAAATCCCCAATGAAAGACATATCCATGTAACATGGTATCTGCTTGTAAAGCAGATAGTGGAACTCGTTTACGAGTTACTATAATTTTGTTGACCCCCCAGAGCAAAGACATATCCATGTCAAAACGTGTTTTTCTCGAAAAACTTTGTCGAAGCTACCTAGGTTACAATTCTCAACCGATTTTCGTTATTCTCATTTTGTTCGATTCCAATTTCAGTCTAGTGGTGCAACAAACCTAGGAAATTTCGGATTTGCTGTCGAGGTGAGGGATGGAGGGGATAACTACCGACTGTCAACCGCTGCCCAAGCTACCGTTTTTCGTGATTCTTATTTTTTTCCATTATGAATTCGATATAGTTTTTGAAAGTTTGTCAGGATTTTCAAATTTCATCAAGTGAGAGGGTAATATTGATAAACCATGATGTTTTCACTATTCTCGTCCGATTTTCGTGATTATTTTTTTGTTCAACTTTGAATATGGTCTAATTATGGAAAATGTAACAGGAGTTTCAAATTTCATGATGGAAGGGGGTTTATGGAGGGGGTAATAACGATAAAGCATGATGTTTTCTCTATTCCCGTCCGATTTTCGTGATTCTTTTTTTGTTCAACTTTGAATATGGTCTAGTTACAGAAAATGTAACAGGAGTTTCAAATTTCATGATGGAAGAGGAGTGAATGGAGGGGGTAATAATGACAAAATGTGATATTTTATTGTATTCATCAGACTTATGGTGACTGTTATAGCGAATTTTTGAAGAGAATTAAGCTATTGCTCTCGCCTCAAATTTTGTAGAATGTGAATTTTTGAAAAAAGTTTATGCAGCCAGACGATAACTGTCCGTAGAATTGTGCTAGAAACTTCAAACAAATTTTAAAATGTTAAGGACACAAAACGAAAGTTCAAGTTCGTGGGCCAGCATGATCGGATTACATCTTCGGGTTGAAATTTTCAAAAATGTAGTCAACAATTTCAAAATAGCCTGTTTTTTGCGATTTGTTGTGCGAAATAATTTTTTCAGCATACTAACATGTGGTATATTCGGAATCATCGTAAAATTTCCTTTAAGAATATGTATCAAGTTTTCAAAAATTTCAAAGTTGAAAAATCAGTCAAAAATCGAAATAATGCCGTTCGCTAGTTGTAAAAATCGGTAATATTTGCATGAAACATTGTCCAAATTCAGATTGAACTACTCTTATGGAAGTATCCCTGTATAACCAATCCTAGAACCATGCTGTTTGAAACGTAGGTAGTACCTAGGTGCTTGTTTAAAAAAAAAAATGTAATCACAACTGATGAGTTTACTCTGTGAAATATTCCGTCCTCCGATTCTCTCGGTCGCTCTCTTTAATGTTTTACGCTCAACTGTTTTAGGACTTGATTTATGTCAAGATTTGATGATATTATGATAGGATACTTTTAAGATTTCAACTGCCTTCAATGCTGACCACATTGGACATCGAAATCTATGAATATTTACCTACATTTGTCTTTAAATCTACAAGATTAGTTTAATAATAATAAAGTATGAGTACCTCCTAATTATTTTTAATAATTTGATTCCATGTTTGTCTATCAAAATCATAAACTAAAATTTCTCTACACGATCAATAGCGACTGAAATGTCGAAGATTTCTTAAAAATTCGCTCATGGGGTCATGCTGCATGACTGGACTTTTTTTGTTCAACGTTGAATATGGTCTAGTTACGGAAAATGTAACAGGAGTTTCAAATTTCATGATGGAAGGGGGTTTATGGAGGGGGTAATAACGATAAAACATGATGTTTTCTCTATTCCCGTCCGATTTTCGTGATTCTTTTTTTGTTCAACTTTGAATATGGTCTAGTTACGGAAAATGTAACAGGAGTTTCAAATTTCATGATGGAAGAGGAGTGAATGGAGGGGGTAATAATGACAAATTGTGATATTTTATTATATTCATCAGACTTATGGTGAATGTTTTTATTGATTGTTTTATCCCAGTTTTAGTCCAGTTATGCAACCTCGGAAATTTCAAATTTACCGTCGGTTATAGGTTAAAATGGCGTGAGGGGGGGGATTCCGAGAAATCATGATACTTTTTTTCTTATTTTAATTTTCACCAAAATTATATACAATCCATTCATAGGGACGTCCCTGTAATGCATGCATTACTTGCCAATATGTTTATCATAGTTACTTGAATCCTACTACCTTGATATACGTAAATTGTAATTACTCTGATATATTGATCTTGTTTCAGGGAGCCGATGATCTCCTTGTAAAAGTATGGAGTGCCACCGATGGCAGACTGTTGAATTCGTTCAGAGGCTCCTCAGCAGAAATCACTGATATTGATATCAGTCATGACAACACCTTATTAGCTGCGGGAAGCCTTGATAAGTCTATACGAGTTTGGAACTTACAGTCTGGATATCCTGTAAGTTCGAGTATTTGCATTTCATTTTGTGTTTATAATTCATCTGCTTAATGTTACATCCATGTATTGTTCCTTATTCTTGAACACTAAATTATATGCCTAAATTACATTTTAGTTCTATAATGTGTTGGTTAGGTAGCAACTCTCTCATCACACACTGGAGCTATAACGGGAGTGAATTTCTGCCCTAATGCCATTGATGGGTGCTGTTACTTGGTTTCAACTAGTTCTGATGGTTCAGTTGCATTTTGGAGTTACACTAACGTTGATGGTGAAAGCGTTTTTGAGTAAGTACTGTTATAAAAATTGTTCGCATCCTTTAAAATTCCATTAAAGACTTGGTCTCTCTAAATCAGCGGTTCCCAACCTTTTTAGCTTGGGGGCCCAATAATATTTTTTGAAAAAATTCGAGGCCCACCCCGGTTATATATATATATATATATAATGTTTCCATAGGTATTTAAGCAAATATTAAATCAAATTAAAACATACTGAGCAAAAAGGGGGAAAAAAAAACTTTTTACTGACGAACCTTTATTTATTTATAGATATATTAACATGGCTGTTCAAACATAATGGGATTTCTGACATTGTTTGTCCCCTACTAGTGCATCAATATCGGGATCGAAACTTGACAATTTCGCACATTTATCCAAAAAGGAATCAATGGGGTCATTTTAAAACTTGATTTCAGATCCTGTTCACAAGACAGTTCAATTAAGGAGACCTCTTCACCTGAAGATGTGTTAACTTTTTTAAAGTTATCTTCATGAAAAGGATTTTTGATCCATTGGATTTCGCCTTCGATTTGAGGGAACTAGTGCCTAAAAGAAATATGAAAAAACTTAGTATCTTACTGTGATTTCTCAGTCCAAAAATAAAAAGTTAAAACACAAAGCAAAAGAAAAGTGATGAGATGAGACAATTAATTGGAATTTTGATAAATATATATTTAAAATTAAACTACTTGAGGTTGGAAGCCAAAGATGAGAGGTGATCTTTTAATGGTTGCAGCTGTTGTTTCATCAATTTTGACTTCGTTGGTTTCAAGGAAATCACGTAGGACAGAAAATACGTCGAAAGAATTTTTTTTTCAATTTTTTTTTTTTTTTTTTTTTAGCCCATCGTTGAAGTTTTATTATCATTGCCTCTATTTTGTCTTGTACAAGAAACTTATGAATATCCTTGCCCTGAAGAGTTAGATTAAGAGTGTTGAGGGCACCAACAATATCTGCCAAATACGCCAACCGCTTTAACCAGTTTTCATCAGTCACACAGTCTAAGAAAGAACTTGCACGTTTGCCATCATATGCCTTCATGAGGAAAACCCAGAGTTCAAACAATCTCGATAAAAATCTATGGATAGCCACCGAACTTCACAGTGAAGTAGAAGCTATTTGTGTTGACTGCCCATTTCGTCACACAAAACACTGAAAAGTCTCGAGTTTTTTTGGCCTTGCTTTGATAAAGTTGACGATTTTTACTGCATCGTCAAGAGTATTTTCAGACACTCGCCCAAACCTTTAAATGCAAGAGCTTCTCTATGTATGCTGCAATGTGTCCATTTGACAAAGGGAGCTACTGACCTAACTCTGGCGATTAACCCCCTATAAATACCAGACATAGCTCGTGCCCCGTCAGTTCTCAAACCTACACACTTTGACCAATCTAATTATCTTCTGTTATAAAATTTTCAAGCGACTTTTAAATAAAGTAAAATAATTGAATCACTAAACTTTCACTATCCAAGAGAATGCCTAAATTAATATTTTATCCGATCTATCCGAGGACCGATTTATTAATACCGTACTTATTTTGCAATATTTTAATATTATTTCTTAAGTTCCGGCCAGCATCCGCGGCCAAGTAGCGAGCTGCCTGCGGTCCACAAGTGGGCCACGGCCCAGCGGTTGGGAACCACTGCTCTAAATTAAGGCTCTTCACTTTGTTTTTTAAATAAATGTTATTATTTGGATCAAGCTCTAAACTCCCTAAGCTAATATTGCAACTCTTTTAGTCGTTTTTTCATCGCCAATCAACTGAGAATTTGATCAATTCCTTTACATTTTAACTCACATATTTGCCTATAACCCATTGAAATTATTTTAGGTCTAAACCTATCCAGTATCACGAAAAACTAAGGCCTGGACAATCTCAAATGCTCTGCGCTAGGTTTTCCCCGGGTGGCATGTTTTTAGCCACAGGGAGTGCAGATCATCACGTGAGAGTTTATAAAATGGACCGAGAGGTTCCTTACAGGTAATTATGCTTGATATTTTAACGTTATTTTGATTAAATAATAAATTGTATCATCCAAAATCTACTATTGCCGAACTATGAATTGTATACTGAATTGAGTTTTTATTTTTTCAACAGAATTCTTGAAATAGAAAAGCATTCTGACCGGGTGGATTCCATTCAATGGGCGAATCGAGGAGTTAAATTCGTTTCTGGGAGTAAAGATGGCACAGCAGTTCTGTGGCAGTATCAATCTCAACGTTGGAACATCAGACACCTTCTCATGTCCACTACTCTCAACGGGTTAGTTGGTGTTCACAGGTAGAATATGGTCTTCCAAATACATTCTGTGATTCGTTTTAATATCATATTCGATTTTTATAGGACTAAAGGTGACAACGAAGACAACAAAATGAAGCTGAAAGTAACAATGGTCTGTTGGAGTGCAGATGACAGTTACCTCATTACGTCGGTAAATGACAACACCATCAAAATATGGGATCCAATCCACGGAAAACTTCTTAATGTTCTTAAAATTCATAAGGATGAAGTTTATGTTTTGGAAAATCACCCTGATAATGCTAGGGTGAGTATAATAGTTGAGCTAAATTATGGTACACCATTGTTACTTCGAAATTTTGATTTCCTCTACAGCAAATTAAGAAATTGAGATTTTCCATTAATGGGAGAGCTGACACCAGTGCACATCATTAATAGCAGCGATCTTTTGCAGAGTAATAAATTATTGTTGGCAAGAATGTATTTGGGGTCTTGTTACTGGCAGCCATAATTAAAATTGGTTGAATTATGGTCCAGGTTGTTTCCATGTGTATTAGTTGAAAACTCTCACAGTCGAAGACGTTTGATTACATTGGGCTTGGTAGTGCAGTCGTTATAGAGCTTAAATTGCTGTAAATTAAAATTGGCCATGTTAGCTCTACTCTTTCTCAACTTCATTGTGGTGTCCCTCAGGGTACGGTCTTGGGACCGTTATTATTTTCAGCATTCATTAATGACCTCCGGTCCGTATTTGAAACATTGTTCATACATGCTGTTTGCCAACGATTTCCAAATTTATATCAGATGATGACTGGAGGAGATTGTCGAAATAATTAGCAATACTGAACTAGGCCACATTCCTGATTGGGGTAAAAGCAATGGTACATTATTGAACCCAAAAAAGTCCCAATGTATAGTAATAAACAAGAACCATGTTCCTATGGACCCAATACCTCCCATTCTGATAAACGGTGTCACTGTTCCCTTCTCGCCTTCAGTTCTCAACCTAGGAGTTCATTTTACCTCTCGTTTGACCTGGAACGTCCATGTAAATCATATTTGCAGACGAGTGCACGGGGGCCTTACACTCACTGAAAGGCTTGAGAAATTTCACCCCTCCTGAACTTAAGAGAAAACTAGTGGTTGCCCTTGTTATGCCATTTTTCTTCTACTGTGAATACCCTGTTTAGCCCTTCCCTTAACTCTATATTGAAACGTCGACTTGATGTTGCATTCAATTGTGCCGTTAGATACGTCTATGACATCAAGCTCCGCGACCATATTTCTGAACGCAGAAATAGCATATTAGGATTGGGAATATTCCCTTACTATCAGCTCAGACACTTGCTTTTCAATTTCAAGATCATCAAAGGCCTTGTGCCAGACTATCTATCATGTCTCATCTCTCGTGCCATTTCATCGAGATCAAGCGCACTCAGGATTGTGTAGAATAGGTCGAGAGCCATAAGCCAGTCGTTTGGTTTGGTGGGTGCGAGATTATGGAACTCCTTACCCCTCCGAGTTCGTTCCCTTCCCTCCATATCCCGGTTTAGAAACGCTGCTAGGAATTACATCGCCCAAAACAGCTAGCTGGCCCCTTCTTTTTCTCTACACCTATTCTTCTCATCTTCATCCCCCCTGTTCTATCTCTCTCTGCCCTTTAGTATCTCCTTCGTACTACCTTGTACCTAGGTATCTGTTTTTATATACCTACATTTTTTTGTTCTTTTTGCTCTAGGTATATGTGCATACCTTTACATTTTGTTCTATTTCTGCTTTTTAATTATTTTTTGTGCTTTTACACAACTTTTACTTTAATTTTTTGTACACAACTATTTACGAACAAACCTTTCATTTTGTTGTAAATCTCGAATTCTGTCGAGGTATCAAATATTTTTGAGCCAAAACATTTAGCGCATGATAGTCTTTAAATATGTAATCCTTTTCGAGCTAGACTATAAACATCACATTCCCAGATTTAGGATCTTCAATTCCTCACTCATTGAGTCAAATCACAGTGTGGCAATGACCTCGCTCGACTGCGACTTCTTCCAAGGAGCCATTTTGTCCGACCCCAGTTCAGCCTAATATTTGACTTCGGGTAAGTGTTATGTTCAGGGATAACTCGGGATGTTCAGGGAAGTTAGTAAACAACGTTGTATTTTTCCGCACACACAAAAAAAAAGAAGAGTTACATTGTTAAATCGATTTCATCAGTAACAAACAATAATACAGTAACAATCATCAGTTACAAAATTGAGTTATTGTTTGTTTACTGATGTCGTTACTGATGAATGACTGATGTCATTACTGATGTAACAAACAATAATGATGACATAACTGTCGAAATCGATTTAACGTTGTAAATTATTGTTTGTGGGAATAAACAACTTTCTCCACTAACTTCCGTTTTGAAATGGGTTTCCACAACTTCCTTGCGAATGATTTAGTTCGTAAAATCCTTGCAGTTGAAAAAGGTTTGATTAAATTGGCCAGCAGTTACAGTAGCGCAGTTGGTAAAGTCGTGGTCTTCAAAGAGCTTCTCTCTTGAAGAAGTTGAAGGCATCAATTCTAATACTGTTGAGGTATCAATTATTTTGGAACGTAACACATGTCACACCAATATTAGGGTTTGATCTTTTGGAAAACTTGGATTTTACCACACGAAGGCTACCGGAGAAGAGCGAATTTTAATGCCAAAAACTCAATGAAATCCTTAGTTTACTTCTGAAAATCGGAAAATTTGAAAAAGTTATGCACTGGTGCGTATAGAAAAAGCTCAAAATACCAAAAATCGTTATCTTAATGAAAACCTAATGCTTCAATGTGTCAAGCATCCCATTAAGCAGTAGAAGAATGTGTTCTATTTATTGTTCCATATTTACAAGAAAAATGTCAAGCAGAAACTGTTACGCCTCTCGTATTCATCCTTGCTTAACGCTTCTCGATGTAATTTGTGCGTGTAAAGATAAATAAAGATGTATTGTAACCATTCAAATCATCAAAGTGTTGCGTCGGGGATGCGAGAGATGAATATTGCAAGTTTTAGCTGCAGTTCCGTTCTTATCAGGCTCCGGCAGCCGTTCAGAACATATCCGCTGCTAAAACCTTTGATACCCTTCGAGCATCCTGTTCTATATTAATTTTATGTAATGTAATGCAATTTATTGACTTATAGGTCGATGATGATATAGTTGCGCATTTTTCACTGTGATACACTAACTATCTCTAATATTATAGGTTATTTTGAGCGCTGGTCACGATGGAGCTGTTCATTTATGGGACATTCTTACCGGTGAAATTCTCTCTTCCTATCAAAATCATATTGAAGGTCAGGGGAATGGCGCAGTGTTTGATGCAAAATGGTCACCAGATGGAACGATGATAGCTGCAACTGACGCCCATGGCCATTTATTGATATTTGGTATCGCTCCTCTAAGTGAAAAACTGAAAGATGTAAGTACCACATTCTGTTTGCATTATGCTTCAACCAACTTCTTCTACAAGTGTTTTATTTAGATTTCTCAAAGTTTTAAAAACGTAACTCAGAAGTAAGGTTGTAATAAATTTTTTAGTTGTATGTGTATGTCCTCTACTGTAAAACTGACTTAATTGACCGTTTTGTGGTCTATAAAAGGGAAGATGTTTTCTTGGGATGGTTGAAAGAGAGACAAATTGTTCTCATGGTAGTTGAAAAAGAATTTTCTCTACATCCTGTTTGTAATTTACATCTTTGGAAACCAAGATTGTTGAAGCCTTGTTGTGAACCCAAAAGCAGCAAACAAGGTGAAGGTGGTTCGTAAGGTGACGTAAGCAAGAAAGGGGACATCAACCTGCTACGTAAAAGGAGGATTAGGGTGGGTTCCTGTGATGTGGAATGTAAAGTTTGTCGGCGTGGCAATAGAGTTTTGTTTTGTTGTATTGGTTGAATAGAGTGTTTTCTGTGCAACAGATCCCTTTGCTGCCCACCAACTTGATACATCGAATGCTGTACTTTCTGTAGCTGCCTGCCAACGTCAAATATCGCTGCCCAAATGTTGCTGCCCACTGCCGATAATAGCTGTTCTGAGACTTGCGCTCATCCACTGTCCACCTACGCCCGTTAACTGTGTGATTTCCGTCATGATCCTCATCATATTGCATTCAGTTATAACAGTATTATAAATCCGTACTCGAGATATGATTTTTTAAAGGTTTTTTCAGGAATACCGTGTTTTTTTCATTTTAAACTCGGATTTATCCACTTTGCCTCATTTAATTTTAACTTTCAACCTCATTTTCGGTATCAGCATTAAATTTCCTATAAGAATAGTGTACTTGGGTTCTTAAAAAGTACCATCCGAAGACCCTCACATCAGCTCAAACATTGAATTGAAATAGACATAGATTTGAAAAAATAATATTTCTGAAAATCTTTAAAACTTTACTACTCTTTTAAAAAGAATCCTGGAAACTGGCAAATCTCATGAAAACTGCTTCATCTAATATGCTTTCCAACGGTATTATTAATTTTACTTTTATTTTGTTATTTAGGGGAGAAAATAATGTTTTAATGTTAAAAAATGTGGGTTTTTCAATGAAATTGTTGGTTTTCTCGTAAGATGACCCTCCATGAACCAACAAGTATGGGGTCGGTTTCTATGTTTTTTTTTTTTTTTTTTTCTCGCTGGAAACTCTTGTAGATCTCTCAACTACGTTATAATCGAGTTTTACACTTTGATTAACTAGTTTTACCCCATTACACACACATACATTTAATCGAAACAAACAAAACTAAACATTTGTGATTTTAAGTGTAAAACTCGGTTATAACGGAGTTGAAGAGATCTAAAAATGTTACCATTCGATACAGCGTGAAAAAATACATAGAAACCGACCCCATACTCGTAGGTTCATAGACGGTCATCTTTCGAGAAAACCAACAATTTCATTGAAAAACCCACATTTTTTAACATTAAAACATAATTTTCTCCACTAAATAACAAAATAAAAGTAGGTAAACTTGATTATACTGTTGGAAAGAGCATTAGACGAAGCAGTTTTCATGAGGTTTGCCTGTTTCCAGGATTCTTTTTAAAAGAGTAGTAAAGTTTTAAAGATTTTCAGAAATATTATTTTTTCAAAATCGTCAATGTTTGAGCTGATGTGAGGGCCTTTGGATGGTACTTTTTAAGAACCCTAATTCTGGATGCTTGAGTTATTCATCTCATAATTCTTCCCTTTGTTGGCCCTTCTTAGTCGGTAGTTTCTCTTTGAAGTTGCGGCACTTCATACAGCGATATTGGCTTTTGTCAGTATTTTTTATTTGAAGCGGTGGCACTTCAGGGAAAACTCCCGCAGTCGAAGTGGTTTGATTAAATCGGTGGCCTCGTAGCTCACCGATGCAGTCAGTAGGATCCCGAATAATACGAAACAATTAATAATTAATCACTCTCGAGCCAAAGACTGTAAGTATCACATTCCCTGATGTAGCATCTTTTACCCTCACTCGCTTGAGTCAAAACACTGTGACAATGACCTCGCTCGACTGCTGGACTTCTTCGAGCAGGCATCTGCTGAACCAGTGGCCTACAAGCAAGGTTCGAAGTTTCCTGAGCGTCACCGCGAACATCTCACCGTTTTTGATGTGGGTTTTAATAACCAAAATCTGCGTTTCTAAGGGTATACGATCCATGGTTACACACGACAACACAACACTTGGATACAAAAACGAACCTTGTCACATAAAACCTCAAGACTCTGAGATGATAAAAATCGAAGAAACAATGGTGCCAACAGAATATTAACAAAATGGCGGCCATTTCAAAAAACTTATTTTTCTGGGACACCCTGTACTCTGGGGAAATGTTACATTCAAGGAAAACTGCCACAGTCGAAGTGGTTTGGTTAAATTGGCCTCATAGCTCACCAATTTCTTCTTAGTAAGGACACGAGTTCAAACTCTGTCGAGGTATCAAATATTTTTGGGTCGTAGCAGTCTCTCGGGGTTGGTAAGTGACCTTCTTGCCTAGTTACTACGACTACTTTGTTCAGTATCCTCCAAACTAACAAGCTTTTCACCTAGAATCGCTACTGTTTTCTCCGATTGCCTCTCACCCTCCACATTCTCTGTAACAACGAGAGGTGACGGAAAGGGAGAGTTCCTCCTCCAAAGGTAAGAGGCGATTAACTTGGTATACTCAGAGCAATACCCTGCCTGTTGGTTATTTAAACTGTCAGGCATATTCCCAGATACAGCGTATTCAAGAACCAAGAAGGAGGAACTACTATCAGTCACACTCCAGGGGCTTTCAAGAAGCAGGGGGAAGCAGAGTGGAAGGGGGACTCCAAATAGGCATGGCAGGGGTATGCTTTTAGCGAATTTTTGAAGAAAATTAAGCTATTGCTCTCGCCTCAAAATTTGTAGAATGTGAATTTTTGAAAAAATTTTATGCAGAAATCCGTTTCAGGCTATTCTGAATCATATTCTGAAGTTTAACGCATTGTTTATGTATGTATGTGTCATTCCAGACCAGAGATTTGTGCTAGAAACTTCAAACAAATTTTAAAATGTTAACGACACAAAACGAAAGTTCAAGTTCGTTGGCCAGCATGATCGGATTACATCTTTGGGTTGAAATGTTCAAAAATTTCAAAATATTCTGTTTTTTTGCGATTTGTTGTGCGAAATAATTTTTTCAGCAGACAAACATGTGGTATATTCGGAATCAGCGTAAAATTTCCTATAAGAATATGTATCAAGTTTTCAAAAATTTCAAAGTTGAAAAATCAGTCAAAAATCGAGATAATGCCGTTCGCTAGTTGTAAAAATCGGTAATATTTGCATGAAACATTGTCCAAATTCAGATTGAACTACTCTTATGGAAGTATCCCTGTATAACCAATCCTAGAACCATGCTGTTTAAAACGTAGGTAGTAGATGCTTGTTAAAAAAAAAAAAAAAATCACAACTGATGAGTTTACTCTGTGAAATATTCATACTGACTATATTAATACTGTCTATGGCTTAGAAAATATCAGCCATGAAATTATGAAGAAGTTCTATTTATGTACGTACTAGCACGCAGACCCAATGCCTCGCTCCGCTCGGCCGTCAGTAACGTTAATCTCAAGGCCTCCCTCCACTCGGCCGTCAGTAACGTTAATCTCAAGGCCTCCCTCCACTCGGCCGTCAATAGTGTAGATCCCAATGCCTCGCTCCGCTCGGCCGTCGTAACGTAGATCCCAATGCCTCGCTCCGCTCGGCCGTCAGTAACGTAAATTCCTAAGCCTCGCTCTGCTTGGCCGAATTCAACGTAGCGCACGTTTGTTTGTCTATCAAAATCATAAACTAAAATTTCTCTACACGATCAATAGCGACTGAAATGTCGAAGATTTCTTCAAAAATTCGCTCATGGGGTCATGCTGCATCACTGGACTTTTTAGTATTTGAGTATGTAAGTTTTAAGGGATTAATGCCCATTTTGCCAGGGGGGGGGGGGGGGGGTTAAGGGCGTCAGGACATTGAATTATAGAGGTGCTGGATTGGGGCGAAGGGGTGGCTCGAAACCGGCTCTACTAACATGTAACGAGAGGTGACGGAAAGAGAGAGTTCCTCCTTCAAAGGTGAGAGGCGATTAACCTTCCTCACCCAGAGGTATATCTGTTGGTTATTTAAACCGCGAGGCATATCCCTAGATGCAGCGTATTCAAGAATCAAGAAGGAGGAACTTCTCCTATCCGTCACATCTCCCATCATCACTCATTTTCTTGTTTATGTGTTATTTTAAATTTTTTTTTTTTTTTCACTAAAATTTCTTTTTATTCACCCATCAAATTATTTCTGAAATACAATGATGAACATGTTATGACATGAACAGAAACCTGAGAATGTACGGCAATGAATATTTTGTATGGGAGTGGGTTCTTGCAGAAAGTACCCACCACCACAATCCATATTCAACACTCCACATCTCACCACACCACACACCACTCCACATCACTCCATATTGATGGTGTGTGGTGCGATATACTGTTCTGCGCTCTGCCTAGAATTTCTCAATTCTGAGTAACATTGCTTCCAGAGATGTGTTGATGACTTTCCATTTATACAACATCTTTTTATATTCACCTGTTCTTGGTTTTTGGAACACATTACATGGTGTCTTAGACCTTTTGATAGAAAAGTCATACAGGATATTGTAATCCATCCAATTTGAAATGCCCCTTTCTAATAACGCCCTTCATTCTGCAGGTTCCTAAGGAATTATTTTTCCATACTGACTACCGACCAGTCATCAGGGACGGAATCACAGATCAAGTGATCGATGAGCAAACTCAAGTGCCTCCTCACCTCATGCCTCCTCCGTTCCTCGTTGACATAGAAGGCACTCCTTATCCTCCTACTTTTCAGCGTTTGGTCCCTGGGAGAGAAAATTGCACTAATGATCAACTCATTCCAAACATTGTCTTCACCCCTGGAGGTATTTGAATCCATATTTTCATGTATAAAACTGGCAAATCTCATGAAAACTGCTTCGTCTAATACTCTTTCCAACGGTATAATAATGTTTACTTTTATTTTGTTATTTAGTGGGAAAAAATCATGTTTTAATGCAAAAAAGTGCGTTTTTCAATGAAATTGTTGGTTTTCTCGAAAAATGACCCTCCATGAACCTACGAGTATGGGTTCGGTTTCCATGTATTTTTTCACGCTGTATCGAATGGTAACATTTGTAGATCTCTCCAACTCACTTAGAATCGCAAACGTTTAGTTTGTTTGTTACGATTAAATGTATGTGTGTTATGGGGTAAAACTAGTTAATTAAAGTGTAAAACTCGATTATAACGTAGTTGAGAGATCTGCAAGAGTTTCCATTCGATCCAGCGAGAAAAAATACATAGAAACCGACCCCATACTCGTTGGTTCATGGAGGGTCATCTTTCGAGAAAACCATCAATTTCATTGAAAAACCCACATTTTTTAACATTAAAACATTATTTTCTCCCCTAAATAATAAAATAAAAGTAAAATTGATAATACCGTTGGAAAGCATATTAGATGAAGCAGTTTTCATGAGATTTGCCAGTTTCCAGGATTCTTTTTAAAAGAGTAGTAAAGTTTTAAAGATTTTCAGAAATATTATTTTTTCAAAATCGTCAATGTTTGAGCTGATGTGAGGGTCTTCGGATGGTACTTTTTAAGAACCCAAGTACACTATTCTTGTAGGAAATTTAATGCTGATACCGAAAATGAGGTTGAAAGTTAAAATTAAATGAAAAAGTGGAGAAATCCGAGTTTAAAATGAAAAAACACGGTATTCCTGAAAAAACCTTTAAAAAATCATATCTCGAGTACGGATTGAGATAAAAATATGCGGTTGGCGGCATTTTACTCCATTTTTGATGTAGTTTCACCCAATTTTTTTTTTTTTTTTTTTGCATCTACGAGGGAATCACCCTGTATATTGCATGAATTTATAAGCTATTATGTAGTTTCTATCATAACAACTGTAAATAAAGTGACGAAGTACATAACTTGTGGATAAATTCATTTTGGATATTCACATGTTTTAGGTCAACAGGAAGTAGTAGAGGGTGTTGCTGGAGAAGCGAGATCTAATATTGATCAGATGATAAGAGCCCTGGCTGGGCTTCCCGCAAATGATACGACGCTGTCAACAGTATCCCCAAGATCTAGTGAGTTTATTAAAACGGGTACCCAGTAAGGGTATTCATAGTTTCTCAAGCTATAGGCACTTCTTAATTTGTGGGTATCATGTTAACATGTTGATTACCACCTCCGTTTGTGTAATTTCTGGGTGCGTACTGCGTGCCAGGTCGGTCACAGTAACGGAACTGCTGTATTTTTCAAGGATCGGATTCAAACTGCTTTTATCAAGTCATTTTTGCTACAAAAGAGCTTCCGGTGAGCTTTACTTGTTCCATGAGACCTATAATTTGTCATCAATGGTGTGGTTCGAGTTGGGGAAGGTTACAATTTATTGTTTTTGTTGTTTTGACACAGTGGGGAATCTGGAGCTCTACTGCTCAAATTAATTTTCCTTGAATTTTAGTATAACTATCTCTATTTTTACGTCAAACTGTCTTCACCATCTCTACAGTATAAGATAAGATACGGTAAACTATGGTTTGATCATTTCCAGAGCTCCAACACTGTGACAGAATTTTAGTATAACTATCTCTATTTTTACGTCAAACTGTCTTTACCATCTCTACAGTATAAGATAAGAAACGGTAAACTATGGCTTGACGTTTCTCTGATCATCTCCAGAGGTACAACACTGTAACAGAGGCGGCACACAGCTCAAGAAGTGAAAAATGCTCACCTGCAATAAAGCTGATTGCTCGCTGTGTGTCACCTCCGTCATGGTAACAGAGGTGCGAAAAATTCAGAATTTCAAAAAAGAAAAAACAGCTTTTCAGAATTTTAGTAACTATTTAACCATATAAAAATTATGGGTTTCTATTAAAATTAATGGCACCCAGGGATGCACCTCAGATTTTGAGACCAGTCCAAGTGATGAACTGCAATCTTTTAAACTTGGTAAGCAGTATCAATTAATTTCATAATTTCTAAATTTGAGTTGGAGTTACTTGCGAGACATACAAAAAGAGTATAACAACAGTGACATAGGCATCTCATTTGCAAGTTACTTTTTTCCATACTTCCTTATGTCTAAGGGGTGACGCCCATGTTACTCCCACCCGATAAATTCAAGGACTGTTTACTCCCGCGTGCTGGACCCGTTACTCCGGTAGTGGAGCATCACAGGAGGACAGTTTACACCCGTAAACAAAATCAGAGTTTGACACGTTGCCTCTCATTTCCCATTTTCCCTAAATCATTGAAATTAAACTAAACATGATGTTTTTTGTGTTGATTCCCGAGCCTCAGTTGCTAGGTAGCAACCGTGTCGGGCTATGGCATTGTTTTTGTCTAAGGTGGTAGTGAAACAAGTCTATTACAACTTCAAAAAGGGAAACACACTTGTTGAACACCAAAGCGATTTCGCTTTTCATGTACAGGAAACGTGTCTCCAGGAACTATCGCCCTCGCATGAAAGATTGAATTTGAATCATTGGACCTGATTACCAATGTACCTGTGTTTGCATTTTTGACATTTTGACATGGATATATCTTTGCTCTGGGGGGTCAACCAAAAATTTCCGTGACGCAAAATTTGTGTCACAATTTCAGTGTTTTTCACGTACAACCCAGCCGTTGCTAGGGGAATGGAACTTCCGCAGTTTTCATCGCACAGAAATCGTTCGCCACTCGTTGGAAAGCGCTTGATTTATGTGATAAATGTTCACATCTCAAGCTACCAATTTCCCCCTCCTTACGTACCTGGCTACATTCCTAAACTAAGTTGATTGGACTATAAACAATTTTAATAATCCGGTTACAATATTCTTAACGTAAAGCAATAGCATCATTTACTCCACTCCATAGGAAACATTTTCATCCTCTTGACAACTGTCGACTGTTAACAACAACTCATTGTAGTGGCTTCTCTCCACAGTTATTTTCAACATTTCTATAAGTAAACCGTTGTTTTGTTGGAATTAGTCGGGATGCGGCCCAGGGATTTGTTTAAAGTTAAAGGATTTTTTTACAACTCTCGAGGACAACCGTTATGAAATCCCCAATCAAAGACATATCCATGTAACATGGTATCTGCTTGTAAAGCAGATAGTGGAACTCGTTTACGAGTTTTTATGTCTTTACTTTGGCACATAAACGAAAAAAGCGTTACGGTTGGTTTTCTGCTTACGACCGAGTCGTTGCTAGGGAAATGGTACTTCATCCCACAAAATTCGTTGACCATTCTTTCGAAAGCTCTCGATTTATCCAACCATATCATGTTAACTACTGCAAAGTGCGTGGCCAACAAGCTGAGTTATGAGCATGGTTATTTCAATAATTGTGTACACTCAGGTGATCATTCTCAATAATTGATATTGTGAACATGATTGCAACCACTTTTTAATTTCTGATGATTTCATTGAGCACATTTAACCCTCTTAACATGTTACGTCATAAACTCCTCGACCATGAGTAGATTTTGAATTTTTCGAAAAATCCTCATTTTCACCTTTACTGGCTGTCTCACTGACATTGCACTCTCCAATTTTCCTAGAAATAATGCATTTATCGAAGAAAAAAAAAAAAATAATAATAATAATGAGGGTCTCTCACTTTTTAAATTATTTCAAAATAAAATTACATGCACAGTCTACTCCTTTTTTTTTCAAATGGGATCTCCCATTTTTAGCGAATTTTGTAGAAAATTAAGCTATTGCTCTCGCCTCAAAATTTGTAGAATGTGAATTTTGAAAAACTTTTATGCAGAAATCCGTTTCAGGCTATTCTGAATCATATTCTGAAGTTTAACGCATTTTTTTATGTATGTATGTATGTATATATGTATATATGTATATATGTATGTGTCATTCCAGACGATAACTGTCCGTAGAATTGTGCTAGAAACTTCAAACAAATTTTAAAATGTTTAAGGACACAAAACGAAAGTTCAAGTTCGTTGGCCAGCATGATCGGATTACATCTTCGGGTTGAAATTTTCAAAAATGTAGTCAAAAATTTCAAAATAGCCTGTTTTTTGCGATTTGTTGGGCGAAATAATTTTTTCAGCATACTAACATGTGGTATATTCGGAATCAGCGTAAAATTTCCTATAAGAATATGTATCAAGTTTTCAAAAATTTCAAAGTTGAAAAATCAGTCAAAAATCGAAATAATGCCGTTCACTAGTTGTAAAAATCGGTAATATTTGCATGAAACATTGTCCAAATTCAGATTGAACTACTCTTATGGAAGTATCCCTGTATAACCAATCCTAGAACCATGCTGTTTAAAACGTAGGTAGTAGGTGCTTTAAAAAAAAAAAAAAAAAAAATGTAATCACAACTGATGAGTTTACTCTGTGCATGTGTTAATAATTTGATTCCATGTTTGCATATCAAAATCATAAACTAAAATTTCTCAACACGATCAATAGCGACTGAAATGTCGAAGATTTCTTCAAAATTCGCTCATAGGGTCATGCTGCATGACTGGACTTTTTTTTAATTGCAGACTCGGAATCTACGTAAAATGTTGTGGATAAATTAAGAGTGGGCAATTACGTGCAAACAATTTCGAGTTTTAGGGAATTCACAATTGTCACATATGGTACACGATTTTACGGCATTTTTCACGCTGAATCAGGTGATGATGTTAATTGATGACAAATAGAATCATGCATTTCCTTATTAACTCCCTCAACAGCGAAAATCTCACTTTCATTGTATTTTGTATTGGCTGTGTACAGCCTATATTGTTGTTTAGCCATTGCTAGAATGCGTCATCCGACAACCGTGTATTTAAGGTTCTACACCATTGCAGTTGGGCACGACAGGAAAGCCAAACCAAACCTGTTTTGATTACTGAATCTCAATATTAGCCAGATATTTCATACGAATATATCACCCCAAAAGCATATCATTTATCAACGTTCAATTTTTTCCCAAAGCCTAGAAAACGAAAATAAAAATTCTGATGTAATCAGATAATTTTCTTGTACACGTCCGAATTGCAGATGGCAGCACGTTATCGTGTTATTTTGCAGATTTGTGTAGCCCAAAGTAAAACATTTTGGTCTCCATAAACATTTGCAAAGGCAGGCTATTTTTTATTCTAATTCATTTTATTGTATTTCATTCTTTCAGGGCCAAGGGGAGGGGAAGGCGTAAGGCAGTCAAGTGGGAACTGGCATCGTGACGGCTTGGATTGGCAGGACAGAGTGATTGTTGCTCATCTCAGTCGTGGTGCTTTGGAAATGAGCAGAAGAAAAGTGTAAGAAGATTTAGTTTATCAGAACTTAGGTGGTGGTGGTGAATCAGTATTCGTGCTATATTAAAGATAACACCCTCAATAATTTGAGTTTTACATTTAGTGCAGGTTTATCTACCACATTTGCTTGCCCAATTAAAGTCTGAATAAGTGAAATCTCTGACTATCTTTGACATAATTGTTCATCAATTCAGTTTCACTGCTCAGTTATCCGATAGCTGATTATTTTAACCGAGGGCGTGAGGTTCGGTTACAGTTTTAGCTGCTCAGTTAAATAAGTTGATAAGATCGTTTATTGTAATAAACTTATATCTTTTATCGTTTAATTTTTTTTTAAATTATGGTCTCTGATTCTGACTGGGAATCGGGAGATTCTGATTTCTCAGATTAAAAAATCGTGGACGTTCTCGCTTTGGTGGTTGGTTCTCGCCTTGTCCAGATTTGTTCTGGGTAGTGGACGATGTGGAATTTCATAACGATTTCATTTAATGGTCGGTACCTACATAATTTGTTCTGTCACTTATTCGGTACAAAATTCATTGTACATTGCCTGTTTTAGAAAATCAAAGACGCATTGGCAGGAAGCCAAAAGGTATAGGGTATGAGATATAAGGTATGAGGGGTTGAATAAGGTAGTTACGTAGGAACCTAGACTAAACGACAGCACACTGGTACCTTTCTGTGTAGGTACTAGGTGGTAGGTACTACCTAAGCACTTTTCACTTTCCCAAGTGCGAATGCCAATGAGGAAGCTTTGGAGTTGTAGTTAGCCTAAACACATTTTCTGGAACTGCTGAGATGACTGGGGGGGGGGGGGGTGGTGTTAATAAAGATTTATAATTATTGAAGATTGTAAAAAAATGAAGTTTCCACGCCAATTTATTCAATACAAAGGTTGGGAAAGTACGGTGAAGTGTTGCATTGAACGGCATGAGTTGATTTTGAGGCTGAGAGCTGGTAGGTCTGTAATTATTTGTACAAAAAAGCAAATCAGGTAACTTCAGTGATTCGCAAAATAAAGTTTCAGAAATAAAAGGATTGTCCATTGATACAGGGTGGTCCGCGGGAACCTGACGGTTTTTAAATGAGTAGTACACATTTGATTCTCAACATAAAAAATTTATTTTTTCATATTCTTATAGCCAGTACTGTGCCATTTAAGAAATCAAACCTTAAAAATAACATCTGTCATGTGTTGACCGTCTCGCTCGTAACATGTTGCAAGTCTGTTCATAAATTCATGGTGAACGCGCTCCAATAAGGGTGTGTCAATTGTGTGGACTTGTGCTCGAATCACTTCCTTCAGCTCCCCTAACGTTCTCAGTTTGTTTTCGTAAACACGAGATTTGAGGAAACCCCACAGAAAAAAGTCACAGGTTGTCAAATCAGGTGACCTCGAAGGCCAGGGCATGTCCTCAAACCGTGAGATCAAGCGCTCTGGGAACATTTGGCGCAATTTGTCTATCGTTACTTTAGCTGTGTGAGGGGTTCCCCCACCTTGCTGGAACCAAATGCTTTCAGCAGGAAGTCGTAGTCTGCATAACTCAGGTCTTAGGAAGATGTTTATCATCTCAACATAACGGGCTGCAGTCACAGTCACTGTGTTGCCGTTTTCCTCAAAAAAACATGGACCAATCACAAATTTCGACGATACTGCTCACCAAATCGTCACTTTCGGACTGTGTAAAGGACTGTGTTCATGAAGTTACTGAGGGTTTTCACTGGCAAAATAACAACAATTTTGCCGATTGACAAAACCGTTCAAATGGAAATGAGCTTCATCACTCATAGGCCAATATTAAATTCACGCTGAAACAGTCTCCGTGGATAAAAGCTTCGAACGTGAACATGCGATGCCTCACGCCCCACTCAGTCATGTTGTACACCAAATGGCACATCCCCACGGTTCGAAGGGGACCCTTCCGATGACCCCACTTCACCTACCTGCCGAGTAATACTCATTCGAAAAACGTCAGGTTCCCGTTGACCACCCTGTACAATCATGCAAAATAAAGAGGTTATGGATGAAAGATGCGCCTGAAATTTGAGGCCTGGTAGTTGCTATGGAAATCACTAATACTGCACAGTGTTCCAACCTAATTTTGTGGTAATATTTTGTTGTTGTAATATCCCTATTTTCCCGGTGGTAAATTCTGATTAGCTAGTCAGCTGTCATCTGAAGATTGATTCACGGTATCTGAGAGTTCAACACACATTTAACCTCAGGCCAATTATATCAGTGATTAGTTAGTCAGAGACTTGACTGAGCATTGATAAACCGTCCCTTAACATTTTTAAATGTTGTAAACTCAAGTTAATGGGGGTTTCAAGGCTGAGAACATGATCTAGCTGTCGTATTTGCATTAAAACAAGGTGTTTGAATAGTATCAACATTATTGGTTTGTTTTTGTTCCCCATTAATCCGAATTATTTGAAATGCGCTTTCCTTTGATCTCAGTGAATTCATTGGGCGACTGGAACTGGAAGAATACGATAGAGAAAGTCGGAGAATCCCAGAAACTATTCAAGAAGTATCCACAGCCCCTGTCAACAGTAAGAAGCAACATCGTCGTAACGCTCCTGTTTATAGAACAAGAGCAGTTCGAGATCAGCAGTTAAGAGATCAAGTACGTTGACTCATTGAAAACCCAAATTTCCTTAAATTACTTGTTAACTATTGAGTTATCTTTATGATCATAAATATATATCATTTTCTCCTGCCCTAGTTGAATTATATATGATTGGGAATAAAACAACAGGATTTTTATGTATGCTATTCTAAATGGCCTTAAAACTGATAAAATTCCCATTCATTTTCATCCCCATTGAGTCCATCCAGGAGCTTATCCAGAACTGTAACTACCAACCACTTGCTGTATAAGGAGCTCAACTATGATGTAAAGGTCTTGTCTAGGGGGTTAACTCTAGATCAGATTTCGTAGGTTTAAAAAGTTTTAAAATTTGAAAAATTCATCTGAACTATCTACCTTGGGTCCAGATACTCTTCTTGGCAGTCTGTCCAATTTCGAGCCACCTTAGGAGAGTGTCCTGATTAGAAGAGAGATCATTAATATACTGAATAGCAGGGACTGAAAGAACTCTTGGACTTACAGACGCACTCTAGTGGATGAATTCAACTTTATAGCCCTCCAACAGGTCCCCCGGGAACGTCAGAAGAACTTTAAATGAGAATTTACTAAATTTAAAAAAGACTGAAAATAGCTGTGTCTCTGGACGGCGGTAGTTTTAACCTATAGCCATCCATGATACTTTATTGTACTTGTATACTATTTGCAAATAAAGCATATTATCATTCATTCATTCCTCATTGAATACAAATTTTTAGTTATTTTTAACAAGCATCCTGATTCAGGTGAATGAAGTTCCGACGGAGGAGCCTGAGTATGAGCAAGATAGTTCCTCGAACCATGGTGACTCTAGTGATGTTAACTCGAACGATATGTCATCTGAGTCGTCTACAGATTCTTCAAGTACGGAGTATTCAGATTGGGTTGCGGATCACGGCGTCAACTTAGAACCTCCTCAACGAAGTCGGCAGCGAAGGACGAAAAAACCGCCCCCCAGTGCCCCTCGACCTCCACCAAAGAAAACTGCATCAGTTAATATGAGTGCACCTTCTTGTTCAACTGCTCCAGTGAGTATTTTAAATTATTTAGCACGATTCCTACCTTTTTATTATTGAGTGTTAATTCAATTATAAACAAAAATATATGTATCATTGGTTTACGAGGTCTGTCCGGAGAGTTCGTATAAATATTTTCTGTAGGAGCTTGAGGGCAAGGAGGAGAAATAACTGACAGGTTTCTCCTCTCACGACAACCCACAGAATGTCTCCCAGCAGCTCTCGGAGAGCGTTCGAGTCTTGAACGAATTTTTGAACCTAACCTACTTTTCACCTGCTGTCGGAAGGAAAGTGGCATGCTGTAAAGACTGGTAGGAAGCTGAAGAGGGTGGCGAATTTTTGGACCTCGTCATCTCTGGAGATGTGTGACAGAGTTCCCGTCAGAATCCCAGAGAAAGTACTGCCATCGCTCCGTTGGAAAACAACGGGTGTCGCACGCCTCCTCTCGTGTTCTTGAAAGGCTGAGTTTGGCGTTGGACGGGTGATCCAAGACCTGGATAACCAATCTTCCTGAACAAAGCTAATTACGTGCTTTTAGTAAGGGGATCCTTTTTGGGTCTGTCACACTCTCCTCAGTAGAGCGAGCATGGTTAGGATTATGGACGGCTAACGCCTAGTAATCCAATCCACTATTTTTGGGGCGTTAATGTTTCAGAAGAAACATGGCCCGGGGTTCCAGAAGGAATTCCCATTATCACCCTTTGGTATATAAATAATTTCATTGGTCTTTGACTTATAATTTCTCTTTTATTCCCCTCTTATATTTTCAATTTCATACCTATGGTATACCTGGCCTTTGCCATTTTTATTATTCTTTATACCCGGGCATGGTTCCCAATTATTCAAGGGCATTGTTCCCAATTTCCAGGGCTTAGTTCCCAATTTAAGTCCCCGATGTTGGGCACATTAATTTATATCTACTTTATTTTCCTGAAGGTATAAGTCTCCAAAGTTGAGCCACCGTTTATTCCCGATTGTTCCAATCTTTGATTGGGGGTTAATTGCCTGATGAATACTTCATATGAAGATTCATTAACAATCTATCCTGTTTTAATTTCTCTTTTCCCACCCTCAATCGCCAATGCAGCTATTTACTAATGAGCGACAGTTCTCAGCCAGTTAACTATTCCACCTGGTTAACTTCTATTCCACCTGGTTAACATACTTGCTCTTCAATCAAGTATGTCTTTAAGGAGGGGAGTGTGACAGAGTTCCCGTCAGAATCCCAGAGAAAGCGCTGCCGTCGCTCCGTTGGAAAACAACGGGCGTCGCACGCCTCTCCTCGTGTTCTTGAAAGGCTGAGTTTGGCGTTGGATGGGTGATCCAGGTCCTGGAAATCCAATCTACTCCGAACATAGCTCATTAATGCTATTAGTAGGAGTGGTATCTCTCTGACAGGATACTGTCATTCTCCCCTACCTCTTTGTCGAGGATTTAGGACCCCATTGCACCTCTGGGGGGCTACCTAGATCCCTGATAGATGTGACTTGGTCGCATGAGATGACGAGGTCCAAAAATTCGCCACCCTCTTCAGCTTCCTACCAGTCTTTATAGTATGCCACTTTCCTTCCGACAACACGTGAAAAGTAGGTTAGGTTCACAAATTCGTTCAAGACTCGAACTTTCTCCAAGAGCTGCTGGTAGGGATGTTGATATCAGAGAAAATATCGATATATCGACTATCGATATTTTAAAAAACATTGTTTTATTACTTCGATATATCGTAGAAAAATATCGATATTTCGATATATTGGTCATAGATATTTTTTTATTCATCTCAGATCCGAATTCGATTTATAAATACATCAATTTTTGTCAGGTAGGTATAGGTATAGGTCATAGGTACCTACATAAGAAATCCACTCACACAAAAATGCACATAAATATATATACTAAAAAGTTTAATCATTATAAAGTTTAATCATGTTAAGAATCATGGTAAGTTTAACCATCATTAAAAAATGCTTGTTCATTTCTGAGAGCACAGGGGTAAAGTGGCGACTGTCAATCCAGAATTGTATAGGGTTTGAACCTTTTGCCAGGATGGGTTGGTCCAAATATTGTTTGAAGTCACTCGGGACGGCCTCCCTTTCAGTTACTTGCTGATGCTGACTCATTGATGCAGTTTTGACAAACCAAAAACCAATGCACGAAACAACAAATAATTCGAGTCAAATAAGCACGAGTCAACAGTCTACAACTATAATAAAAAAATACGATGAATGAACTGAACAGCTGGCTATACGCTATCTTATCACCAAGCAGTGTTTCCAGAAGGCCAAACCCAGAACCTTCTGCAAAAAGTACCTACTGAGCAGCCAAAAATTCCCTACCTTTCCCTACCTTAGCCGAAATTCTTCTACTCTCTAATTTAAATAATAATAATTTTTAGGCTGAAAAATATGGACCTGATAGTGTAAACTTTCTACCGATATATCGCGATAGAAAATATCGGCCAAAATATCGATATATCGAGAGAAAAATATCGATATTTCGTTATATCGATATTTTTTATCCATCCTTAGCTGCTGGGCTTACACTGGACATTCTGTGGGTTGTCTAGAGAGGAGAAACCAGTTGGCTGTTCCTCCCCCTAGCCCTCAAGCTCCTACAGAAAATATTTATCAACACGAACTTTCCAAACAGACCTCGTACTTATTTTAACCTTCTTCTCATTGCTGTTAGAAAGTCGAAATAAATATAACGGCCAATTTCGTTGAGTTTGTGAGGGTCCAGCTGGAATTGGTAAATTATCATTAATTTGTGGGGTGATGAAATTCAAAAGATAAGAATTAGAAAAGAAAAACTACTCCCAGATCACCAATCCAGAACACCAAACTATACACATCATTGATGGAAAAGGTCCAATATAGATTAGTTAATAGTATAGTTTGATAGTCTGGAAGCTCGCAAGCTCGCATCTTTAAAATACATTACATCAATTAGCCAATCCCTTAGTAAAACGCTGCAAATTATTACACAAAGGTTTATTATTTATGTATTAGACAGCCCTTCTACGTAGATCTCTGGTCCATAATTATTAAACGCTGCTTATAGTAGTATATTTAGTATCGGAACTCGGAGCTTCGGACCTCACAAATGGGTTCAATCCATTACAGCAGCGGAATCTCACAATTTTACGCTTTTTAATATAGTTGATAAACACAACAATTTATTACCAAGTCATCTTTCCAACACATAAAAGTGTTACCTATACTGTATATTGATATCATTTAATTGGTCAAATTTCAAAAAATGTGCTGACAAAATCACCGAAAATGGCAAAGAATCGTTAAATTGATATTTTTTAGCATAAGATTGGTCAAATAAAGTTTATCAACTATGAAATAGAACATTCAAAAATTTATGTACGAAATTATGCTAAAAACTTGAACTTCATTAAATTTTGTTTTAAAAAATCTATAAAATTGCAAAAAATAGCCTAAAATCCAAAATCTATTTTTGAATAGAAGAGTATCATTTAGAATACTTTTTTTTTTTCATAAAATTAATAGCTAACATTTTCTTTTCACTCATAAATCTCCAATTTCTATACAACTTGAAATATACAACAAAAAAAGACACTTTTTCACCTATTTTTGGCTCATAGCACCCATGGGTGTGGAGCGATCGAGCTGGCGAGAAGTTAGGAACAACTAGACCCCAAGTAGAGTCTATGTGCGAAAGAACAGATTTTTAATCAATTCTATGGCCTTTTATGGCCCGGACGGCGGACGGTGAACGGCGGACGGACATTGCAAATATGGATTCTACGCACTTTGAAACGTCAAATGACAAAGTTTGAGGGGGGGTTATAAAATTTTTTTGCTATACGATCACATTGGCTTATATTGAAAATAATAAACCAAAAAATTCAGATTCGTTGGAGATATAGATTAGTATCATATGTTGAATATTGAATACAATTAGCAGTTATAGATCAGAGCGAAATCGGCAGTTTGATCGATAAAGTTTACATCGATGCTGGAGGATTGGATTCGATACCTAACGCTCACCTACGTACATACTGCCAGGTTCGCTGCAATTGCGATTCGAATCCGGCTTGCCCCCAATGTCTAGAGCTACCCTATTTTGTTCGTTTCTGTTTCCATTAATAAATGTTTGTATTTCAGGTTCCTCCTTTACCTCCAGTGGAGATCCCAGATTCATTCAAACCATCCGAGTGGCTCTCTGAAGTTATTCCAAAGAAGTTTCCCTATTACCCTCAAATGGGTGATGAAGTCATGTTCTTCGCCCAGGGCTATGAATTGTACCTGAAGGCTGTGATGATGAAAAGGTTCTACGTTCTTGCTGATTCGCAGTACAAACCCTGGGGAAAATTAATGCTCAACGTT
The DNA here is from genome assembly GCA_030762985.1 of Adelphocoris suturalis. Lineage (NCBI taxonomy): Eukaryota > Metazoa > Arthropoda > Insecta > Hemiptera > Miridae > Adelphocoris > Adelphocoris suturalis. The sequence goes on from CM061048.1 coordinate 71,576,931, forward strand.
AGTTTGATTTTGGAAATTCGCATGCCTTATATTATTCATATTTGGTAGAACTATATTCACATATGGTAGTAAAATTACGATGGACTATACTTCCGTACTAAGAATAGATCCCGTATCTGTCAAAACCCTACTTTGGGGGAAATGCGTCTCTAGGTTGTGAGTAGAAATTTCCTGATATTAGCTCTATTTTACGTTGTCTCGAGCTCAAAAAGCACTCATTCCGAAGGAAATTTCTCGCTGAATCGCGTGGTGTGGCTGGAAAAACATTATTTTGGTCAGAAAATTGCAAAAAAGGTGTAGAACATGTATGTACTAGGCGATTTTCTCGTATCTGGTGCACATACCAGTTTTCGTTTTGCAATAAGACTGATACGTTTTTTCTAATACAAAATTAGTACTGCTCTACTTAGCGAAAGAAAAAAAAAAACATTTTCTCGTAAATGTAGGATAGGTACTAGAAGAAATATTCGTGGTTGCCAACTTCTGAAAACCGTATCTGATCTGACAAGAGAAAATACATTTGTATGATCAAAACTGGGAAGAAAAATCGTATCTGCCACTGATTCCAAAATCGTATTAGACGCCATGAGTCCTAAAATACTAAGAAATAAATTCTTATCTGGACTTTCAAGAGTATCACAATTCGTATGTACCTGAATACTAATAAAATAATCTTATCTGACGCCCAGATGCGGGCTTTTGCTCTAGAAAAGGCCAGTTACGGGATTTTCATTAGTAAATTGAACCAAAAAGTAATTAATGCGATAATTGTAAGCCGTTTTTGAAGCATTTCCCGTTGAGATCCGACTTCGAGACTAGCAAAATCGAAAGAAACCACCTCCCAAACCGGGGGGTTCCATTAACTCAATATGGCCAAAAATGCAGATACAGGATCTATTCCTAGTATGGCAGTATATAGGTAATATTAATCTATCTACAATAAACAAACTGAAGGTTTTGGTATTAAATCTAAAGGATTATTTCCGCTTGTAGTAATAGTAAAATTATCATTTACTTACCTTCCGGAGGAATCCGTCATCACTAGCAAGTTGAGTACCAACGGCGAGTGCTTTCGATGCAAAGACATCATCATCAGGCCGTTGAAACAGTACTGAAGTCAGTCAGTCGGTCTGTCACTTTATATAGATGGGTGAGTTTACCTTACAGTACTTTCACTTCTTCCCTACCCCTCCGTCTCGCCCATCAACTCCACCTCTCCTCCTTTCACCCATCACTCACTCATCTATATAAAGTGGCAGACCGACTGACTGACATCAGTACTGTTTCGACGGCCTGATGACGATGTCTTTGCATTGAAAGCTCTCGCCCCCGGTACTCGACTTGCTAGTGGCGACGGATTCCAACGGAAGGCACGTAAATGATAAACTAAAGGTTTTATTTGACTTGCCTGATTAATCTCCTGTATAATGGGCCTCCAAACATGAGAAGCTCAAGATAGAGTGCTGCACGTAAAGCGGCTCATTCACGATCCTGCTGCAGGAGGTTCCAAAGTTCTGAAGGCGTTCTCCACGTAAATGATAAACTAAAGGTTTTATTTGACTTTCCCGATTAATGTCCTGCATAATGGGCCTCCAAACATGAGAAGCTCTAGGTAGAGTGCTGCACGTAAACAAGGACCTTACTGATTTGCTCTTCTTTTAATGCCTGTAAGGTCAGTCGTGACAGACACTTTTTTATTATTATTATAATTTAGTTAATGATATAATTCTAATTTTTGACTAGTATTGATGAGTTTGACGGTGCAGGGAACGAATTTTTGAGTGAAAAGGGGTATCAACAAGGGGAAATTCATGTTAACCACCGTTCCCTTGGACCTAGAGGCGTTTGTTACTTTGGAGTCCCATTGCGATGTAATTACACTCGGGCTTTACAAGACACTCAAACTTGATAACAATTTATTAAAAACGTTTTGTAAATATAACATTGTTTAGGTATAAATTTAACAACTCGTATCATTGTGTGTTTATTGGGGAAACTGGGTTTTTTTGTTGATTCGGCTTCTTTTATTTTCTTTAAATTCTTTTGCTTTTCTCTTAATCTTGTTCGTATCTTAATCTTGTTCTTTTCTGGTCTTCTGTTAGTTGTCTTTACAAGATGTTTGTCATTAAGTTTTATTGACCTACAGTTGATTTGTTGCAAAAGTACTAAAAGAAGGGAAGAAGGTAGCTAGGACTTTTCTGCCCATTTGTTTGCAAAGCCTGGTTTCATATGTAGTCATTGACAGTCATATGTTCTCATTGTCATAAATTCATAGTCTATCTTCAAAACGAATATTAATATCAGAAGGTTTTCAATGTTAAAATATGCCAGATTTAATGTGTTGAATTTCGGTAAATGTTGGCAAACTTGGATCTTCTCAGCAGTCTAGAATACTAAATTATATTCGAGTGTCTTTAGATAATTGAACTTAGAACTTAGAATTGATAATTGAACTTAGAATTTCAATCATATTAAACCCTGTTATCGTAGAAATTGCTGAACATTCAACCGAATCTGTGACATTGCTACCTATTTCTTCTTACTCAAGAGTCACATGACTGTTACATTTTGGATTTAACATATCTTGGTGATACCTATTGAGCTAACTACATGTAGATTGTTGTTTAAAGTATACTTGGCTTTAGTTGGGCCCATGCGCAGATGGTGAGCTTGTTAAAGATTGGGGACTTTTTAAAACGGTTTGTATTTTTTTAAATCATTTTATAAATAATTTTATTAATAAAAAATTATGTTTTAGGAACCTGAGCTGGTGAAAATAATTGGTATCAAGTATGAACTGAGACCCCCACGGTTGTGCTGCTTACGGCTTGCTATTATGAAGCCCAACGGAAAATTGACTTCTGACAGGTTCACGATCAAGTATCATGATATTCCTGATGTCATCGATTTTTTTGTTCTCAAACAAACGTACGATCTGGCTATGGAGCGACAATGGAAAGTTGGTGTGTACTTTTTATCTATAGTAATCACACTATTATGAACAAATTAATGAAATAAATCAGTTTAAGGTGTTGGTTTTGTTTTGTTATTATTGTATATTTATGGCTTTGCACATTTACAGGTGATAAATTCAGGAGCATGATTGATGATGGTTGGTGGTGGGGGACCATTGAGTCGAGAACTAAATCTAACTCCTGGTTTCTCGGGTATAAAATCAGGTGGGATAACGGGGAGTCCGAAGCTATGAGCCCATGGGATATGGAACCTATAGACTACAACCGTAAGTTCATTGTTCATTCAGTTACTTTTGCTCCTTAATAGAGAGTTTTTGTTCTTCCCGTAAGATTTTCTCCCGTTGACGCTTAGAGCAGCGTCTAGAGCAAGCAGCTGGAGATGCTAGCTCTTCACGTGGTTTTTACGTGTATTTCTACACGTATACGTGAAAAACCAAACGCTAACGTCTCTATACCTAAGTGTTTCAGATTCTGTTTTGTATTCTTCTCGTACAACCTATTCTTATTTAAATAATTCATTGTTCTACAATTATTTATAAATACATAAATTATCAATACATTTATTGCTTAGCTTAAATGGCTGAATTTTGTAGCATAACACTTCACTATAACCTCTCGACTTGTTGACCAACCAACGTGTTGTTGGCAACCGCAGTGTGGTTACCTTTGCTGGTAACTGCGTAACTACGGTTACCTTGTCACACTGTGGTTACCGGCAACTTTGGTTATCTTTGCGTAAGGCTATGATGACTACCCGTAGGCCGAGATTCCAACAAATGCATTTTCCCGTTCGCGTGTAGATAGGCCTTTTTCCCGTACACGCGTAGTTCTCCACGTTGACGTGAAGATTCGCGCATGCGCAGTTGGTATTTCAGTCTTTTCGCGTACACGGGTAGAAAATTACGGGAAGAACAAAAACTCTCTAATGAGAGGGCATCTTCAAGTGTAATCAAGTTTGAATATGTCCTCAATGAATTTTTCTTGCTCCACTTGTAGGAGAGCCGGAGCAGGAAGGAGGATCTGTACCGGTATTGCCCGAAGAAATTGCAGCCATCCTGTATCATCCCCGAGGAGATGAGTGGCCAGGAGGGGACAGGGAATCTGCGTGCCAGAGAATTCTTGCTGGGCTCGAAGAGATTATGGGTCTCTCAATCGCCGAACCATTCAATGCCCCAGTAGATACAAATGTGTATCCAACATACTCCTACATTGTGGAGTTTCCTATTGATCTTTCTACTGTCAAGGTACTTGCAGATTGCATTTAATCATTTACTAAAAGGCATTTTTTGCTGTAATAACTATGGGTTGTGCTAATAAGTTCTTTTATTTGCCCCTGGGTTAAAATTGTTTTTTGGTTGGCAGGCGAGATTTGAGAATCGCTTTTACAGAAGAGTAACGGCTGCACAATTTGATATCAGATACCTTGCAACAAATACCGAGAAATTCAATGAGCCTCATAGTTCAATTGTGAAACATGCAAGGATTGTCACAGATCTGTGTCTAAGACTTTGCAAGTGAGTGGTTTTTGAATTAATATTTTGGTATTAAACTGAAAATACCCTGTATAGAACTATGAGGGTTGTTTCCTTTTGTATTCAAGAGTGGTAATTTTCAGGGATTACAACGTGCTGGACGTCCCTCTTCTATATCGGCAATTACTGGATACCTACCATAGCTCGGCAAGTGAGCCAGATGAACCTAAACCCTCCACATCGAAGGGGCTCCCGAAAAAAGAAAGAGCGGCTGCTAACAGATCCTTGAGAGCAATGAACCGAGCGCATCAGCAACAGCCTGACTGGAGAAGAGACTGCTTGCAACTTCTTGATGTCCTTTTCAATTGCCAAGATTCTGAACCTTTCAGGTTTGAGATTTTCATTAATGAAATTTTGTATTCTGTTTCAACGCTTCAGCGTAGTTTGATTAGAGACAATTTGCTGCCAACCCGTGACATCAACAACACAGCCTAGGGTCGCCTCTTAGAGCGATCAACTGAATATCCATACCCTCACCAGTGGATTATTAGAGTTAACGTTAAAAGGTTATTAATCCACAATGGTACAGTCATCGGGTAGGGTCTGACAAAGAGTTGCAGTTAGTCGGTGTCCATTATCTAGGCCAGGGGTGCTCAAACTTGAACTGCTGGCGATCTACCTCAATATTTTTAGACTACTTACGATCGACTCTGAGAGGCTGCAAGTATGTGTGATGCAGGGTTGTCGTACATACACGATACACCCTACCTACCTAGGTAGGGTGTACCGTAGCATATATAGATATTAGCTTTCCGCACAATTTACATTATTTTAGTCAAGGTTTGGGTTTGGTTTACTTAAGTTCTTCTCTACAATATCAATGAAAAAACTCCTAGTTATTCAAAATTGCGAGCTTATTCGTTGTTACAAAACAAAAGAGTTACATATGGTGTTAAACTCAACTAAGGAGTGACTTTGGATGTTGAAGCGTGGCACTGCATGTCCTCAGCATACTTTTCATAAGATAGTGCGTAACCACTGAGTGCCAATCGCAAGCATGATGACATATGATCGTCAGTTAGTCGATTGCGATATTTTGACTTAATTATCTTCATTCAGAAAATGCAGACTCGCACAAGTAAGTTGACCCTAACATTGCCGTCAGTTGAAGGGCGATTTGCCTTAGATTCGGATATTTATCTTCAGATATAAAACACCAGAAATTTGTATCAGATGCTGTAGCTTTGAGATGTATATCTGATATAATCTGCACCAACTCATTTTCAACAGAACATGAGTTCATATTAAACTGACTTGCTACTTCAGTAGCTCATTCCTCAATGTTTTTACATGAAAAAGGATAACTCATAAATGATGCTATATTTGCCAATTTACTGCAACCATAATAAAAACGCATTTCGAATTGCCCCCAAATATTTGATAATTCAGCCTCATACGTATCATAATTCAACTGAAGAATCCTTGCTTTCAAAGACGGAAAAATGTTTCAGATCCTTTCTTTTCATTTGATCTATCATAAGTCGCAATTTACTTTTGAATGCGTTTACTGCGCTAATCATCTCAATAATGGTCTAGTACAGTCTAGTCTAGAAACAACGCGGCTTTTCTTTGACAAGTACCGTGCGTTCCTTTGATAAAGCCGCCTTTTGCCGCAAGCAGTGTTGTTACGTAATACATTTTTGTAGTTTAGTTACCTACTTATTAAAAAAAATTTTCTTCTCGAGATCTACTCAAAAAGCACTCGCGATCGACCGTTTGAGCACCCCTGCTCTAGGCTACGGTGGCCTGTGTGGCTTGCAAAAAGTATCTAATCTCTCATCAAGATACTCAATTTCAATAGAAAAGGATCGCTTATATTTATATGTAAAACCGGTGTTGTTCAACTACCCAAAGTTTACGTTACGAGTCAAAATTTAGTCGCAGCATTTACTCTCAATGTAACCATAACTTATTTGAATAGGAGATTATTATTTAGAATACGTTTTTTGCCTTGAAAATAATAGTTATCAATTTAACATCATACAATCCGATAATTTACGCAAATTCGCTCATGCATACGATCATGCTGCATGTCTGGAACTTTTTTCTCTTTATTCTGGCTCTGACTGACCCCGTGGCTGGGGACCACTACATAGTTAAACTAGTGCCCATGAGCATAAATAAGTATTCTATTCCTAAGATGGTCCTTAAATTACGTCAAATACATCCTTCTGCACCCTTTTCGACAATATTTTGGTGATTGATGCTTTTTGTATTTAATTATTTCAGAGAACCTGTGGATCGATTGGAGCACCCAGATTATGACAAAGTTATTGACACTCCTATGGATTTGGGAACTGCTCGTGAGGAGTTGTTGGGAGGAAATTACACCAACCCCCTCGAATTCTGTAAAGATATGCGTATGATATTTTCGAACTCGCGAAACTACAATACGAATAAGCGATCAAAGGTTCGTTTTATTGCGATAAGTCCTTACATTTGGAGCTTTATTACTTTCCCAAAGGCCTAATAGGCTAAGAGAAAGTTACCTAGTTAACCTGCAATTTGTTACCTGGACATCCCCAGAAATTTGGGGCTAGATTCACACAGAAAATTATAAGTATGTGTGTTGTCTTTCACTTTGCCTGTTATATAATATTATACAAAAATATTTCTTTCAATTCCATATGGGTAATAGTTTTTCGTTTCCAAATCTCTTACTTTAATTAATTTATCGATAATTACTATTTAATGTTTTGAGGTGAAAGGGTTGAAGAGTAATTCTTTTTGGCAATAATAATACTATTAAGTATAGTTTTAGTAAATTATTTCCGGTGAGGCAAGTTATGAAACATTGGGTGCAGACCCCACTGCTTCTGCTTCTATTCTAAGAGGCCTGAGTTCAGAACCTCATTTCTCACATCGCGTTCTCCCCATTGTGGGTTTTGAAACTTTACAAACTGAGTTCATGAATTTTTTCGTAGTACCTTCTCATCGGGGGATGGATTTCTGAACTCGAAACCATTTGTTATGCGTGATGCTAGTGATCCCATCTGATTAGTTAAATTTTTTCAAAGCGACGAGTTCTTCAACTGGGAAATGACAAGATCCCGTCCTTATGATTTATTTTGAGTTCAGAGGCTCTAGAATTCATTTAAGGTGTTTAATGGATTGTTAAGACACAACTATACTCTGGTTTGTATTAAAAATTGTCTTTTTATCCTCAGATATATGTAATGACAGTTCGCCTATCAGCGATGGCGGAAGAGCATATGAAGAGAATAATAAGTAATTGGAAATCCTCGTTAAGAAGACAAGTTCGTGAAGGTCAAGGAGGAGGGAAATGTAAGATTATCTTTGGACTTTTTCTTTTAATAAACAAGTTAATTTTAAACTCTTCTGCCAAAAATCCATTTCTCTGTTTTTCTTATATAATTCCTGTACAGTGAATATTTCTCCAATTGATATATGGTTTGTTTATCAAGTTTGAAAGATAAGATTTCAAACAACAATGCTGAAAAATGCTTAATATAGGTGTGTGATGGTTTTGTTTCAGCACGTCGAAAGCCACCACCTAGAAGGCGGAAAAAGAGATCGGATTCGGACAACGACACCAGTTCATCCTCAGAAGATGGCGATTCGGACTATAATACTAAAAAACGTAATTTTGTTTTAAAAGATTAGAAAGCATATATTTCGTTAGCAACACATTTTGTCAACAGCTATTCAAATGGCACCAAACATTTTGAAAGTGGGACTTTTTTCTAAGTCCTCCGCTGAAATCTGTTTTCAGGCACTCTCAACTTAATTTTATACTGTATGAAGTTATTTCTAATAGATAAAAAAAAATTGGATGTGACTTGTTCACGAGTTTTTCCTAGAAATTTGTTCTGACAACATTTTGAATTGTAACACGTTTTAATATTAGTTGGTTGACAAGAAGTAGTTTAAAAACTTGCATCCAAACTTCATCCAGGGTCATTTTTATTATTGGGAATTTGTACATTTTAGATTCAATTGATTTTGTTGATTTATATTTACTCTTTTCCAACAGCTGCACGGCATAAAGGGAAGAAGAAGAAACCAGCATCTGAAAATTATGACAAGAATTTACATGGCGAGTCTTCCGGTAAGTGTCGAGGTCTCTTTTCTACAGGTTATTGGTTGGCTGATTCATCATGGGTTGACTGACAAATACTTGGTTTTACAGATTCGATTCATGATTTGGAAATTTAGGGCATCATAACTTGTTGACAAAAATGTTGAAAAAATTTAAATTTCTTTGAGATACGTTTAATATGTTCAGTAAAGGTATTTGGGGTTTTCTCTAAAGGCCGTGCACACATGACACACACGAGAGTGCTCTGTAGGGAGATTGCCGAGTTACTGGGGTACCTCAGAAATCCTGGTTTCCTATCTTGTGAAACACTTCCTTCATGCATCGCAAACATTTTTACCGGTTTTAAAGGTGTTATGGATGGTACTAGCCATAAAAAGGAAGAAGTAGAGGAAGAATAATAGAAATTTTGTTGTTAAGTGAAACTCGGATTTCGTCTAATTTGCTTTCTTATTAAAAAAAGTCCAGTCATGCAGCATGACCCCATGAGCGAATTTTTGAAGAAATCTTCGACATTTCAGTCGCTATTGATCGTGTTGAGAAATTTTAGTTTATGATTTTGATAGACAATCATGGAATCAAATTATTAACACATGCACAGAGTAAACTCATCAGTTGTGATTACATTTTTTTTTTTTTTTTTATAGCACCTACTACCTACGTTAAACAGCATGGTTCTAGGATTGGTTATTCAATCTGAATTTAGATAATGTTTCATGCAAATATTATCGATTTTTACAACTAGCGAACGGCATTATTTCGATTTTTGACTGATTTTTCAACTTTGAAATTTTTGAAAACTTGATACATATTCTTATAGGAAATTTTACGCCGATTCCGAATATACCACATGTTAGTATGCTGAAAAAATTATTTCGCACAACAAATCGCAAAAAACAGGCTATTTTGAAATTTTTGACTACATTTTTGAAAATTTCAACCCGAAGATGTAATCCGATCATGCTGACCAACGAACTTGAACTTTCGTTTTGTGTCCTTAACATTTTAAAATTGGTTTGAAGTTTCTAGCACAATTCTACGGACAGTTATCGTCTGGAATGACACATACATACATATATACATACATATATACATACATACATACATACATAAAAAAATGCGTTAAACTCAGAATGTGATTCAGAATACCCTGAAACGGATTTCTGCATAAAATGTTTTTCAAAAAAATCAATTTCATTCTACAAATTTTGAATCGAGAGCAATAGCTTAATTTTCTTCAAAAGTTCGCTTAAAACAAAAAAAATAATAATAATAAAAATAAAAATTAAAAATAATTATAAGACCCTCTTGCCCAGTTCGAGATTCCACATATTTTTGTTTAGACTTTCTTTTTCCCATCAACAGCAGCCCATTTCTGTCTTCAATCCGTTTCGTAACACTTGTTTGGAAAATATATTAAATGTCTCTATTTTAGTTGGATTTATAACAGTCCTTTACAATCGACGCGACTTCACAGCAGCTATATCTTATTTTTTCTGGTTAATTGATTAAATGTTTCTGTTTTTTAAGTTATTAAACTATTTAACATTTAATTGTTAACTAGAAAAACACAATTACTAGCCAAAAAGAAAACGAGCAAAATGAAAGTGTGCTTGTTTACATCTTAAAAGTTGCAACATCAAATTCATTTATTTCGTTGGTGCTAAAGTTTCTCGATCTACACACAGTTGTTTTGCTTTTAAATTATCATTCATATAAGCGTGGATGAATAGAATTTCGGAAGACCTATCATTAATGAACAAACGTTCTTTTAGAAATTGTGAATTAAAAAAAAAAAAATAAGTCCAGTCATGCAGCATGACCCCATGAACGAATTTTTGAAGATGTTTCATGCAAATATTACCGATTTTTACAACTAGCGAACGGCATTATTTCGATTTTTGACTGATTTTTCAACTTTGAAATTTTTGAAAACTTGATACATATTCTTATAGGAAATTTTACGCTGATTCCGAATATACCACATGTTAGTATGCTGAAAAAATTATTTCGCACAACAAATCGCAAAAAACAGGCTATTTTGAAATTTTTTGACAATTTCAACCCGAAGATGTAATCCGATCATGCTGGCCAACGAACTTGAACTTTCGTTTTGTGTCCTTAACATTTTAAAATTTGTTTGAAGTTTCTAGCACAATTCTACGGACAGTTATCGTCTGGAATGGCACATACATATATACATACATACATACATAAAAAAAATGCGTTAAACTTCAGAATATGATTCAGAATAGCCTGAAACGGATTTCTGCATAAAATTTTTTTCAAAAATTCACATTCTACAAATTTTGAGGCGAGAGCAATAGCTTAATTTTCTTTCAAAAATTCGCTAAAATTTTTAGCAATCAGCAACTTCCTCAGAATCGAGAACTCAACTTACCTTTGGGAAAGTGGTTTTTTATTTTTATTTTTAATGAACTCGTGGGTTTTCTTGAAAAATGACCCTCTACAACCTACGAGTTTGGAGTCAGTTTCTGCGTAGTTTTTCACGCTGAATTGAATGGTTATTCTTGCAGATCTCTATAACTCCGTTATAACCAAGTTTTACACTTTACCTCGCAAATTGTGTGTTTTTTGGGGGCAAAGCAAGTTGATTAAAGTGTAGTAAACCTCGGCTATCACAGAGACGGAGGGATCTGCAAGTATTACTATTCCATTCAGCGTAAAAAAATGCATGAAAACTGAACCCAAACTCGTAAGTTCATAGAAGGTGTAAACCAGCCGTCTCGGCTGGTTTGGGTTTGGACGAATGACGAAGTGAAACTGCAGGCCGCTGGCTCAGCAGATGCTCGCTGGAACAAGTCAGCAGTCGAGCGAGGTTATTGTCACAGTGTGTTTTTGACTTAAGTGAGTGAGGAAGTGAAAGGTGCAAACGACAGGAAATGTGATGTTTACTGTATTTTGGGTCGAGAGGGATTAAATTAATTAATGTTTCGTATTATTTCTGTTTTTTACTGACTACGCCAACTGTTAAGGCCCAATAATATTTGATACCTCTGACGGAGTTCGAACTCGTGTCCTTACGGGCGACACCCGACTCAGTCCAGGCCCTCCCTGACACAGTTCCGCTTAGGAGTGGAAAGGTTGATCCGCTCTCCCGACTCAGTCCCGCTGGTGAAAGTCCCAAATCAGTCCCTCTTGTGGAAAATTCCGCGAAAAATGCCAAAATTCTGATTACTGAAGTCATAATTATGCACTATATTATGATCACATAAATAGGTATCACAGTCTCAACAGTCATTTCTCAATTCCCTTCAGTGCAGGTACTGTGCGAAGTCTGTGCATTTTTCATTTTCTTCGTGCATATCCAACAACCATTCGCGAAATACATCCCCAACGTCTTCCCGCTGTAACAGTGGAAGTCCGAATATCCATTTCATGTAGCTTTTACAATTGAACTTATTCATTGCACCACATCTCCACCGTGACAC
>CM061048.1:71589046-71614120 GCA_030762985.1 Adelphocoris suturalis
TGTTAACTAATTTATTGTATAAAGACAGTCACTCGGATGCTAACTTATCGATACGCGGATTAGCTAATCTAGGAATAAAAATTGATGATGTAATGGTGAAAAAGCTGACTAGATCCCGTGTTACAAGACGGGAGTTAACCCCCGTTGCTGGAACTGGACCTAAGAGTTTTAGAACAGGTATGTGCGCTACTCCCGGTAGATAGCTCTAGTTACGCTACTCGTATCGACATGCATAACATATAATGTTTCACTATGAATTATGTTTGTACTATAGTTAGAATAACAGGTAATTGCACCGAATCCATTTGCAATCAAGTGATTTCAACGTGAATGATTTTCATCGGTTTGACTCCTAACAGTGTTTTTATTTCACGGTTTCTTTTCTACTACAATTATTATTTCATTTTTCGTTTTCGTGCGTTTATGATTTTGAAAGAGTAAATCGTCTTTATCATGGGGAACTGTAGTTTAGCATATTTTTTGTTTTGATCTGCTGGCTTGATAACTTTCCGTTTACATCACATCCCAAGAATTTACGTTAATTCAATGGAAATCATCAAACTGTGTTTTTAACGTTTGCTATCCATTGGTGGTGCTTGTTCTCCAAGATGTTCAACTTTACTGTTAAACTAAATGGACAGCATGGATAGCTGGAGGTTAAAATTTTCAGTTAATGGATTCAAGAAGGTATCTCCGTTTTTACATTTATAATAATTTTATTGTCATTTAAAGTATGAGGTTTTATCAATTGATTTTCGTGTTAAAGAGCTGACTGCTACAGCTGTTGGGAAAAGACGAGTTGTCGCAACAAGCAACATTTCCTACAAAGAGAGAAACGATTCCTCTTCGTCCAGTTCGGATGATGGTCCAACTAAAAACTGTACGTTATGTCCGTTTGAATGGATCCTTGATTTGTATTGTACTGAGTAGCACTGCTTGGTGTGGTAGAAACATAGTTTGCCAAAATTTTGCACTAACAGTGTCTTTGTGAGCACAGACACAGGGATTAGAGTGGCAGGCGGGCACCATTCCAGATTCTAGCACTTCCTATCGATATAGATACCGAATGATAAATAGTCTGGTTGAGGACGATGGAGTAGCTAGGAAAGCGAAGAATTCAATAAAAAGGCTTGGAAGATTTCCGTGACTATTTCTTCAGTAATTAGAAAAAGGAATAGAATGAAGTGATTATGTGAAGAATTTGCCCTGACGAATAAGTAGATTCTCAAAAATTGTGACAATAGGTTACATTACAACTAGAGATGAGTCGATACCAAAATTTATCGATACCGATACCTAAAAATCGATTCCCGATTCTCGATACCGATACCATCGGCGCATAATACCTAACTTAAATGTAGGTGAAAAACTAAAATTCCTCTTGAACTAGTAATATATTCAAATTTTTTTGTACAACATATAACTTATACTTACAAAAAATTGATCCCAATATATTTGCAAATGAGGTAATTTTTAAATAAAAACAAAACATGGATAATAAAATCATTCAAAAGGCTTTAGTTAATTTGATTTGTGCAAATACAAAATTTGATATTTTTTTGTTATCTATCAAGTATCAATTAATAGGCAACTTTTATTGCCTAGGATTGATTTCTTTCTGAATAAAACAAGTTAAGCAGACTGACTTGGTTTTTTAGTTTTTCGTCGGTAGCTGTAAGGTATTTCCAAATAAGACTGGCTCTAGGCTTTTATACTTGGAAAACATAGCTTTGTCTAATGCTTCTGTTGTCACAAACAAAATAACACAAGCCTACTTGTAAACAAAGTTATAATTGTAAGTTGTGTTTTGGACAATTCATGTTTCGCAACTGCTAACTTCACACAACGGTTGCACGGTACAACCATCTTCGTTGTTGGATGGTTGCAATAGTACCGTAGTGTAATAAAACGCCCATCACCGGGCAGTATCGGTATCGGCTTTAGGCGATCGATTCTCGATACCGATACCAATGCTTAAGAATTGGTGGTATCAAGAATCGGTATCGGGAATCGACTCATCCCTAATTACAAATCATTGGTTTCTTGGTGTTCCTGATTAGTTTTGCTTCCGAGTCAACCAAAGAAGCGGAGGCTGCAATGTAGAAGAGCCGATTCCCTCTAATCTCCCTCTCAACGATGTTGTACTAACGCCAGCTTTCTGTCACGTTGCGAAATCGTATGTAAAGCGTGCGTCTTGTATTGCAAAGTTTCAAGTGTAAACTCGAGAGTCCGTTTAGGTGGAGATTATATCATAAGAGAGGGCAATCGAGACGAAAGCAGGCTGTTTAGTAGTTCGGTGAACCCAGTCTTGGTTACTACTATTAACCATGTCACGTACACTAATAAATGCGTGTTGTGCCTCATCATGCAACATTTTTTTTATAGACAGTTTCGGCAATACGCGGACGGCCGAATACGGTTTCGGTGTACAAATAAAAGTTGTGCGGCTTTCTTAGTGACTAACAGTGTTGTCAATCAGATTGTTGTTCATAATGGGGAGCATAATCATTGTGAGAATTCAGATCGTTTTGTCGAGAGGCACGAGGTTAGAAATTCTTGCAAGCGTAAAGCCGAAACCCAACTAACTGAAAGACCAAGCAAAAAACTAAAAACTAATATAAGGAACAAACATACCTTTAGGAATACCAGTGTGTTCCTGCTAGGGACGTGGTCAAGAACGAAAAATGATTATTCGATTTTAAATTATATTTATATAAGAAGACAGGTATGTAATTTGAACTCAAGAGAGAAGCAAGAGCGCACGGCAATAATCCTCAAACAAAAACTTCACTTCTCCAGTTCATTCACCTGATTCGGCATTTGTTTAGTACAGTCTCTTTAGTGACTGGAGGGGCGCTGTTACCTACTTAACGTCATGCGAGGTGAGGCATTGGCGCGCGACCAAACACAGTGCTTGTGAAAACATCCAACAGAAGAAAAAAAATGTATGTAAAACTTATGAGGAAGTTGAAAAGATGAGGTAAACCTTACAGTGTTTGGAAAAAATGTGTACGTGAAAGAGTAATATTGAGGTCACAACAACTAAAAGGGACGCTCCCATACCGGGTAAGCAGGGATTCGAAGATGTTTACTTCACATCCCAAGCCCCTGCAATAATTATATTAAAAAGGTTTTGAGCGACCTCGACTAATTGCGATCGCGAGTTCTTATTTATAAATTGGGCTAACTTATGAAGTCAGAAAGAACAACTAGATTGCCACTGGTATAGATCGTATATAATGTTTGTGAACATCAGAGTCAGAACAGTCAATAGAACGACATTGGAACATTTGAGAGCCATAAATTGAGTATTTGAACTAGGAAAATGAAATGAATAGTATAAAACAATCGGATAATAAAAAGACGGGTCGCGAAAAAGAAAGCAACGAGCGGGTTTAAGTAGTGAGAATGACAATTTGACAACAAAAACCAACAGATGTGATGGTTGGCACAACTGAGATCTTACCAAAACGATCCGCTTAAAAGAGCAAATAATAATATTAAAATTCAGATTTAATAAATCAAACAATACAAATTAAAAAAATGACCCCTCCTTCTTATAATAATAATTTAGGATGAGTTGAAGGTCAAGGACTGATAAAGACTGAATGGAGTGGCCCTCGTATCGGCTCGTCCCAAGCAGAGAACGACTGCATTTGCATATTCCTGTCAGCGAGGCTGACCAGGTTTTATTAAGAATGCTACAGTAATCTGCAGTATAAACTGAAAAAGGGTTCCAGTTTGTGGAGTGTTTATACCCATATATTATAAAGAAACTCATGGAAGCGCTTGAATCTGGCAAAGGTGTCTGAGCACCAGACTCTCCTCAAGAATTGTACCTATTTACTGATCGATCCGCTTTTTTCCCGTTCATTTGGTATTGGTTCGACTAATCATTTACCTGCGCTTCTTACATTCCTAGTCATTCTGAACCAAAACAGTAAAACCTCTCTTGTGTTTTTGGAATAGCAAGAAGACCATTCTCTTTCTTGAAATGTTTAATTGGTCATTGGTGAGAACTCTATAAATAAGTAACAGTTGAAAAGGTGCGTTTATGGGCATACGGTTATCTTGAAATTTCGTTAGCAATAGTATTTCATCATAGAATAACAACCAAATTCAAATTTCCATTTACAATTACCCCTTATAGAAAAATCTTGATGGTAGGTAAATGGGAAAAAAATTAAAACCATAATTTAGTATCAAACAAGTTTGTACTCTCTCTTGTTTTTACTATGCTAATGGGGGCGTATTTTTGACTAACCCAGAAATAATCATTAATTTTTGTGTTTCTAATTCTTGTACATTAGGGTGCCCGCTATTTTGGAAAAGGTGGAATTTTGATGATCTACACCCGAAATTTGGTGGAAAATGTCAAAAAATGACCCCTGCATTTTTTCAGATTTTTTGCATAGGTACCTAACGAAAACCTACGCCAGTAGCTCGATTTTAGTTTTTGAAAACGATTTTTTGTGTGCCAATATCAGACTTTTGAATATAACTTTTACAAACTGCTTTGTAAAATTGTGAAACTTCGTATACTTATTTTTGGGGGTCGCTGAACTCGAGTTTGCTGTCAAAAAATCAAAATTCTAACAGAAATACATCAAAATACGAATTTTTGTAATTTTACAATGAATTTTGAGAAAAGGTCATTTTTTGACGGTTTTGAGATTCTAAACTATCAAAAGTTGTTGCTGCCGACTTGTTTTTCGAGTTCAGCGACCCCAAAAAGTATACTAAGTTTTACAATTTTTTAAAGAAGTTTCTAACATTATATTCAAAAGTCTGATATTGGCAAAAAAAAACGTATTTCAAAAACCAAAATCGAGCTACTGAATCCGAAAAAATTCAGGGGTCATTTTTTTGAGATTTTATACCGAATTTCGGGTAGATGTCATCAAAATTCTACCTTTCCCAAAATAGCGGGCACCCTAATGCACATCTTATATTGATTAATTTTTCATTTGAATATTGATTTTGTATTCTTGAGCCATGGGTAACTTCATTTTAACATGCTTGATGTGAAGTATAAATGAAGTAAACATACCCATGTAAGTTAACATTATTTATCCTTCACATCATTTCTAGTTCAAAACCTTTTCAATGCGAATTATATAATTTTTATTCTATATCCCCCCCCTCCCCCCGCCCCAGGTTGTTTTCAAAAGGGTGGTATCTACGCCAGCCCCCTCCCCAAAGGTCGGATATTACTGAAAGGAGGCACTCAGATTCGTTTATATGATGTTCCAACCACACAACTTGCTCCTTATGAAAAGTTTCTGCCGGTGTATAATATTTTTGGAATTGAGAAAATGAGTGTGCACTTGTGCACACATCCATCGATAAGAGAGGTTTTACTGTCTAATCGTAGGTTGGTGGTGTGATATGTTTGGACTTTTTTTTTTTTTTTTTTTTTCCCTTAAATATTTGCCTACCGATTCATCTGCTTTACCTCTCCATTCATCTGCTCTATTAATTAATCATTATGACAAAGATGTTCTTTGTGTATTAATTTATTAAGTAATTTATTGAAATTAATCACGCCTATTTATAAAATATAAATAAATAAGCTACTGTTCAGCATCCTACTTTTCGTTTGATTAAATTTTGAAATATGCCAAGAAAAATGTATTCAGGACCGGTCTATCAATCACATTTGCTAGCCCGATTAAAGTCTGGCTAAGCCAAATTTCCGACTATCTTAGGCATATCTGTTTATCAATTCAGGTTCACCGCTCAGTTGTCCGATAATCGCTGATTATTTTTACTGAGCGCCTGAGGTTCTCCGTTTTAGCTGCTCAGTTGAATGAGTAATGGAATCATCGTCGTGACAATTCATTGAAAAACTTATATCTTATATCGTTCGTTTTTTGTTTTTTTTTTTTCTCCAAAATTACGGACTTTGATTCTGTCTGGAAATTAGAAAATTTTGATTTCTCAGAGAAAAAAATCATGGACTTCCTCGCTTGGGTTAAGAGCCAGTTCGTTTAAAACAAATGTTTAGGTAGTACAGTGAAGCATTGCATTTAACGTCATGAGTTAAATTTGAGAGCTGCCCCAAAGGTGCAATGGGGTCCTAAATACTTGACAAAGAGGTAGAGGAGAGTGACAGTATCCCGCCAGAGAGATATCCACTCCTACTAATAGCATTACTGTGCTGTGTTCGGAGTAGATTGGTTTTCCAGGTCTTGGATCACCATCCAATGCCAAACTCAGCCTTGTTTTCCAACGGAACGACGGCAGCGCTTTCTCTGGGATTCTGACGGGAACTCTGTCACACTCCTTCCCCTTAAAGACATACTTGATTGAAGAGCAAGTATGTTAACCAGGTGGAATAGTTTACTGGCTGAGAACTGATGCTCATTAATAAATAGCTGCATTGGCGATTGAGGATGGGAAAAGAGAAATTAAAACAGGATGGATTGTCAATGAATCTTCATATGAAGTATTCATTAGGTAATTAACCCCCAATCAAAGATTGGAACAATCGGGAATAAACGGTGGCTTAACTATGGAGACTTATACCTATAGGAAAATAAAAGAGATATAAATTAATATGCCCACATTGGGGACTTAAATTGGGAACTAAGCCCTGGAAATTGGGAACAATGCCCTTGAATAATTGGGAACCATGCCCGGGTATAAAGAATAATAATAAAAATGGCAAAGGCCAGGTATACCATAGGTATGAAATTGAAAATATAAAAAGGGGAATAAAAGAGAAATTATAAGTCAAAGACCAATGAAATTATTTATATACCAAAGGGTGATAATGGGAATTCCTTCTGGAAACCCCGGGCCATGTTTCTTCTGAAACATTAACGCCCCAAAAATAGTGGATTGGATTACTAGGCGTTAGCCATCCATAACCACGCTCTGCTACCATATCAAGGATTTAGGTAGCCCCCAGAGGTGCAATGGGGTCCTAAATCCTCGAAAAAGATGTAGAGGAGAGTGACAGTATCCCGCCAGAGAGATACCCACTCCTACTAATAGCATTACTGTGCTATGTTCGGAGTAGATTGGTTTTCCAGGTCTTGGATCACCCATCCAATGCGTAGGTCAGTAATCATTTGGTGGGGGGGGGGGGGGGGGGAGGCAGCGATTCAGCGATGCATGAAAGAAAAGATTCACCAGTCCCCATTGATAGAATGATACAGGAGATAGAGGTTATGGAAGGAAGATGCGTCTGAAAGCTGGCAGTTGCTATGGAAACAACCAGACCTTAATTTGTCTGCAGATTGATTAACAGTATCTTGAAGTCCAGCACATTTTAACCTCTTACTGATAATAATCAGTGATTAGTGAGTCAGAGATTTGACTGAGCATTGATAAACCGATCCTTAACGTAGTATAATATTCGAGTGTTCTAACTTGGGACACTTTTGACGTTTGAGCATAGAAATGAACCACTTTATAAAATGAAAATTCAAACGAAAAACACTACGCTTTTGAAAGGATGTATGGGCTTTGATTTTTTCTAAGGTTTCAATTCAAATTTAATTATTAAACGAAGCATTGTTTGTCCATAATTAGGTGCAGGGTTTCCAGCTTTGGGCAGTGATGATTGTTTTCAACTTGAGACACAATGCATCGTTCTATTAAAAATATTCTATCTATGGCGTTGCTGAAGTGGAAAAAATAGAGGAAAGTTCGGCAAAAATAATATGCCTGCATCAATCTAACGTTACAATTTCATGAGAAAATTTAATTGGTAAACACGTTTTCTTCAAATTTCAAAAAAAAAATATTGCAACCATGTACGATGTACGTGCTAAAAAAAAACCGCTACAAATTATTACGCAAAGATTTATTATTTCTGTATCAGATAGCCTTTCTTCGCAGATCTCTGGGCACATTTATCTAAATGTTGCTGTATAGAAGAAGTAGGCACCCAAAAACAGGTACAAGAAAGTGTTCAATTAAAACAAAAACACAAAGTTGCCACCAGGAACAGAACCCGGGAAGATGCCATGCAGTGTTAGGCATAATCTTATCGTCGAATACATATACGATTGTAAACGCGATATTATTCGTTAATTCTGAGTCAACTGCGATTACATTCGTATTCGTGTATATTCGTCTGTCGGCGATTACACGAATACAACCCATAAAAATGCGTCACGGTCATCAATTTCAATAGGGCGTCCCGCCTATAATATGCAAAGCCTTGCTAATGTTACCTAGCTTCAGAGGGACGTCCTATTGAAATATATTAGAGAGAAATAGGCTGGGCTCCAATCGTTGAATTCACTTTAAGGAAGTCCCTCTGAAGCTAGATAATATTAGCAAGGCTTCGCATATTATAGGAGGGACGCCCTATTGAAATTGATGACCGCGACGCATTTTGGTTTATTATTTCCAACAAAAATTTTTTATAACCCCCCCTCAAACTTGGTCACTTTACGTTTCAAGGTGCGTAGAATCAAATTTGAAATGTCCGTCCGGGCCATAAAAGGCCTAAGAATTTACTTAAAAAACCCGTTCTTTTGCACATAGACTCCATTTGGGGTCTAGTTGGTCTTAACATTTAACCATCCCAATCGCTTTACTCGCCAAAAACGGGCGAAAAAGTGCCTTTTTCGAGGCTTTGAGTGTTAGACGTGTTAGACGCACGCCTGGCACGCTTGGCAGGGGGTCACAGTTGGTGGTGAGGGGGGATAGCGGGGGGTGGAATGAGAGGAGGCGCCGCGGCACCTTGTGGTGTCTGGGGTGACCAGGGGCGTAGCAGAGGGGTAGGTGGATAGTTATTACTTTTACGTGTTATACCCATATAATACACCGCGGCACCATGAGGTGGGTACGGCGTTCCTTCGAGGCATAAATATATGTTTTTCTATGTCATATTTGTGTGTTAATACCAAAGCTTTTCCTACGAATATTTAATAACATATCCTCTCGACTTTTCGTACGTACTTAGATAATGATATTATTAAGGCAATAACTATTTGAATAGATAGGCTCAAATCGAGAAATATAAACATGCGTATATAATTATAGAAGTATAGGTTGTGGCAACTCAAAATAGGACACGCCGAGGAGTCTGGACGGGCCTTATGACGTACGCAAGCCAACTAAAACTACGATCAAACTCAATTGAAAAAATAATAAACCTTTGTGAAATAATTTGCAGCGTTTTTATGGGTTGTATTCGTGTAATCGCTGATTGACAATTACACGAATACGAATATAATAGCAGTTGGCTCAGAATCAACGAATAATTATCGCGATTACAATCGTATTCGTATTTGACGACAAGATTATGCCCAACACTGCTGCCATGGCACTCGAGTGTCCTAACCTTTACAACATGAAAGTTCTAGAACTCCAGGCTCTCCACATAAAGATCCCCTTACCCGTAATAGGGCAGAATAATTGTGTGCGACGGATGGACGGATTTTTAAATTTAATTTTTTTATTCGATTTTTGGAATCTATGTACCTACTTTTAAAAGTGAACCAACAAATTTTGAGAGGAGTTAAACTTTTTTCTTGGTCAATTACATTATTATTTAAAGTATATATAATAGTATTTGGATTTATAATTGAAAATAATAAACCAATACTTCGTCAACCAATAGGCCCACAGCCAAATTTCAAAATATTATAAAATATCCATCTTGCATTAGGGTGGTTCAAAAAAAAAAAAAAAGTTCTGGGATTTCTTGTCCCCATTGTTTTTTTGCTTTTCGCATGCGCTGAACACGATGAACTTATTTATTTTACGCTCCGTCCACTAGTTATCCGGTAAACTGGTAGAGGGCGCTGCTTGAAGATGAGTAAAAATCGAAAATTTCACTGAAAATGCTGTCGCCTGGTTAAGAACTGTACTAGAAACATGTTATTATGGTCGGATAATATGCTTTGGCATATTCTGAACATGATTCCGTTTTTTACTATACTTTTCCGCCGATGATTGCTTCGTTTATCGGCCATAAACCTCAAATTAATTGTAGGGTAATAGACAATTCACCGGAAATTATGTCGCGTTGATAATTTAAGTAAGGTTCTGAAATACCTTGTGTCGATACAATTTGGTATTTTCCAGGATACTCAGTACAAAGCCGTTGGTAATTTGGCAAGGACTTGAACCGGCATTGTACTTATTTGCCAAATATTGCGGCAAAATGGAGAAAATAGCTAAATTTTCCCATTTTTCTGTAAAATTCCTTAGTTTCTATCGGTTTTCCGGGGTCAAATTAGTAGTTCTGAATTGTCTGAACTGTGAATGGATCGTTTGAGCGTAGGGTTAGCTATTGTCAGTGGTATCCGTCACGTGTAAAAGCATGTACAATGATATCTTTAAGTTAAGCGAATAAGTGCAATGCCGGTCCTTCAAATCATCACCTCGGCACCAATTTAGAGGTTGGTTTACGATAGCGGTCGATAACTGGCTAAAATCAACCCAGGTAATTAATATTTTTTGCTAAAAATTTAGGTCATCCTGACATACCGAGGAAGCAAAAAAACAATGGGGACAAGAAATCCCAGAACTTTTTTTTTTTTTTTTTTTTTTTTTTTAACCACCCTAGTCTTGCATAGTTTATACCTACTAAAACATTGACTGAATGAGAACTAGACCTCAACATTTTTCCTTCCGAAATTCACCAAAATTGACTTGAAAAAATAAACTTAAACCCGACTCATAGGTACCTGTGTTTTTAAAACCCTTGGGAAAACAAATGAGACGAACGAATTCTAAACTTACTAATTTCCGACGATGTATGCGGAAATAATTTGCTGCAGGAAGAAACACCTTGACGACTAGGAACCCACTATATTATATGTGTATTTTTGGTGATTTATTTATGACACCTATAAGTCCTAAATTTGGAAAAATATAGACATGAGAATGGAATTTCCTATGTCTGTTCCAAGATTAAGTTTCATTGAATGATTGCATTACAGATTTTAGTGAATTTTGATTCTGCCTGGAAAATTGATTGTGCCTGGTGATTTATGTTTCATTATTTGAACAATTTCGTTAGTTGAGGGAAAAGGGGAGTTCTGGCACAGGGGCCAACACGGGGCAGGGTATACTAAGGTATACTATTATACTGGGGTATACTACGTTTGCACCTACTGTACACTGTTCCCTAGCTTTACCCTTTGTCGCACGCTCCTTGTCCCTCAGCAAATGTGCATGCAGGCCGGCATAAAACTGCACGCCATTCGTTTTCGCTATTTTTTCTATTTTCAAATTTTTTATTTATTTATATATTTTTCACAATCTACAGTCTGAGGTGGCGGGAGATGATCCCACAACATTAAATCAACAGTTTTTATTAATATTTCCAATCAAACGAAAAGTTTAAGACAGCTTCAAATAATTCGAAATTTACTCTTTATCCTCTTCTCTATGTAGTAAATTTAACGAATTCATTTCTTTGAATAGAATATGTGATACAGTTAATTCAGATATATATTTTTTAAAAATTAATAAATAAGATATTAACAGATACGATTAAAATGAAACAAAAGTTTTTAATTGAAAAAAAGTGAAGAAAAAGAAAATAAAAAAGCTTTTACACTTCAATAAATCGGGCACCCGGGAAGTGGTTCACTGTGAGTGGGTCCCACCGAACCGAGATGAGAATGGGAAGTGGCTCCCATGTGAAGCGCCTTTGAAGTACAAGGTAGGCATGAAATGCGTGCCCCCCCCCCCCCCCCCCCCCCCCCCCCCCCCCCCCCCCACAGTATTGGATTACGCTGAAGGAAACTGGGCTCGACCAATGTTCCCTCACTATCAAAATTCTCAAAAGCTTTTACACTTCAATAAATTGGGCTCCCGGGAAGTGTCTCCCGATTTTAAAATCTGTAAGTGGGTCCGCTGTGAGTGGGTCCCACCGAACCGAGATGAGAATGGGAAGTGGCTCCCATGTGAAGCGCCTTTGAAGTACAAGGTAGGCATGAAATGCGTGACACCCCCCCCCCCCCCACAGTATTGGATTACGCTGAAGGAAACTGGGCTCGACCAATGTTCCCTCACTATCAAAATTCTCAAAAGCTTTTACACTTCAATAAATTGGGCACCTGGGAAGTGAGTCCGTTGCGAGTGGGTCCAACCGAACCGAGATGAGAATGGGAAGTGGCCTCCTATGTGAAGCGCCTTTGAAATGCGTGCCCCCCCCCCCCCCCCCCCCCCCCAGTATTGGATTACGCTGAAGGAAACTGGGCATCGACCAATGTTCCCTCACTATCAAAATTCTCAAAAGCTTTTACACTTCAATAAATTGGGCAATGAATAATTGTTCCCCCCTGGGATCCATGAATCCCAAGGTTGATTTATAAGGGAGTGTCCCAGCACACTGTGCTTACGTCCTCCCCCCTCCTTGCAAGCAAGGAGGAAAATTCCCAGTATGGGAGACTGTTCAACCCACAGTCAAGGGCTTCGCAAATGCGAATACCTGATCGCACACGGCACTACAGGTGGAGCTAGCTCGCCCTACCAACTAAGCAGGTTGGTACCCGAGTTATTGTCAAGCCACATAACTCACATACTGGTACTATCCTGGGAGACGAATCTACCAGGAGAGTGCTTACCCCTCAGCTTTCAGGCGTAGCCTTCTGGCCTGGGTGATCAACCACTGCCACCACGAAGCCAACCGCTATCGGGGGGCAGGCAAGCGGCACTTTGGCGGCAAGCCACCGGTGTGCCTGTAGCCTGGGGCTCCCCCCGCCCGTGGTACCAATTTTGTGTCTGAGATCTACCAGAGAACTGGCCTAGATTGGTCGCAGGCCCGATACAGAGAATGTGGCCCTGTATCAGCCACTTTGTCCTCAGCTCTGCCGGCGCAGAGTCCAATAATTATGGATGACTGAGGAAGGGAGACTATGAGTGACTCACCAGAATTGGTCGTGACCAACTCCCATGTGAAGCGCCTTTGAAGTACAAGGTAGGCATGAAATGCGTGACCCCCCCCCCCCCCCCCCCCCCCATATTGGATTACGCTGAAGGAAACTGGGCATCGACCAATGTTCCCTCACTATCAAAATTTTCTATGATCAAGGTCTGGCGAGGCTTGTTATTCAGTCCAATATTAGTCGTCAAAATGTCGGTTTGCGTGAAAAGTGGGAGCCAAAGAGACCAGGACGTGATGCATATTGGCGAGTTCAGGATGACTTTCCAAAAAAATTTGGCAGGAGATATGCGTAGGTGGTTTTATTCAGTCAAAACGGTCAAGAGATGTAAAGCCCACATACTTAAAAGAGACATTCCACTGTCATCCACCTACCCGGACCCACTTCAGGAGACCTCCCTAGGACAGCTGACCCACTTCAAGGACCCCCTGCTTTCTTTTGGGACCCACTCACCGGTTTTTTGAGGTCCTGGAGCCACTTCCCGGGCGCCCTTCATATCACTGGCGTCATCTTCAATAGCTCCTACCTCATCTTTTTAGGTTTTCAAAGTTAAGTTTACCAGCATGTGACCTCACAGTCGATGAAGTCAGACAATTTCCACATCTTTGAGTAGCTTTCCATGATAAAATATTTTCAATCTTATTGAAGATAACTGCTCATCAAATTATGTGGAAATGTAAAAAATATAATGAAAATAATAAGTGAAATAAAATCAAAGCTCACCTTGCTCGTGGTGGAGGGCAGCAGTTGGGCCATGTTTGCCGCCACTGGAGCTCAGTTTCAAGATGGCGTTTAGTTGATTACTGATAGAATTATCCCCAAGGTGCTAAGAAAAACTAGGTACTGAAGGGATTGGAAATACAAACTCTAAATTTCCGATTCTCTTTATCTTTATTCAGTAAGAACCAGGGGTTGAAGATTCGATCCGGAAGATTTGCTCCTAACTGCTCCCCTTCAAATCCCTCCGGATGGATTCAATATTTTCACAAAAGAAAAGTAACGATCCGAACCGGCCACCAAATAACGAGAGCTCCTGGGTCAGAGCGTTATTTTTCCATCCCAAGAGGATCCGATCCAGGCCGGATCGATAAGTATCGATCCTCTAAGTTTTTCCCTCCGGCCCTTTTTTGCGTTGAAACGGCCGAAATCATGTGGGAATCAACTCTGAGGCTCCATTTAGGGCCTTGAGAGATCCCAAGGTAGACATGTGGAATTTTGTGTTGATTTAATGGAGACCCTCTGGTTAACTGACTTTCGTCTACTGCCGAAGGGCCCCATCAGCACAGGAGATGGGGGAGGGGGGACTGCTGCCTACTTACTAGCGAGTTCACTACTCCCACGAGTCCAACCTCATTTGGAGGGCAAGCTGGTGAAGCTTGGAGCTGGCTGCTGCTCGGTGTCCCATCTTCGGCTAGGGGATTTACTGCTGTCCAGGGGGTCTGCTTCCCCCTGGGGCACACTTCTGTGGCCTGGGGCTCCCTCCGCCCATGGTACCTTTTTGGTGACTTGAGCTTGCAGGGTACTGGACAAAAGCCCCGTCGTAGCCCCCCCGTCTCAAGTCCCCTAGGCCTAGAATGGTTGGAGGCCCGACAATCCTCAAGAGGAGGGCTTACCGCCCCAAATGGGTCACGGCAGATGAAGACAGCCCACCCAAGAGGAAAGCCTACCGCTTTTCACGAGCCAGCAATCTTGTGGTTGGACTTGCCACCTTTTTACCGACTCATGAGGGATACGGTCCCGACCAGCTAGGAGTACTCCATTAAACCATCCGCATGTTCGCCAAACATGTCTAACAGCTCCTACGGATGGTCCCCAGTTCCGGTAGTGCACCAGCTCAGTTCTTGCACTATTTTTCCCCCTGGGGGGTCCCAGGTAGACAGCCCAATCCATCCATATAACCAAAGTAGTTGTTAAACACCTACTGATTACTTCGAGTTGGTAGTGATTAATTTTCCAATTACTCTGCCAAAATATTATATTGATGGGTGTATGAGTTTTGGTGTGTGCAGGTGTAACAGTAGCTACAGGGTCGCTACTATTAGAAGCAGGCGACAATCGTGTATTGCAGATTGGGCAGAGACATGTGCCTGAGCCAAATGTAAGGTGAGCAAAAAATATTGCTCATGGATTAGAGTGTCTACCTTGGGATCTCTCAAGGCCTTAAATGAAGCCTCAAAGTTGATTCCCACATGATTTTGGCCGTTTCAAAGCAAAAAATTGGGCCGGAGGGAAAAAATTAGGGATTGATATTTATCGATCTGGCCTGGATTGGATACTCTTGGGATGGAAAAATAACACTCTTGCCCAGATCGAATCCTCTTGGAATGGTGCGATTAGTGAAGTTGAGCAACACCGAGCGTGGTGAGTACTTAGATGGGTGACCGTCCAGGTAAGGGTCAGACGTCCAAGTAATTTTCACGTTTCTGTATGGCGAACCCCTCTCCACTCAAAGGGACGAGGCAATGAGTAGCTTTAAGCGAAATCATCAGAACGAATTCTGATCCTCCATTTGGAGGACAGCTGATGACGTACGTGACGCTCGAGGAAGTCAGACGAAAAGCCCCAACCTGGAATGGTTGTTTACTTTACTTACTCCTCTTGAAATGGAAAGATAGCGCTCCGGCACGGATCGAATCCACTCCGGAGCAAAACTAACCATCCCAGGCGGATTTGATCCAAAATGGAGCAATTTGTTAGGGATCAGTATATTTCTGTGTCAAAATGATGTTTTCAATTGGAGCAGCTCAAATATATAACAGTGGGAAAGCATCTATTTGTACAGAGGTGGAGAACAAACCGAATTGAGGGGCGGTACATGGCCATCTGTCTCCTCTTGCCATCTGGGCAGCTATTGGGAGCTAATTGCTAATGCCTTTTGAAGGCAGAAAGTCTCAAATTATTTGTTCACTTCTTCTATAGGGATTCGTTGATTGTGGATCCAAAGGCGATATGTGATTCGGGAAATTACCATGGTGATATTCAACGATTGTTCAATTCGCTTAGATAATATTAAATTAGAGGGAAATCATCATTCATATACGGAGATGGAAAGCTCTGGTGGAGGAATCCTGAACTAATTGTGAGCAGGGAAAGAAGAGTGGGAAATGCGATTTGAACTGAGGGTCAAACAACTACCTACCTGTCGCTATCGATGCAATATTTTATGACAAAAGATATAAAGAAGCATCTCAGGGGGGAGCTTCATATAAAGAAGCATCTCAGGGGGGAGCTTCACTTTCTGCCCATGAGTAATTGGGGTTAACTAATTAGTTTATCATAATTGTATATAATTCACTGTATCTATTATGAGGAATATTTTTAACCTATATTTCTTAATTCATCCTTCAACCAAATGATCTCATTAATTGATGTCACTTCATCTGTTCACAGGGACGATGAATGGTCACATAAGGGTCTTACGACCGGTGAGACGAGTTATTCAGAACACTGTTGTTGATGAAACTAAATCTTCAGAAGAACATAGTGACAGCTCTGATGCAGAAGACGACTCTGATGCTCCTATTGATGATGGAAAATCTACAAGACCTGTGAGGCAGACAGCACAAAACCATTCTTACAAGTTTGGTAAGACTTCCGATGAAGAAAGTTCTGAAGAAGAAACTGTTCCGAGTATAATTGCTTCTCGAAGAGCACAAAATGTTCGTGGAATGGCTCGGCAGGTTCGTGGTGGCACTCAAGAGTATGTTCGCAGCATAAACGTTTCTGACTCGGAGGACGAAGTTTCAGATGAGGAAACTACTACTGCAAGAGTGGTGAACAACCGGGAGAGGATCAGTAATCAAAATTCAGTTCGTAATGGGAACAACGTAGTATACCAACGCAATGGGCATGGTTCAGAAATAGAGAGTGAAGATGAATCAAGCAGTGAGGACGAGCAGAGTCAGTTGGGTGAGAATGGCAGCTCTAATGAGAGTGACTCTTCTGATGAGGAGAACGAAGAAGTTGAGCAGAAGGTTATAGTGTTGAGGAACCCGAGTGCTCCTCCTGTTGGTAGGGGGGTGAAACGACGACGGCAGTCTGACAGTGATTCCAGTTTAAAATCCCATCGCGCGTGCAATCGAACTCTAAGAACTGTTAAGAGAATGAACTACGCACCACCAAATTTTAGTGATAATGAAAATGCTAGACCAAGACGATCTCAAAATAATATTACCAAATATGAGGATGGGTCGGACTCAATGGATTCCAGTGGGAGTTCACTGAATCAACCACAAACTAGTGTTAATGTTAGGTCACAACGGATGCTTAATAAGACATATAAAGAAAATTCTGATGATTCCCCGTCAGAAGACCATCACACTATGAAAATTGAAAAAAAATTAACTGTTGTTCGTAGTAAAGTCACTGCCAGGCCGGTACGAACTCTAACAGTAAATCAAAATTATGTTCAGTCTTCTGAAGAATCAGATATGGAAGATGTTGCTGTGGTGCATCATCCTAGAATTGCGATAGGTAACAAACGTAAATCTGGCAGACCTCCCAGAGCCTCCAAAGAAAATCAGAAGTACTACGAGCATTCAGATGAATCCCTTTTGGATGGAAAATCCGACAGTAGTCATCCAAAACAAGTTGTCAGTACTCGTGTGCGGACTAGGAAGTCCTTCAAAGTTAACCACAAGGCGGCCGATGTGTCGGACGATTCAGAAGAAGAGCAAGCAGATTCAAGTCCAAGTCAACCCAAAATAAGTATCAGCAGCAGAGGACGCGTCCGAAAAATCACTGCCCGAGCCCGTGCCTTCCTCCGAGACTAGAAACTTTAGTGAATGGTATAGGTTATAAATTTATTTCTAGTCCTAAGTACGATTCTCATGCATAGTTGAAATGCAGTACCTTCTTGTATATGTTAGTGCGTTGTACAAAGTGTAAAGTATGCAATTTTTGTATGAATTATCGAATTTATGAAATTCAAGCCAAATAATATTTTTAATAACATTTTTCAGTGTTGTATGTATATAAATAAAACGAGAATGTTATTCCTTGTAAATATTTTGTTTACATAAATGAGCTATTAATTATAATATTTTGAACCCGTCCTTGTCTTTTTCTTTTATCTCGTTTGTAATTTTCTAGTTGTTTCTTTTGTGAGTTAGTATGGGTGATATTCTCGAGACTTGGACACTAGCGCATCCTTACATCGAGGCAAGGCGAAATCGAATTATTTCACCTTGTTGTCATGGTGACTAGTAAACATATGCGAAAATGCGCCATTTGTAGGCACAGTAAGTTGTATCACATGTGGAAAGGTAAGTACCTAGAGGTAAGGTATACCTACATACTTTCCCTATATTATTACTTGTTCATGTTGGTACTTCATTGATCAAAACGAAAGTAGGTACCTAATTACCGTTTTTGTCCATAAAATTTGCGTAACTGCAAAACTCGGGCATAAACTGCACTGCCAATGCCGTCTTTATGAAATCTTACCTTCAGAGGAATGCATTTCAAGGTTTTTTCCTTGCAGCTGGTTTTTAATTCATGTTGCATATTCCCTGATTCGATATTTGACAAACTTGCTAATCGGTGGTTGTATTCGTCGGCAAAGCAACGACCCACCTACTTTGTTTAGGCACTTTAAACCAACAGCAAATCTGGTAGGACGTACGTACGTAAGTAGGTAGTTTCGTTTCTTGGTGTAGCAACAACCTGCCTTGTTTATTTTGACAAACTACTATCAAATCTCTCCTTTTATTCATTCAATATAACAAGTAAAGCTTCCTCATTTAAGCATAGTACTACGAACTTATAATAAAACGTTGATGAAGCTACCTGAGGAAT
This sequence comes from Adelphocoris suturalis, assembly GCA_030762985.1. NCBI lineage: Eukaryota > Metazoa > Arthropoda > Insecta > Hemiptera > Miridae > Adelphocoris > Adelphocoris suturalis. The sequence continues at coordinate 71,607,706 of CM061048.1, forward strand.
TTTCAATCATCTTTTCTTTACTATTTTTCAGGTTAATTATTCTCAAAGCCTAAACGAATGAAGTTTTTTAGTTTTCTGATACTGATTAACTACTGTAGTTAGTAGGCTCCTTGTCCAAATAAAAACTCGTTCACATTAGATTGGTATTGTTGACAGCAATCTACAATCAATTATTGCGCTGGCAGGCATGAATATTATAACATTTAGTCGAATTGAAACTTTGTATTGCTACATTATTATACTTTTTCAAAACAAAACTGTTGAAAAATGGCCCTATAACCACGAATTATGTTGACGTGAGACGGCAAACTTCTTGTGAGAAATGGGTTGGTTGAGTAGCGATTCATTGACGTAGGGCGGTCTCATGGCCGACTTTTGCAAAAACGCGAACCTACTCCAGGCGTGACGTCACGAGAATATGGGCCATACTTAAGCAATATCAGGTTGCTTTTTTTGCAGTTTATTTTTTATTGCTTTTTTATGTGTCCTTAGGTTATAGCGATAACGGACTTAGGGAGGTCTACAAGTGTTATCATTTGATTCCATGGAACATTATCCACCCTGTTATTTATCATTTCAGTCACACGCACCTTCTCTACATACCTATTTGAATTTCAAATAATTCGTCAATTGTTTCATTTTCGGGAACATCCGGTAATCACAGGTCGCACTCCCTAGTATAAGATTGTTTCCCAATCGCATCCAACAATCCTAATACTTGTTTAGAGTTGGGTACATAATAGAGCTATCCCTATAATTATCCCTTATCCATTGGCTATAAATGTCCGAAAATGTGCTGGAACAATCAAAAGTAGGTAAGTTTAATAATGACGAGATCAAGGAAATAAGAAAAGGACAGAACTAATACTAATGTACAAGTTAGTCATTGGAAATCGCATAGACCACCAGAGGGCCTGTTAACGCGTTCCCCCTGGTTGAGGCCAGTGGAACTCCACCTTGAAGGGGGCTCACACCCCAGCAAGGCCTACTTTCTAGCCGCCGCACATTGGTCCAGAACGCCAATCTAGCAAGTCAAAATTCTTAGCGCCCCAGTTTTTTAGTTTTGGCACACTTTGGCTACGTCTCTAGCTAGGTTTTTTCTCGCTGAATTCGATAGTGAAATCAAATTTGGGATTATCTTGAGCCGTTCAGAAAATATAATTACCGGAAAATGGGGATACCAAGCGAAATGAAGAAAACAATATTTTCGAAATTCTGACTGATTTTTTAAATTTAGTAGCCCGCCTTGGTGAGGCCATGAAATCTCTCAAGAGGTTTGCTGCATCTCTTTTTCCTTCTTGCCTCATTTTAATTTGCACTGCTCGACAAATTTCATCTAATGAATTTTCCTCGACTAGTTTTTTAACTATTCTATTTTTTGTTGATTGACTAGCATCTTTGAAGAGTTTTCGAGGTCGCCCCTTAGTTTTTACACCGCTAGTTGTTGAAGTTGTATAAAATAAAAAATGTCTTCCGTCCAAACTTTCGCGTGTTGAGTAAAAAAAAAAGTTTGCGATCGGTGACATTGAATCCAATATCTTTTGAAATTTTTTAAAAAATTGTTAATTTTTATGTTCAGTGTATTGTCATGAGACAGGTTTGGATGTACACTTAACAGGTAGGTAATTATAGAGTGTCGGCCCTGTTCAAAATCAAAGTTTGCCTCTTTTAATATTCTGAATAATTCTCTTCGCTCAATAGAGACTTTCAGACCTGGAAAACAAGAAAAATCATATTTCCTTAAGTTGCAAATAATTGCAGCTAAAATTAACGAAACTATGTTCTATGATACTTGCAGTTCACCAGTATATATAGGAGTTTCCAAGTTCTACGAAGTTCCGTAGAATTCCGAGCACTTTAAAATCTATATTAGTGTTTTTTTCTAGTTTTAAAATGCAAAAATTACTAAGATGGTCATCAGAATTAGCTAAATAATTAATATAGTTTATTTTTACCTTCAGTTGACCCTTCCATATTCACAGGAAACTGGGAGAAGAAATTAGAATTCACCTGAAACGTTTACTTGAAAGACTGAGCTCAGGTATGAAAAACAGTAATTAGCTTGCGTCCAGGGTCCCCCCTTCAATTATACGGTACGATATCTCCCTCAACTATCTTTTCAGGTTCTCTCCGGTCCTTTTGAGTCATAAGGGGCTCCCTCCCTTGTGTTATGACTACCTTCCAGTTAAAATGGAGGACTTTGGATTTTCGACTTTTGACTTGCTAGATTAGCGTTCTGGACCAATGTGCGCCGCCTCCCTGGATAGGGACAAGGGAGACTACAAGGGCGTGAAACCTACTACCCCCACTTGCTTCTCCGTGGAGCACACATATAGGGATCCCCCACTCTTCTTTTCTGCCATCGAATACTATCGATTCAGCCTCCCAACACATCGATTTGATTTTGAAATAAAACGATCTTCTGAGCGCCAAAATTGAAAAAGTTCCAGTCAGGCAGCACGATTGTATGAACGAATTTTCTCAAATTACCTATTGTATTGTGATATTTTAAATTGTATCGGAATTTGAGTACAGAGAGATTGTTAAAACCAGCAACAAACTGAATAAAATTCGGCGATTCAAAAAATATTTTTTGCAGTTTCTATAGATTTTTCAGCAAATATTAATTAAATTTAAGTACGTTTTCAGCATAATTTTGTGCAACCATTTTTTTATGTCCTAGATGATCGTTGGCAATTTCGTTTTGACTAAAACTCTGCTAACATTTTTAGAAAATTTATAAAACATTGAAAATTAAAATTCCTCCTGACATCATATCAAGTTAGTGGCTAACTGATTAACTGATATGTAGAATAATTTACAGAGCACTAAAGCGTACTGACTAGCTGAGGAACCTCTAAGCCTCATTTTTGCTTTCTCACTACCTAAGGTAGGGAATCTTTGTGTTCTTGATTGAAGTCGAAAAAATTTTGTCCTCCAAAATCAGAATTTCCACTTGATTTTTGCGTTTCAGAGCGTGATCAATTTTGGTTCCGTGTCTGTCTGTGGTAAATCCGTGTCACGGCTAAAACTATACTTACCAAGTCTCAGTCCGATTCCGATGAAATTTTCAGGGATTGTGCGGGTTAGCATCTAGACGGTCTCCTTATACTTTCATTGTCGTCACATAAATAGCAGTATGTGCGCATGCGCAAACGCTAATTCATTATAATGTTGATTTCTTATCATCTATTATTACGATTTCGTTCAAACTCGGGGAGTAGATAGATATAGTTGTCAAGCTATTAGTCAGGTAATGACTGTTGGACTCGGCCCTGCTCGATCTTAAGAGAGTCTAGGGGATTTTACTACCAAACTATAGACATCATTCTGATCTGTATGCCCAACTAATCTGAATTTTTACTAAGGAATTGACTACTTGATGTTATGTCTTTTTGAGATGCGAGCTTGCGAGCATCCAGACCACCAAACTATACACATCATTCTGATCTACATGCCCAACTAATCTTCATTTTTACTAAGGGATTGGCTAGTACACAATCTCCTCACCAATAAATCTATTTTTTCTTCGCAAATGGATAAATCCATAGATTTACCGGTGGGAGCGATGCCGTAGTGTTGGCAACCGTGTTGCTCTTGTGAAGTGAATGCCGATCGTTCCCGAGTGCTCACGAAAGGAGCCGACCGGCCCCAAGTTCTTCATCCCACAGACGGAAGTAAAAACGGCATCACTACTACTATAACAGATAAGAGTTGACTGCATCGATGTGTTGGGGGGCTGAATCGATAGTATCGAGAGTATTCGATGGTAGAAAAGAAGAGTGGGGGATCCCTATATGTGTGCTCCACGGAGAAGCAAGTTACTAAACCCACGAAACCATCCTCAAATGGGTGGCAGGCTGGACCAGCTCCCCAGCCCAGCGAACGCTGGAAGAGCTGAAAGCCTTTGGGCCCCAGGCGCCCGCAGTACCAGTATGGGCACAGCCCTCAAAGGCCAAGAATGGTCGCTGGCCCGGCACAGAGAAGAGTACTCTGCACCTACCGCTTAACCCCACCCCATCCTGTATGATTGCAGCACATGTAGGGAGCCCACGGTTGCCCCTGGGCCTGGGTCCACACTCATGCCACACGTGTAGTGTCGTTAGACACCCCCAGTACGGTAAATACTAACATACAACCAGAAAGAAGCTTTACAAAGAAATCTGAAGTTCCAACTCTATATACAGGTGTATTGCCGTTTGCTCCCGGCTGGCGGAAGTGCCGGTGATTGTTTTTGATGGTTGACCCTTTACTCCCGGGCGGTTTAGAAGTCGTGGTCTTGAGTCAATGTTCCCAAACATTAGCACGAGTGTTTATCAGTTCAGTCGTCATGTAACGAACCGCAAGCTGTTGCCGGTGGGTTGAACCGAGGAAAAGACTTTTTTTTAAACAGTCCCCACCCTAACATTTACAAATTTTATGAAGTCCTAAACGAAATTCAAGTGGAGCCGAGACCATCCACGAGCCGAGACCAGACATAACGCGGAAACAAGAGTGGGTAAGGCAGTATATTCGGAAACAAGAGGAAGGGGAAATTTCCGGTTTCAAATTCGTGCAAAGGGTGTCCTTCAAACTGCGACCTCACGTCGATAAGGAGGAATAACTGAGTTTTTTTTATTGACGAGTCCCAAATCAGGATGATTTGTAAACTAATGTCTGTTTTGGTTTATTATTTCCAATAATAAGCCTATGTGATCGTGTAGCAAAAAATTTTTATAACCCCCCCTCAAACTTTGTCACTTTACGTTTCAAGGTGCGTAGAATCCAAATTTGAAATATCCGTCCGCCGTCCGGGCCATAAAAGGCCTAAGAATTGACTTAAAAAACCCGTTCTTCCGCACATAGACTCCATTTGGGGAGTTGGTGACGTTGGTCCTAACTTTTAATCATCCCGATCGCTTTACTCGCATAGATGCTATGGGCCAAAAACAGGTAAAAAAGTGTGTTTTAGTGTGCACGCTTGGCAGGGGGTCACGGTGGGTGGAGAGGTGGGTGAGCGGGGGGGTGGAGTGAGAGGAGGCGCCGCGGCACCTTGTGGTGGGTACGGCGCCGGCGTTCCTTCGAGGCATGAATAAGTTTTTTTCAAGGTCATATTCGGGTGTTAATACCAAATTTCCTACGCATATTTAATAACATATCCTCTCGACTTTTCGTACGTACTAAGATAATGATATTATTAAGGCAATAACTATTTGAATAGATAGGAGCTCAAATCGAGAAATATAAACATGCGTATATAATTATAGAAGTATAGGTTGTGGCAACTCGAAGTAGGACACGCCGAGGAGTCTGGACGGGCCTTATGACGTACGCTAGCCAACTAAAACTACGATCATACTCAATTGAAAAAATAATAAACCTTTGTGAAATAATTTGCAGCGTTTTTATTAATTGGACGAGGTGCCTCTTCAGTACCGATTTCCGGGGCAACGTGAGCAACCTCCTCGTGGTGTCCTCCGGGTAACGCTGATAGCTCACAATTTTTTTGGCTGTGAGCAAACGGGACCGCAAGACGACCATCAGTTTTGTTCAGCCGGGAGCAAGCGGTCAAATTTTGTTGGGCCTGGGAGCAAGCGTTAAAACTCCCCTATACAAGCCTCGATAGCATTGGGCACAAAACGATCGATAGATAGTAAATCTGCTAGCTCTGGTGGCCCAAGTGCAGGGGGGAGTTCTGTAGGTGGAAGCGCACAAAATTAGCGGTGTCTGATCTGTTAGGGGGGGGGGGGGGGGGGGGGGGCTCACTGCTACGCACACCAAAATATCTAGTAGTGACGACAGTCAAGCTCTACCCTCCCCACCACCACTTGTGCTCAATGCTGCTCAATCATCTATCGATTGGTTCGTAGTATCAATTCAGACAAAGTATTCATTTCAGAACCCGAAGTATTCATCAGAAACCGCCAGAATTCAAGTTTTCGTATTTTTATTCTTTTTCTTTCATTTTTCTTTTCAACAGGGGTACTGCTGCTACCCGCGGTACTCCTGATACCTCTATTACAAGAAACGCTAAAATCATGAAAAAAAGAAAAAAAAGCACAAAACTTTAGGTAGGTACCCTGTCTTACGAGAGAAGAAATGACAGTGAGGAAGGTCTTCAGGTATTTAGCTCGGGAGCACATGGCCATAATCCTCTGATAGTTGCGCCTTTAGTGAATCTTAGTTCCAAGCAAAACCCCAATGACTGACGTGACCAGGGGTGACCACTCTCTCCTCTACATGCTAGGGGCGTAGATTCAGGGCTATCACAGGTAGTGGCGCCATTCCTGGAGAAAAGAAGAAGAAAGAAAAATACACTGCCGAGGAAATGGCACATGAGCTTCCTCGTGACCTTCACAGTAGGTACGTCACCATTGAATTCCAGAAAACTAGAAACGATCGGTTCTGGCATCAGGGAATTAATAAGGTGGGAAAT
>CM061048.1:71614220-71931059 GCA_030762985.1 Adelphocoris suturalis
GGCTTCTATTTTATCTCGTTTAGGAATTATCCCTTCTTTCGAGATAGTGAAACCTAGGAAATCGACGGTAGGTTTTGAATGAGGAGGGTAGGCGTCTTTCTTCGTTTTCGCGTTGAGGAAACGGTAATCGCCGGTGATTCTCCATGACCCGTCTTTTTTTGGCACACAGTGTAACGGAGATGCCCATTCGGAATCCGATGGTGCAATTATGCCTTCTGAAAGCATTTCGTCAAAATCTTTTTGACTTGAGCCCGTTTCTCACCTGCCATGGGTCTAGCTCGGAAGTGTACTGGGTTCCCTCCGTTTTATACGGTGGTAAAACCCCGTTGTTCTTCCATTTTACCATTAATTTTGCTCTTTTTATCATTGTATTTGTTAATGATAGAGCGAATGTTTTCGTCCTCCGTGATTTGCACGTCCTCTGGTTGAGTGTATTGCCACGGTGAGGGATGTAGCTGCAATTTGTTCGTCAGTGAACTTTTTGTTCATGACTGCAGCTATTTTTTGATCGGCATAGCACTTCATTTTATCTTTATAAATTACTTGTGTTTGACCCGTATTCCGATATCCCAAGATTCGAGAATGGGATACCTAGGATCGCTAGATCAACTTTCGTGATCATAAACTCGCGGTGGTCATGTCCCCGAGGCCGATGTTAATTGTTGTGTCAGCTCGCCCTAGTGTATCGATAGGGGCTCGTTAGCTGCTGTGAGCTTAACGTTGGACTGAGAATTTTCAAGCCCAATTTTTTTGTGTGACATTGTGGGGCAGAATGTTCACTTCTGCTCCGTGTCAATGAGAAATTCAGTGCCATTTAGTTTGCACTTGAAAAAAGCCTTTTATACTCAGTAGACTGCCGGCGTATAGGCTCAGATACGCTGGCAGTTATTCGTTTCCGAACTCTCTGTGTCGGAGGTTGAATGGTACTTCTTGTACCGACTGCTGAGTATTTTCGGTAGAAACCCGGGTTTTAGGTTGGCTTATAGTCGCAGCCCTTTTGCTAGTTTTGGAAGCAGTGTGTGTCTTCCAAGTGCAGTGTTCTGGGTCTGCACATTTGCGAGTTTCGTTACCGAAACGTACGTGGTTTCGACAGACGTAGGCCTCGGTTTGTGAGGTTTACTCTCCACTGGTTGGTGTTTGAACTCAGCTTGTTTCGAGAGGGCCTTTTTGAAACCAGTATTTATGGGTTTCGGAGTAGATTCAACTCCTCGTATGTTCAGAGAAGTATTCTCTGCTCTGTACGCGTGTGAAGCGTATCAGCTAGGTCGAGCCGGGAGGTCGTGGTAGGCTGAGCTGCGACCATTCCTCGTGCTTCGATGGGAAGAGTCTCAATCCACTTTTGAGTGATGAGAGCTTCCGAAAAGTACCCAACAGCTTTCGAGTACATTCGTGGTACTTGGTGCTGGGTTTTTAGCGAGAGATGCGGGGTCCCTCGAGTGCGAGGAGCCTGTCCTGTAAAGACAACCCATATTCTCGTAGGAGGCGCTGTTTGGCCTCTTCGTAGGGTGCGTGAGGTGCTGTGAGTAAGCTGAGTCGATAGCTTCCCTCATTTCCTCTGGTACCCACTTGTATATAGCTGAGAAGCATTCGTTTTGCGTTCTCATGTGTTTTCTCACGCAGTATTGATCGAACTCGGCGATGCACGATCAATATTCTTCTTTTGGAAGACTGGTTTTTGATAATCTCCCATCTCCTCTAAAAGTGCTTGAAAACCACTGTTTGTAGAGGGATGTTGCGTGAGATGTGGGGCGTAGAGGCCCGGCGGGGGTCGCACGCCCGAGTGGTTCCCTGAAATCCACTAGCTTCAAAGAGGGAACGAAATGCTCCGTGTTGAGCCTGTTCAAAGGCGGGGTCACCATTTGTAGTGGATTTGTATAGGTTTAGACTTGACGGTGGTAGACCAAGTCGGACATTTTAATTCCGATATATGCGGGTTGGGTTTCTAGGTCACCCCCGCGAGGAATGCGGGCGGGGAGCGCCAAGGTCAACTGATTTCGCGGGCCGGAAAGGGTAGATAGTCCGGGTCGCCAGGCCGCGTGGAGCGCTAGGCTCGTGAACCGGGGGTGCTGGGTTCGATCAGTTTCGTACTGAGCCGTTTTGTAATATTTCGGCCTTAGATTTACATCTGTAAGGGGAATATACTGAGCTTGGTCGAGGTACTGAAAAGTATCCTCTGCTTTTTGTGCATTTGGAGTGTATTTGACACTCGGATCGACCGTGTAAGCCTGCGTCGGATATCGTGGGTAATCGGACAGCTTGGTCGAATCGAAAAGATCGGCTTCAGAGCGAGTCTGAAAGGTTTGCTCGATCTTTTGTGTAGGTGAGTCTTGTTCGACCGTTTCTCGAACGAATACGTCGGGAGAGAAGGCGATCCGGACGTGTGGATCGCGCCGTGCGCTGATGGTTGGTTCAGCGGACTCACCGGGGGGCCGGTAGGGCGCACTGCGTTGGTCAATTCGCCCCGGCCTTGCCGCCTTCCTCCTTCCCCCGCAAGGGGAAGTAAGAAGGCTGACGTTCCATCGAATTTGATCGATTTTTTGGCTCGTTTCGATGCCTCTACGTGTGAAAAAATAGAGGGTTTTGGAAGTGGACTCGCTTGCCGGAACGTCTTTCCAATGTTCAGACGGCAGGGTCCTACCTCGCAGTCTCGAAAAAGACTTCCGTAGACGGTAAATTAGAGCGTAGGAGCTGAGTAATTTACCGGCGCGCCCCAGCGGTCGACTACGAGCTGAAGGCTGTGTAGTCCGGGTGGACACGGCTCGGAAACGTCCCTCGGGCGTACTGTCTAAAGAGAATAACGATAGAAGTACCGGGTGGCGTCCTACCAGGAGATCTACGTTGGGCAATGAGCAGGATGAATAATCACTGGACTCGTAGATGCCAATGCGAGATCTGTGGGGAGAGAAGGTCTGGCTTGTAGAAAGCAGTAGGAAGCCGTTCTTGAGATGACTTCGCAATGCAGAAGGTTCGTCAGCGTAGAGCGGTGTAGAAATCTTCGTACTTCGGAGGTGTCGTCGTCGAGAGCGGAGAGTGGAATGATTTGCCAGGCTCTGAACGAGGTATTTATAACAAAAAGTGGTGTCCACTTTATGGTTAGTATGTAAATTAGTTTCGTCAACTAATTTGGTACGATCAAACTATCTTCGGATTGGCTCGCTCAATATTTCGTAATTTCGACTGTGCAATCTCATTGGTTCGCACAGGTGTTTTCCCAGTATTTGGGCATACGATAGCTGAGTTTGGTTTTCGAGGTGGTTTCCCTGCGTCCGTTGCTTTGACGGGTCCCGGGGGTGGCTGAACGACCTTGAGTTTTCCTAAGGCGACTTGTTTCGAACTTTTCGTCGCATCTATCTCGCCCAGTAAATGTTTGGGGAGGTCGCCTTGCGTGTTTTCGTTCAAGGCGGCCTGTCTCGAGATGTTTGTCGCATCTCTCTCGCCCAGTAAATGTTTGGGGAGGTCGCCTTGCGTGTTCTCGTTCAAGGCGACCTGTCTCGAGATGTTTGTCGCATCTCTCTCGCCCAGTAAATGTTCGGGGAGGTCGCCTTGCGTGTTAATCTTTAATATTTCACTTTTGGGAGAGAATTTAGTATTTTCTCTCCGGTTGAAATCTTTTGTTTGACGGAGTTGTACTTCGACGTCTTGTAAATATTTTTGTGGTGTGCCTACCTCTTTTTGGTAGCCCTGAAAAGGGCTGTTGACAAGAGGGGGTGGATTTCACCACAGGGCCCCTCCCAAGACGTCGTGTTAATAACGACGGACGCCGGCTGGGGTGTTTCGAGCGCCGTTACCCACCTCTCGTCGAATTTGGTAGAGGGAACGTGCCTTCTGGCAGATTTTCGGGGAGTTTTTTCCTTACTTTCTGTCTGATTTTGTGACACAGCTTGTCCTTGCGATACAGCTTCTTCCGAGTGTAGAGTATAAGCTGGCTTGATTTGTTGTTTGGGAACTTTTTTAGTATGTTCGCCAATTTGCACTGTAACTTTGGAAAGGCGTAGTAGTTTCAGTCGCCGGGTCTACTGCCGTACGCATGGCGAGTAGAACTTTGGGAAGTGCATCGAGCCAATTTTCGTTCTGAGCTTTGAGAGCTTCTTTCAAAGATCTGTTTCTGCGTTCTACCATACCGTTTGTTGATGGTTTGTATGGTAACGTGTGAGTATATGTTTACTCCGAGACGTTCCATAATGGAATTGAACAGAGATCTGATTCAAATTGGGTGCCCTGATCACTTGTGATGTATTTAGGTACGCCCTTTGAAGCTACCCAAATATTGATAAATGCATTTGTGATTGTGGTTGTTTCGATGTTTTTGAGAGGGACTGCCTCTAGCCAACCCGTTGCTCTATCAACCCATCATCAAAATGTAACGTTTCCCTCCTTTTGCTAAAGGTAAAGGTCCGGTAATATCCACGTGTACGTGTGAAAATTTGTTTGCCGTTTCAAATTCGGAGTAAGGGAGCTTCACGGAGCGCGTGATTTTTGCTCGTTGGCAAGTTTCGCATGCTCGAACCCAGTTTGAGACATCTGCACGTAGTCCGTGCCAAAAATATCGTTGTTTAACTTTATACACTGTAGAGTGTATACCTGGGTGTCCCAAATTGTGAATTTGGCTTATTATTTCTTCCCTTATTTCGTTTGGAATATAAGGTCTAGGGTGTCCTAGGTCTAGGTTACACCAAATTTCTCCTTGAGAGAATTCAACTCGTGTGAGTTTCAATTTGTCCTCCGCGGTAGGGGGAGAGCGAATTTGTGAATTTGAAATGTGCAGTAGAAGATTGCATTCTATTGCAGCCGTAATTTTCGAAATTTCAGCTATGGGTGGACCCTCGTCCGTCTGTGTTGAAATCGATTTCGTTTGAATTTCGACCGGATCGAAGGGTCTGGAGAGTGCGTCGGCGACGACGTTGCTCTCTCCTGAAATATGACGAATGTCACTCGTCATTTGAGAGATGTATGTTAGCCATCTTAATCTCATTTTAGAAAAATGAGCATTCTTTTTAAGCATCGTGCCTAGCAGAGGCTTGTGATCCGAACAAATATGGAAGGATCTGCCGTCCAAGTCGTTGTGCCAGTGAATGCACGCTTGGTAAACGGCGAACATTTCCTTGTCGAAAGATGCTTTGTTCTTCCATTGTTCTGGAATCTCTTTGCTGAAAAATCCCAATGGTTGGTACGATTTCGAGCCATGTTTGTCTGTAATTTCTTGTTCTAGTGCCGCTCCGATGTGTGTGTCGGACGCGTCACAGACCAATCTCCACTCCGCCGTAGGGTGTGGGTGAGCAATGTTATGCAGTGTTGCTTTGATCATTGCTTGCTTTAAGCTGTTGAAAGCTTTTTCTCTCTCTGATGTCCATTCGATAGGTGTTCTGTCATTCTTTTTGTTTGACTGAATGGAGTCATACAGAGGTTGTGCCGTGTGAGCGAATTTGCTTGAGCATGCTCGGTAGAAACCACACATACCTAGGAATCTGCGTAGACTTCGTACGTCCACTGGCCTAGGAAATTGTTCTATGGCTTTTATTTTGTCTCGTTTAGGAATTATTCCTTCCTTCGAGATAGTGAAACCTAGGAAATCGACGGTAGGTTTCGAAAAAAACGCATTTATCAAAACCTACTCGAAGTCCGTGTTCCCCTAGTTTGTCAAAAATTTGTTGTAGGTGGTTCATGTGTTCGTTATAATTCTTCGAAGCCACCAGGATGTCATCTAGATAGACAAATGCGAAATCAAATTTTCGCATGATGCTGTCCATGTATCTTTGCCATGTTTGAGCCGCTCCGGCTAAACCCATGCTCATTTTCTTAAACTCATAAAGACCGAAAGGTGTAATAATCGCAGTTTTATGAGCGTCATCTGGGTGCATCGGGATATGATAATACGCTGATTTTAAATCTATTGTTGAATAGATTTGCGTATCATGTAAATTCGCTTGGAACGAGCGAATGTGAGGAGGAGGGTAGGCGTTCTTTCTTCGTTTTCGCGTTGAGGAAACGGTAATCGCCGGTGATTCTCCATGACCCGTCTTTTTTTGGCACACAGTGTAACGGAGATGCCCATTCGGAATCCGATGGTGCAATTATGCCTTCTGAAAGCATTTCGTCAAAAGTCTTTTTGACTTGAGCCCTTTCTTCTCACCTGCCATGGGTCTAGCTCGGAAGTGTACTGGGGTTCCCTCCGTGGTTATACGGTGGTAAACCCCGTTGTTCTTCCATTTACCATGAATTTTGCTCATTTTATCATTGTATTTGTTAATGATAGAGCGAATGTTTTCGTCCTCCGTGATTTGCACGTCCTCTGGTTGAGGTGTATTGTCACGGTGAGGGATAGTAGCTGCAATTTGTTCGTCAGTGAACTTTTTGTTCATGACTGCAGCTATTTTTTGATCGGCATAGCACTTCATTTTATCTTTATAAATGTACTTGTGTTTGACCCGTATTCCGATATCCCAAGATTCGAGGAATGGGATACCTAGGATCGCTAGATCAACTTTCGTGATCATAAACTCGGTGGTCATGTCCCCGAGGCCGATGTTTAATTGTTGTGTCAGCTCGCCCTAGTGTATCGATAGGGGCTCCGTTAGCTGCTGTGAGCTTAACGTTGGACTTGAGAATTTTCAAGCCCAATTTTTTTGTGACATTGTGGGGCAGAATGTTCACTTCTGCTCCCGTGTCAATGAGAAATTCAGTGCCATTTAGTTTGCACTTGAAAAAAAGCCTTTTATACTCAGTAGACTGCCGGCGTATAGGCTCAGATACGCTGGCAGTTATTCGTTTTCCGAACTCTCTGTGTCGGAGGTTGGAATGGTACTTTCTTGTACCGACTGCTGAGTATTTTCGGTAGAAACCCGGGTTTTAGGTTGGCTTATAGTCGCAGCCTTTTTGCTAGTTTTGGAAGCAGTGTTTGTCTTCCAAGTGCAGTGTTCTGGGTCTGCACATTTGCGAGTTTCGTTACCGAAACGTACGTGGTTTCGACAGACGTAGGCCATCGGTTTGTGAGGTTTACTCTCCACTGGTTGGTGTTTGAACTCAGCTTGTTTCGAGAGGGCCTTTTTGAAACCAGTATTTATGGGTTTCGGAGTAGATTCAACTCCTCGTATGTTCAGAGAAGTATTTTCTGCTCTGTACGCGTGTAGCGTATCAGCTAGGTCGAGCCGGGAGGTCGTGGTAGGCTGAGCTGCGACCATACCTCGTGCTTCGATGGGAAGAGTCTCAATCCACTTTTGAGTGATGAGAGCTTCCGAAAAGTACCCAACAGCTTTCGAGTACATTTCGTGGTACTTGGTGCTGGGTTTTTTTGGCGAGAGATGCGGGGTCCTCGAGTGCGAGGAGCCTGTGTCCTGTAAAGACAACCCATATTCTCGTAGGAGGCGCTGTTTGGCCTCTTCGTAGGGTGCGTGAGGTGCCGTGAGGTAAGCTGAGTCGGATAGCTTCCCTCATTTCCTCTGGTACCCACTTGTATATAGCTGAGAAGCATTCGTTTTGCGTTCTCATGTGTTTTCTCACGCAGTATTGATCGAACTCGGCGAGTGCACGATCAATATTCTTCTTTTGGAAGACTGGTTTTTGATAATCTCCCATCTCCTCTAAAAGTGCTTGAAAACCACTGTTTGTAGAGGGATGTTGCGTGAGATGTGGGGCGTAGAGGCCCGGCGGGGGTCGCACGCCCGCAGTGGTTCCCTGAAATCCACTAGCTTCATAAGAGGGAACGAAATGCTCCGTGTTGAGCCTGTTCAAAGGCGGGGTCACCATTTGTAGTGGATTTGTATAGGTTTGACTTGACGTTGGTAGACCAAGTCGGACATTTATATTCCGATTATGCGGGTTGGTTTCTAGGTCACTCCCGCGAGGAATGCGGGCGGAGCCGCAAGGTCAACTGATTTCGCGGGCCGGAAGGGTAGATAGTCCGGGTCGCAGCCGCGTGGAGCGCTAGGCTCGTGAACCGGGTGCTGGGTTCGATCAGTTTCGTACTGAGCCGTTTTGTAATATTTCGGCCTTAGATTTACATCTGTAAGGGGAATATACTGAGCTTGGTTGAGGTACTGAAAAGTATCCTCTGCTTTTTGTGCATTTGGAGTGTATTTGACACTCGGATCGACCGTGTAAGCCTGCGTCGGATATCGTGGGTAATCTGACAGCTTGGTCGAATCGAAAAGATCGGCTTCAGAGCGAGTCTGAAAGGTTTGCTCGATCTTTTGTGTAGGTGAGTCTTGTTCGACAGTTTCTCGAACGAATACGTCGGGAGAGAAGGCGATCCGGACGTGTGGATCGCGCCGTGCGCTGATGGTTGGTTCAGCGGACTCACCGGGGGGCCGGTAGGGCGCACTGCGTTGGTCAATCGCCCCGGCCTTGCCGCCTTCCTCCTTCCCCCGCAAGGGGAAGTAAGAAGGCTGACGTTCCATCGAATTTGATCGAGTTTTTGGCTCGTTTCGATGCCTCTACGTGTGAAAAATAGAGGGTTTTGGAAGTGGACTCGCTTGCCGGAACGTCTTTCCAATGTTCAGACGGCAGGGTCCTACCTCGCAGTCTCGAAAAAGACTTCCGTAGACGGTAAATTAGAGCGTAGGAGCTGAGTAATTTCCCGGGCGCGCCCCAGCGGTCGACTACGAGCTGAAGGCTGTGTAGTCCGGTGACACGGCTCGGAAACGTCCCTCGGGCGTACTGTCTAAAGAGAATATCGATAGAAGTACCGGGTGGCGTCCTACCAGGAGATCTACGTTGGGCAATGAGCAGGATGAATAATCACTGGACTCGTAGATGCCAATGTGAAATCTGTGAGGAGAGAAGGTCTGGCTTGTAGAAAGCAGTGGAAAGCCGTTCTTGAGATGACTTCGCAATGCAGAAGGTTCGTCAGCGTAGAGCGTGTAGAATTCTTCGTACTTCGGAGGTGTCGTCGTCGAGAGCGGAGAGTGGAATGAAATGCCAGGCTCTGAACGAGGTATTTATAACAAAAAGTGGTGTCCACTTTATGGTTAGTATGCAAATTAGTTTCGTCAACTAATTTGGTACGATCAACCTAGCTTCGGATTGGCTCGCTCAATTTCGTAAATTCGGCTGTGCAATCTCATTGGTTCGCTCAGTGTTTTCTCAGTATCTGGGCATACGATAGCTGAGTTGGTTTTTCGAGGTGGTTTCCCTGCGTCCGTTGCTTTGACGGGGTCTGAACGACCTTGAGTTTTCCTAAGGCGACTTGTTTCGAACTTTTCGTCGCATCTATCTCGCCCAGTAAATGTTTGGGGAGGTCGCCTTGCGTGTTCTCGTTCAAGGCGACCTGTCTCGAGATGTTTGTCGCATCTCTCTCGCCCAGTAAATGTTTGGGGAGGTCGCCTTGTGTGTTCTCGTTCAAGGCGACCTGTCTCGAGATGTTTGTCGCATCTCTCTCGCCCAGTAAATGTTTGGGGAGGTCGCCTTGCGTGTTAATCTTTAATATTTCACTTTTGGGAGAGAATTTAGTATTTTCTCTCCGGTGAAATATTTTGTTTGACGGAGTTGTACTTCGACGTCTTGTAAATATTTTTGTGGTGTGCCTACCTCTTTTTGGTAGCCCTGAAAAGGGCTGTTGACAAGAGGGGGTGGATTTCACCACAATAAGGTGGGAAATTGGAAGCTGAATGGTGCATATAATAAATGAAATTAATAAGGAAATTTTTGATTTTAATATGGGACCATCCACGATGTAGTCCGCATGTTCCCTGAAAATTTCGTCTAAATCGGATCAAAACTGAAGGAGTTTTTAATTGATTTACAGGATTTCATTAATATTTTGATCTAAATTCATGATTAAAACACCGCTGCTGATGATCGCGAAGAATGTGATACGGGACCTCAAGAAACCTTGCCCACACCATCACTGAAAATCTGACCGAAATCCGTTCACAATTGCCTGAGTTATGACCGAAACAAGAAAATTTTGTTTGCGCCTGCGCAGAGGCTACCGTTGATTCGATCATGACGGAACTGATAAGGGACCATGTAGAGCTATACCCGCACGATCCCTAAAAATTTGAAGAAAATCGCATCAAAATTGTGGAAATTACGGCTGTTGCAAGGACCGTAACAAGAATATTTCGTTCACGCATGCGCAGAGCGTACCGCTAATGCAATTATGATGATTGTCTTAAGGGACCTTACCCACATCATCCCTGAAAATCTGACCGAAATTCGTTCAACATTGACCGAGTTATGACCGTCACAAGGAATTCACGTTACCGCCTGCGCAGAAGCTGCCGTTGATTCGATCATGATGAAGTTGATAGGGGACCATCTAGAGCTTAACCCGCACGATTCCTGCAAATTTGGTTAAAATGGGATCAAAATTGTGGAAGTTATGGCTGTTACAAGAAAATCATCTGGACGGACAGACAGACACGGAACCAAATTTGTTCAGAAGGCTCTGAAACGCAAAATGCGAGTGGAAATTTTGATTTTGGAGCAAAAATTTTTTTCATTTCGAAAGTGAAAACAAAGCTTCCGCTGCCTTGGAGTCTCGGAAGCAATAACCAAAAGGATAAAAATCCAAAAACTTGAATTCGGGGTGGATTCTGACAAATTCAATTAATTTTTTTTCCCCAACAGTTATAAGGAATTTAGGTGCCAGAGGTGCCTCTGTTACACAGTAGAATCCAAATATATGACATTTGGAAAATGGCAGGATCCACATAAACTTTTTCTAAAACTAAGAACTTCTATTTTCATTGCAGATTCAGATTCTATGTGAAATTTCATAAAATAAATTAATTTTCAAAAAAATTGAAACAAAGTCGTAGTTTACAACACACAAAAACGCTGGTTTTTCGCGTTTTGTGCGCTTTAAACGTTCAATATGCTTTGTTCGCAACGAGTCATTTGGAGGGATACATTTTGGGATGAACTTTTGTACCTAATCCACCACGAAAAATAGTTAACGTTCCTTCAAAATTTGTTGGTTTACATGTCGATTGAGATAAGTAGGTATGTAGACTTGAAAAAAATCGAATGGGGGGGGGGATCCGTCCGTCTGGCATTTTAGTTTTAAAATGTACACAGAATCCCACAGCGATATGTAGTGGATTTAGATAGGTTTTACTTGGCGTAGGTAGGCCAAGTCGGACATTTATATCCCGGTTATGCGGGTTGGTCTCCGGGTCATTCCCGCGAGGAATGCGGGCGGATCCGCCAAGGTCAACTGGTTTGGCGGACTGAAAGGGAGATAGTTCGTGTCGCAGCCGCGTGGAGCGCTGGGCTCGCGTAGCAAGTGCTGGGTTCGATCAGTTTGGTACTGAGCCGTTTTGTAATATTCCGGCCTTAGATTTATATCTGAAAGGGGAATATGTTGAGCTTGGTTGAGGTACTGAAAAGTATCCTTCGGTTTTTGTACATTTGGAGTGTATTTGACACTCGGATCGGCCGGGTAAGCCTGCGTCGAATATCGTGGGTATTCGGACAGCTTGGTCGAATCATAATGCTCGGCTTCAGAGCGAGTCTGAAAGGTTTCCTCGATCTTTTGTATAGGCGAGGCTTGTTCGAACGTTTCTCTAACGAATACGTCGGGCGAGAAGGCGATCCGGACGTGAGGGTCGCGCCTTGCGCTGTCGCTGGGTTCAGCGGACTCGCCGTGTGGCCGGTAGGGCGCACTACGTGGGCTACTCGGCCGGCTTCGCCGTCGTCCACCTCCCCTTGCAAGGGGAAGTAGGAAGGCCGACGTTCCATCGAAATGATCGAGTTTTAGCTCGTTTCGATGCCTCTATGTGTGAAAAATAGAGGGTTTTGGAGGTGGACTCGCTTGACAGAGCGTCTTTCCAATGCTCGGATGTCAGGGTCCTACCTCGTAGCCTTGAAAAAGGCTTCCTTAGACGGTAAATTAGAGCGGAGGAGCTGAGTAATTTACCGGCGTGCCCACAGCGGTCGGTTACGAGCTTAAGGCTACGAAACCCGGGCGACACGGCTCGGAACGTCCCTCGGGCGTGCGAGCTAAAGAGAATATCGATAGCTGCACCGGGTGGCGTCCTGACAGATGAACTACGTTGGGCAATGAGCAGGATGAATAATCACTGGACTCGTAGATGCCTTTGCGAGATCTGTGTGGAGAGAAGGTCTGGCTTGTAGAAAGCAGTAGGGAGCCGTTCTTGAGATGACTTCGTAAGGCAGAAGGTTCGTCAGCGTAGAGCGTGTAGAATTCTTCGTACTTCAGAGTGTGTCGTCGTCGAGAGCGGAGAGTGGAATGAATTTCGGAGGGCTCCCAGCGGGGTATTTATAGGGAGGTGGCCGCCTCCTGCCGCCTCCTGGTTGGTCCGCTTAATTTCATAAATTCGACTGTGCAATCTCATTGGTTCGCACAGTGTTTTCTCAGTATCTGTGCATATGATAGCTGAGTTGGTCTTTCGAGGTGGTTTCCCTGCGTCCGTCGCTGTGACGGGGTCCCCGGGGGTGGCTGAACGACCTTGAGTTTTCCTGTTTGAGATTTCTCATTCAAGGCGACTTGTTTCGAGATGTTTGTCGCATCTCTCTCGCCCAGTGAATGTTTGGGGAGGTCGCCTTGTGTGTTATTCTTTAATATTTCACTTTTGGGAGAGAATTTAGTATTTTCTCTCTGGTGAAATATTTTGTTTGACGGAGTTATAATTCGACGTCTTGTAAATATTTTTGTGTTGTATCTACCTCTTTTTGGTAGCCCTGAAAAGGGCTGTTGACAAGAGGGGGTGGATTTCACCACAGGGGCCCTCCCAAGACGTCGTGTTAATAACGACGACGCCGGTTGGGGTGATTCGAGCGCCGTTACCCACCTCTCGTCGAATTTGGTAGAGGGGACGTGCCTTCTGGCGGATTTCCGGGGAGTTTTCTCCTTACTTTCTGTCTGATTTTGTGACACAGATTGTCCTTGTGATACAGCTTCTTCTGAGTGTAGAGTATAAGCTGGCTTGATTTGCTGTTTGGGAACTTTTTTAGTATGTTCGCCAATTTGCACTGTAACCGAAAACTTATCTCTTTTAACCACTTTGAATGGTCCCGTGTAAGGACATTGCAGAGAGGTGAGCTGTGTGGGCACTCTGATATAGACATGAGTACATGTATCCAAATTCTTGGGCATGTTTACGGCATATTTCGTATTATTATGTTTAATATGCGTAGGCCGGAAGAAAAGAGGTTCCGAAAGGTTCGTAGAAGTTACGAAAATGTCTCCTGGGAGTGGTACGTCAATTCCGTAAACTTTTTGGAAAGGCGTAGTTTCGGTCGCCGGGTCTACTGCCGTACGCATGGCGAGTAGAACTTTGGGAAGTGCGTCGAGCCAATTTTCGTTTTGAGCTTTGAGAGCCTCTTTCAAAGATCTATTTCTGCGTTCTACCATTCCGTTTGTTGATGGTTTGTATGGTAACGTGTGAGTATGTTTTACTCCGAGACGTTCCATAATGGAATTGAACAGATCTGATTCAAATTGAGTGCCCTGATCACTTGTGATGTATTTAGGTACGCCCTTTGAAGCTACCCAAATATTGATAAAGGCATTTGTGATTGTGGTTGTTTCGATGTTGTTAAGAGGGACTGCCTCTAGCCAACCCGTTGCTCTATCAACCATCATCAAAATGTAACGTTTCCCTCCTTTAGCTAAAGGTAAGGGTCCGGTAATATCAACGTGTACGTGTGAAAATTTGTTTGCCGTCTCAAATTCGGAGTAAGGGAGCTTCACGGAGCGCGTGATTTTTGCTCGTTGGCAAGTTTCGCACGCTCGGACCCAGTTTGCGACATCTGCACGGAGTCCGTGCCAAAAATATCGTTGTTTAACTTTATACACTGTAGAGTGTATACCTGGGTGTCCCAAATTGTGAATTTGGCTTATTATTTCTTCCCTTATTTCGTTTGGAATATAAGGTCTAGGGTGTCCTAGGTCTAGGTTACACCAAATTTCTCCTTGAGAGAATTCAACTCGTGTGAGTTTCAATTTGTCCTCCGCGGTAGGGGGAGAACGAATTTGTGAATTTGAAATGTGCAGTAGAAGATTGCATTCTATTGCAGCCGTAATTTTCGAAATTTCGGCTATGGGTGGACCCTCGTCTGTCTGGGTTGAAATCGATTTCGTTTGAATTTCAACCGGATCGAAGGGTCTGGAGAGTGCGTCGGCGACGACGTTGCTCTCTCCGGAAATATGACGAATGTCACTCGTCATTTGAGAGATGTATGTTAGCCATCGTAATCTCATTTTAGAAAAATGTGCATTCTTCTTAAGCATCGTGCCTAGCAGAGGCTTGTGATCCGAACAAATATGGAAAGATCTGCCATCCAAGTCGTTGTGCCAGTGAATGCACGCTTGGTAAACGGCGAACATTTCCTTGTCGAACGATGCTTTGTTCTTCCATTGTTCTGGAATTTCTTTACTGAAAAATCCCAATGGTTGGTACGATTTCGAGCCATGTTTGTCTGTAATTTCTTGTTCTAGTGCCGCTCCGATGTGTGTGTCGGATGCGTCACAGACTAATCTCCACTCCGCCGTAGGGTGTGGGTGAGCAATGTTATGCAATGATGCTTTGATCATTGCTTGCTTTAAGCTGTTGAAAGCTTTTTCTCTCTCTGATGTCCAGTCGATAGGTGTTCTGTCATTTTTTTTGTTTGACTGAATGGAGTCATACAGAGGTTGTGCCGTGTGAGCGAATTTGCTTGAGCATGCTCGGTAGAAACCACACATACCTAGGAATCTGCGTAGACTTCGTACGTCTACTGGCCTAGGAAATTGTTCTATGGCTTCTATTTTATCTCGTTTAGGAATTATCCCTTCCCTCGAGATAGTGAAACCTAGGAAATCGACGGTAGTTTTTGAAAAAATGCATTTATCAAAACCTACTCGAAGTCCGTGTTCCCCTAGTTTGTCAAAAATTTGTCTGAGGTGGTTCATGTGTTCGTTATAATTTTTAGAAGCCACCAGGATGTCATCTAGGTATACAAATGCGAAATCAAATTTTCGCATAATGCTGTCCATGTATCTTTGCCATGTTTGAGCCGCTCCGGCCAAACCCATGCTCATTTTCTTAAACTCATAAAGACCGAAAGGTGTAATAATCGCAGTTTTATGAGCGTCATCTGGGTGCATCGGAATATGATAATACGCTGATTTTAAATCTATTGTCGAATAGATTTGCGTATCATGTAAATTCGCTTGGAAAGAGCGAATGTGAGGAGGAGGGTAGGCGTCTTTCTTCGTTTTCGCGTTCAGGAAACGGTAGTCGCCGGTGATTCTCCATGACCCGTCTTTTTTGGGCACACAGTGTAACGGGGATGCCCATTCGGAATCCGATGGTGCAATTATGCCTTCTGAAAGCATTTCGTCAAAAGTACTTTTGACTTGAGCCCGTTTTTCGCCTGCCATGGGTCTTGCTCGGAAGTGTACTGGTGTTCCTTCCGTGGTTATACGGTGGTAAACCCCGTGGTTTTTCCATTTACCATGAATTTTGCTCATTTTATCATTGTATTTGTTAATGATAGAGCGAATGTTTTCGTCCTCCCGTGATTTGCACGTCCTCTGGTTGAGGGGTATTGTCACGATGAGGGATATTAGCTGCTATTTGTTCGTCAGTGAACTTTTTGTTCATGACTGCAGCTATTTTTTGATCGGCATAGCACTTTATTTTATCTTTATAAATGTACTTGTGTTTGACCCGTATTCCGATATCCCAAGACTCGAGGAATGGAATACCTAGGATCGCTAGATCAACTTTCGTGATCATAAACTCGGTGGTCATGTCCCCGAGGCCGATGTTAATTGTTGTGTCAGCTCGCCCTAGTGTGTCTATAGGGGCTCCGTTAGCTGCTGTGAGCTTAACGTTGGACTTAAGAATTTTCAAGCCCAATTTTTTTGTGACATTGTGGGGCAGAATGTTCACTTCTGCTCCCGTGTCAATGAGAAATTCAGTGCCATTTAGTTTGCACTTGAAAAAGAGCCTTTTATACTCAGTAGACTGCCGGCGTATAGGCTCAGATACACTGGCAGTTATTCGTTTTCCGAATTCTCTGTGTCGGAAGTTGGAACGGTACTTTCTTGTACCGATCGCTGAGTATTTTCGGTAGAAACCCGGGTTTTAGGCTGGCTTATAGTCGCAGCCTTTCTGCTAGTTTTGGAAGCAGTGTTCGTCTTCCAAGTGCAGTGTTCTGGGTCTGCACATTTGCGAGTTTCGTTACCGAAACGTGCGTGGTTTCGACAGACATAGGCCGTCGGTTTGTGAGGCTTACTCTCCACTGGTTGAGGTTTGAACTCAGCTTGTTTCGAGAGGGCCTTTTTGAAACCAGTATTTATGGGTTTCGGAGTAGATTCTACTCCTCGTATGTTCAGAGAAGTATTCTCTGTTCTGTACGCGTGTAGCGTATCAGCTAGGTCGAGCCGGGAGGTCGTGGTAGGCTGAGCTGCGACCATACCTCGTGCTTCGATGGGAAGGGTCTCGATCCACTTTTGAGTGATCAGAGCTTCCGAAAAGTACCCAACAGCTTTCGAGTACATTTCGTGGTACTTGGTGCTGGGTTTTTTGGCGAGAGATGCGGGGTCCTCGAGTGCGAGGAGCCTGTCCTGTAAGGACAACCCATATTCTCGCTGGAGGCGCTGCTTGGCCTCCTCGTAGGGTGCGTGGGGTGCCGTGAGGTAAGCTGAGTCGATAGCTTCCCTCATTTCTTCTGGTACCCACTTGTATATAGCTGAGAAGCATTCGTTTTGCGTTCTCAGGTGTTTTCGCACGCAGTATTGATCGAACTCGGCGAGTGCACGATCAATATTCTTCTTTTGGAAGATTGGTTTTTGATAATCTCCCATCTCCTCTAAAAGTGCTTGAAAACCACCTTGTGTAGAGGGATGTTGCGTGAGATGTGGGGCGTAGAGGCCCGGCGGGGGTCGCACGCCCGCAGTGGTTCCCTGAAATCCACTAGCTTCATAAGAGGGAACGAAATGCTCCGTGTTGAGCCTGTTCAAAGGCGGGGTCACCATTTGTAGTGGATTTAGATAGGTTTTACTTGGCGTAGGTAGGCCAAGTCGGACATTTATATCCCGGTTATGCGGGTTGGTCTCCGGGTCATTCCCGCGAGGAATGCGGGCGGATCCGCCAAGGTCAACTGGTTTGGCGGACTGAAAGGGGAGATAGTTCGTGTCGCAGCCGCGTGGAGCGCTGGGCTCGCGTAGCAAGTGCTGGGTTCGATCAGTTTGGTACTGAGCCGTTTTGTAATATTCCGGCCTTAGATTTATATCTGAAAGGGGAATATGTTGAGCTTGGTTGAGGTACTGAAAAGTATCCTTCGGTTTTTGTACATTTGGAGTGTATTTGACACTCGGATCGGCCGGGTAAGCCTGCGTCGAATATCGTGGGTATTCGGACAGCTTGGTCGAATCATAATGCTCGGCTTCAGAGCGAGTCTGAAAGGTTTCCTCGATCTTTTGTATAGGCGAGGTTTGTTCGAACGTTTCTCTAACGAATACGTCGGGCGAGAAGGCGATCCGGACGTGAGGGTCGCGCCTTGCGCTGTCGCTGGGTTCAGCGGACTCGCCGTGTGGCCGATAGGGCGCACTACGTGGGCTACTCGGCCCGGCTTCGCCGTCGTCCACCTCCCCTTGCAAGGGGAAGTAGGAAGGCCGACGTTCCATCGAAATGATCGAGTTTTAGCTCGTTTCGATGCCTCTATGTGTGAAAAATAGAGGGTTTTGGAGGTGGACTCGCTTGACAGAGCGTCTTTCCAATGCTCGGATGTCAGGGTCCTACCTCGTAGCCTTGAAAAAGGCTTCCTTAGACGGTAAATTAGAGCGGAGGAGCTGAGTAATTTACCGGCGTGCCCACAGCGGTCGGTTACGAGCTTAAGGCTACGAAACCCGGGCGACACGGCTCGGAACGTCCCTCGGGCGTGCTAGCTAAAGAGAATATCGATAGCTGTACCGGGTGGCGTCCTGACAGATGAACTACGTTGGGCAATGAGCAGGATGAATAATCACTGGACTCGTAGATGCCAATGCGAGATCTGTGTGGAGAGAAGGTCTGGCTTGTAGAAAGCAGTAGGGAGCCGTTCTTGAGATGACTTCGTAAGGCAGAAGGTTCGTCAGCGTAGAGCGTGTAGAATTCTTCGTACTTCAGAGTGTGTCGTCGTCGAGAGCGGAGAGTGGAATGAATTTCGGAGGGCTCCCAGCGGGGTATTTATAGGGAGGTGGCCGCCTCCTGCCGCCTCCTGGTTGGTCCGCTTAATTTCATAAATTCGACTGTGCAATCTCATTGGTTCGCACAGTGTTTTCTCAGTATCTGTGCATATGATAGCTGAGTTGGTCTTTCGAGGTGGTTTCCCTGCGTCCGTCGCTGTGACGGGGTCCCCGGGGGTGGCTGAACGACCTTGAGTTTTCCTGTTTGAGATTTCTCATTCAAGGCGACTTGTTTCGAGATGTTTGTCGCATCTCTCTCGCCCAGTGAATGTTTGGGGAGGTCGCCTTGTGTGTTATTCTTTAATATTTCACTTTTGGGAGAGAATTTAGTATTTTCTCTCTGGTGAAATATTTTGTTTGACGGAGTTATAATTCGACGTCTTGTAAATATTTTTGTGTTGTATCTACCTCTTTTTGGTAGCCCTGAAAAGGGCTGTTGACAAGAGGGGGTGGATTTCACCACAGCGATAAAAAATGAAAAAGTTCCAGTCATGTAGTATGCTAGTATGAACGAATTTTCGTAAGCTAGGTATCTATCGTATCTTTCGTATGTTAAATTGTATTGCAATTTGAGCAATTTCAACAGATATAAATTGCTAAAAAACCAATTTTATGGCAAACAAAACTCATACTAAATCAAAGTTGACGATTCGAAGGAGACTTTGGATTTTTAGATTGTTTTGCAGTTTTTATAGATTTTTCAGCTGCGCCTTGTGCCTGCTCGATTCAACTAAAATGAAGAAGTTATTTTTTATTTAAACAATTCCTTATTTTATTAAATTGTTATAAATTCGTTATAGAGGGATTATCTACCTACCTTCTGATCATTCATCAATGGCCAAATAATTTATTAACCCCTTGTTCACGTACCAATCTTAAATTGAGAGAGAAAGTTCGATTATTGATGGTATATTAATTATTAAGTATATTAGTTATTAGTCTATTAATTAATTATGTTCTACCCACAGAGTAAATTAGACGTTACTCTGGCATCGTTCCTGGGTAAATTGGTGCACACCTACCATTGCTCGATGTCCCTACTTGAGAAGTTCCTGCTTCAAGGAAAGCTTAGTAGTTGTAAACAGCAGTAGGTACTGTGATTTATAGTCATGGACCTCGAAAGAAGCTGGAAAATTCACACAAAGAGCTTACTTATATAATCCTATAAAAGTCTGTTTTAAGCACTTTATTACCTACGCCAGTGAGACGAAAGAAACTTGAGAAGTCAAGGCCAAGGCATAAAATTGAGATCTGCCACCACCGATTATGTAGTATCCACGAAGTATCCATACATAATAACAAAACCTCGTGTGGCTTGTCAATTTGATATAATTTATAAGTTAAATTTCTCAAGCAATTTATCTATGTCCATAAGGTTGTTAGGTGCCTAATACGTTTTTGTGCGTTGAAAGATATATTTAGTGTTGTGTTATTTGGTGACATTAATGTTATAAATTTGCCATGGGGGTCCAGCGAGTCAAGTGAGTATAAGTACAATTCGTTAGGAGAGCATGCATAAAACAGTAGATGATACTTACCTACGTACTCTATTATACTTATTACTGTACAGCAGTTAGTTGATCCTAAGCTACGTCTACTGTATTTAGTTTACGTCTAGCGCTTTCGCTCTTGGGGCCTCTTGACGTTTGGGGCGACTCTATATGGGTCATTCTCATTCAAAAGTTACACTTGGGTACTCGAGAGATGGCTGTTACCACAAAATTACCAAACTCATTTTTTACACCAGACGCATTTTAACGCAGAATGTGTTTTAGCCATGGACTAACTAGCCGAAAATGGAACGCGGGATGGTAACGAAATGTGTGACGGATGATTTTCACGTACAACCGAGTCGTTGCTAGGGATAAGGTACTTCGTCGTTTTTCATCCCACAAAATTCGTTGACCATTCGTTCGAAAGCTCTCGATTTATCCAACAATATTATGTTAACTACTGCGAAGTGCGTGTCCAACAAACTGAGTTATGAGCATGGTTATATAAATAATTGTTTACACACAGGTGATCATTCTCAATAATTGATATTGTGAACATGATTGCAACCGCTTGTTAATTTCTGATGATTTCATTGAGCTTGTGTTTCGATGATTTGATTCATAGCAGGTGATCTGAGTATTCCGAAAACGGTTTGATTTGTGAAGCGGAGGTTAAATAATTTGAATAGGTAATTTCTATACTTTACACTCTAGGAAGCTGTGTAATTTCGTTTGTAGCCTCTTTAGGACATTTACTTGACGATGCTCAGGGTCCGGATCAGATGTGTGGCTCTTAAAGCTAATTTCTATGCTTTACACTCTAGGAAGCTGTAATTTCGTATGTAGCCTCTTTAGGACATTTACTTGACGATGCTCAGGGTCCGGATCAGATGTGTGGCTCTTAAAGCTAATTTCTATGCTTTACACTCTAGGAAGCTGTAATTTCGTATGTAGCCTCTTTAGGACATTTACTTGACGATGTCCAGGGTCCGGATCAGATGAGTGGCTTTTAAAGCTAATTTCTATACTTTACACTCTAGGAAGCTGTAATTTCGTATGTAGCCTCTTTAGGACATTTACTTGATAAATCGCTCTTGATTTATCACGAATTTATTTCGTATTTTTTTTCGTAGTTTCATACTATAACTATATAAATTGATGTTATAAATGAATAGTAAACAATGACGCTTGTTTGGTTGTCACTTGGTTGCGCGACAACGCAAACACATTCTGTGTTTCAATAATTTCGTCCGAAGTATGTAAATAGAGGTAACCGGGGGTCCAGGGGGCTTGCCCCCTGGCGAGGCGCGGAGCGCCGAGTTTTTCTAGTTCCATCCTTATCTCAAGTACGCTGCACCACTTTGTTCTTGTCAGTTCATTCAATGTTATTTCTGTAAATTAATGAAATGTGCAGAATTTCGGGCCCCTAACCTCATGTGTGTTACCGTAATTGATGATTCGATTCTAAGCTCTCCAGTTGATAGAATGAACAAATTTTTGCTTTATAGAAACTACCAAGGCTATTTAAAATTTCGTCCTACGAAGTTTTATGGCCAAGTATTCAGAAAAAGCGTTATTTCATGCCATAAATCTCATGTTTGTTACCCAAAAAACGTTTCCTGGTGTCAAATTTTATTATTTCTGTTGTAATAATCATTCTGATTATTTCAAAACCTATCAATACTGGCCAATTAGCTATTCTTTCTGTAATTAAGGTGTAAAAAATCCCTTCCCGAATTGGTAATATCACATTTTTTGGGATGGAAACGGTATCACACAACTGCCGTACTAAGAGTAGATATCCCGTATCTGACCAAATCCAACTTTTGGGAAAATGCGTATCTAGGTTTTGAGTCAAAATTTCCCAAAATTAGCTCTATTTTACGTTGTCTCGAGCTCCAAAAGCACTCATTCCAACGAAAACTTCACGCTGAATTGCGTGGTGTGGCTCGAAAAACATTATTTTTCTCAGAAAGTTGCAAAAAACGGTTTAGAACATATATGTACTAGGCTATTTCCTCGTATCTGGTGCACATACGAGTTTTTGTTTTGCAATAAGATTGATACCTACGCTTTTTCTAATACAGAATTATTACCGCTCACCATGGCAAGGAAAATTATTTTCTCGTATAAGCAGGATACTAGGAGAAAAATCGTGGTTGCTAACCTTCGAAAACCGTATCTGATCTGGCAAGAGAAAATATGATGTACGTGTGATGATGTGTATGTGTGTTGTGGTGTATGATCAAAATACTGGGAAGAAAAATCGTACCTCATCTTATAGAGATAGACGGACCATATAAAAGTTGAAAAGAGAACTGTCATAAATTGTCGCAATTGTGAAAATTATTGTAAAGATATGAATGAAATTGAATTTGCGGTTTATGAACCCAGGGGTTTGCATTAAATAAAAACTTGCTCTTTGATTCTATACTGTGAACAGAGAAATGTTATTGTTTCAGTGCATGGCTTTTTTCATCCCTCCTCAATAAACTTCAGCTTTTGAATTTGAATTGGATATCTCACTTTCGCTTTGTAAGTAACCCTTTTTATAACTTTCCGAAGCAAAACATCCTAGGGTTGTTGAGGGTGAGAAAGAGAGATCAGCTTCTCGTATTAGTTTATTAGCTTAGCGCTTTCGTCTTAATTGGCCTCGTCAGAGCTGAAAAAGGTTATTACACCTTAAGTGCAAGTTTGTATTCTTATGGTAATTTATTTAATTTTAATGTAGTAATTAGTATTAGCTTAGTTTTATATATGGGGGTTGCTTATTGGTACAATTTTCATTTGGTAGTTTGTGGGTCATTCTCATTTCATTTGCCGCTTTGGGGCGTTTGAGAACCTCAGTGACGTGAAATATGAAAGTGCTCGAAAATGAGGTTAGATCAGCAAATACTACTCATTGTTCATTGCAGATTTGTGTTCCATAGATGAACAGTGAGTTTTTCATTGATGTATTTTAAATGTTTTTTTGTATTAAAAAACAGGATATCCAACGCATGAGTGTTACCAGATTTCAAAAATTGATTTCTGTAAAATGGATGATTTGGCAAAATTGTTGTCGGGGTTCAAGTATGTAAAAAAGTATCACGTTCAAACGTAATGTTCAGATTTCACGGAATTCATGTTGAAGGCAGTGTAATTGAGCATAAATCTCAGGAGTGTTACCCTATTACTGTTACCGTAATATCAGAAGTGTTACCCATCCTTGGTCACACTCCTGAGAGGTAACACTCATGAGAATTTCCGATAAAAATGGCGTCGCACAGGATGATGAAGTGACAAAAGTCGGGGATGGCTACTGTTTGAAACCTGTCACCAAGCAGTATGGTTGTTGATATAGGATTATTTTGTTTAAGCACCGACAATACTCGTAATTTGTGTAACACTCATGATTGAAAACAAAAATACTCAACATGTTTTTAGGCTTTCGCAGTAAAAACTGCTGCAACTCCAAGCGCTCCACTACAGTCTCACATCTTCAACTGGACAATATAACCTTCACATCTGACTGTTTCCCACCATTTTCCATAAGCTTTCTTGATCTCAAAAATGATAACACTCCTGAGGTCCCATTGAGAAGAGATATAGGGGACTGACTGAAAAACTAGTTTTTCACGGGTTGGGGAAAATCTTGAAAATGTAAATCCTTATTCTAAATAAAGAGGAACCAACTTACTGCAGCTGGTAACCCTGGCCAGTTCTAGATTGTCATTGTTTCGTAACAACCTAACTTCTACTTAGGTGTTAGGTAGGAGGGGACAGTAACACTCATGAGTTTCCAGGATTTCAGGTTTCATTCGTCATCACTGTGTATTGGTTAAAGGGGATTTTGGGCAGTCAAATTATTACTTCGTTGATCTCCCAACTTATACTATGTAACACGCTAAAAATATTTGCTACCTCGACAGGAGTTCGAACTCGCGTCGTCACAACTACGAGAAATTATTATTAATTTCCCAGAGTTGCAACGCTCTAACGACCAGAGCTAAGAGGCCAGGGTGATCAAACCTCTTTGACTGTGAGAGTTATTTTCCTGGAGCGTAACATTTCCCCGGAGTCAAATACCAGCCGTCTCGGCTGGTTTGGGGTCGGACGAATGACGAAGGGAACTGCAGGCCGCTGGCTCAGCAGATGCTCGCTGGAACAAGTCAGCAGTCGAGCGAGGTCATTGTCACGGTGTGTTTTGACTCAAGTGAGAGAGGAAATGAAAGGCATAACAACAGGAAATGTGATGTTTACAGTCTTTTTGGCTCGAGAGGGATTTAATTAATTATTGTTTCGTATGATTTCGGGTCCTATTTCGGCTGCGCCACTGTAACGGGCTAAAAATATTTGATACCTCGACAGGAGTTCGAACTCGCGTCGTCACAACTACGAGAAATTATTAGTAATTTCCCGCAGTTGCGACACTCTAACGACCAGAGCTAAGAGGCCAGGGTGATCAAACCTCTTCGACTGTGAGAGTTATTTTCCTGGAGCGTAACAACTACGTACCCTTTTTTCCCCAAAATCACTAGTTTTGGTCAAGAATTGTGAGAATTCGTTGTTGGGGAAATGAAAGCGGCAAATGAAATGAGAATGACCCTTGTATGTCTTGTAATTGTACCTATAGGTTGTACAGATGTTATTTATATTTATGTAAGTATATAGTGTATTCTTTAGAAGTCAAGTATTTTATTACTTGTGCATTAATAGATTTATAATTACCTCTATATAAGTCTTTTTATTTATATCAATGGTTAGGGGGACCCATCCTCTTGTTTCTGCGCTAAGCTAGTAAACTAATATGAGAAGCTGATCTCTTTCTCACCCTCAACAACCTCAGGATGTGTTCCTCAAAGCCCACATAAGCAAAACATCCGTATAGATGGAGGAGATGGTTGAGTAAATACTTAGTTCGCAATGTGTGTGTTCAATTGACAGTTCTTTTTCCGACTCCCGATTTTCCTCAAAACGTCAAAATACGGTAATCAATTTAATGTAGTAGGTAGGACGTTATCTCTATCCTCGCATTATAGTATACTAGCGTTCCCCCAATCTTCGTTGCTGCGCCTTTGGAAAATTTGTTTATTGATCGTAATTTTAAACTGTTATTAAGAGGTGATTTGATGGACGGAAGCTTAGCCTTTTCTTCTGCCTTTGGTGTCTACATAATTCCCTGGATTCGTTGTCGCCCCATGCAGACGTTCAATAGTATCCTCCTCCTCCCTTCTCCTCCTCCTCCTACACAAAGCTCCTGGTAATAACGACAAGAAATCCTCCCTTTCAGGGGATTTCAATGTTGACCTTAGGAAATCCTCAGATGAGAGAATTGAAATGCTTTCATTGTTGGAGTCTTTCTCAATTTTCCCAACTACTAGGGACATAACTCGTCCTGCATCTGCAGCATGCTTGGACAACATTTTCACCAACGCCCATGGGGAATCCATCGTATTTGAAAATCACCTCGCTGATCATTCCCCTCTCCATATTAGCCTTGATCTCCGTGTTCAAGAGATGGAACAAGCATCCTCAAAGTCCCAGCGCACATTTAGCCCCAAGGCGATGGATGACTTCGCTTCCAGTTTGCAGAATACTAATTGGGACTCTGTTTACAGATGCGGAAACGTCGATGAGAAATATAGCAGTTTCTGGTCTATTTTTTACAGATTGTTCGACCACTCCTTCCCCGTCAGAAAAACGCACTCGCGCCCTAAAGCGGACCCATTGAAGAAGTTCATCAACAGTGACTCCAGGGTTGCAATATCTCGTGAACTAATCCGAAAAGCCTTCAATAACATAAAGACTGAGGAACCTGAAACGAAAAGAGCATACCGTAGACTCCTGAAGAAACATTCTAGTCTGTTGAAGCTTACCACTCGTATTTTCAACGACTCCAGAGTTTCAAATTCCACGAATCGGAGCAGGACAATCTGGAATATAGTCAAGGACAAAGGCAAGGTCTCTCAACCTTCTCTCAAAATCACACTGGCTGATGATACGCAGATTGATGACCCTGCTAGACTTGCCGAACTTTTTTCAAACCATTTTGGGAGGTTCAGCAGTACCCCCTCAACAACACCCTCCAACTGCGATGCTGCAACTAAGCTCATCTCTTCCACACCTTGCAACAGTTTCTTCCTTACTCCAGTTTCAATTCAGGAAATTCTTGATGTGAGCGCTAGGTTGAGAAACACAGTGGGAAGTCCGGATGGGGTTCCAGCTAAAGTTTTCAAGCATGTAATTGAACTGATAGCCCCCACACTATGTGACATATTTAATTGCTCATTTTTAACAGGCTCCTCAAAGAAGGGCGACCTTTCCAACATCAACAACTTCAGACCCATTAGTTTGATCAGCTTCATTGCAAAAATACTGGAAAGCCTGATGTTATCTCGCCTCCAGAGCCATTTGAAGTCACTCAATTTTTTCAATGATTCGCAGCATGGTTTTCGCCATAACCGCTCCATTGAAACAGCCTTAACAGAACTAATAAATTTTACCTGCACCTCAATTGACAAAGGTTTTCACGTAGCGGGATGCATGGCTGACCTGGCCAAGGCCTTTGATGTAGCTCCACATGACATCTTGCTGGGAAAAATGGAGAAGTTGGGGATCCGAGGAATTCCACTCGCATGGTTTACGTCTTACCTGGCTTCTAGACCCTGGAAAGTTAGGATTGATGGCCCATCCGGGCCACATTTCTCGTCACCCAAAAATCTGGTTAGATCAGTTCCGCAAGGAACCCTGCTTGCTCCAACTCTCTTCTTGATAATTATCAATGACTCAGAGCCCTTTGAACGGATTTGTGACACCAAACTTTACAGGAACAATCCTTGAATCATGCCTAATAATACCTGAAAGTTTCATTACAATCTGTCGAGCGGTTTCGGAGTTTGGCTATAGGCAACTCTCCAGAAGAGAGCATACATACATACATACATCCTCTTTGCTCTATAGATATATATTATTACTTTATAAACTGTTGTATTTTTTTCAGAAAGCCCATCACTCACAGAGGAAAGAAATTTCTTCAGGAAAGAGATTCGAAGTTGATAGAAAACACAAAACAATGTATTTTCTTCAATGGTCGTAATACCAACGAGACTTTGAGAAGATGCATGAAGGATCTGGTAAGGATATGCCGTGTTAAAATCTCTGGCTATCGTTCTCACCATATCAATTGAACTACATAAGCACTATTTTCAAAACAATGAATTCCTTCTTTTTTTAGTACAAGATTAAAAAACCGGATGCGTTCTCTCTGAAGGGTAAACATGATATACTTCCGATGGAAGACAGTTCTCCAATCGAAACTTCCGCCAAGAAGTTCGACTGTTCTCTGTTTTTCTTTGGCTCTCACACTAAGAAAAGACCAAACAACATAATTATTGGTAAACTTATTCAGTTGTTTGCTATAATAGTACTGTGCAATAAATTCTATTAGAAAGTTACCAGGTTGGTTTGCCTTTAAATGGTAATGATATTTGGTTAATTTTTTTAGGGAGGCTGTACGACCATCACATTCTAGACTTGGTTGAGCTTGGGGTGGACAATTTCAAGGGCTTGGAAGATTTCCCTGGTGATAAGATTCCTATGGGGTCAAAACCTTGTCTGCTGTTTGCTGGTCCTCAATTCGAATTGGATCCTACGATGAAAAGGACGAAAAATCTGCTAGTCGACGCATTTCAAAGGGAGACAGTAAACTCGGTGAGGCTTCAAGGTCTTGAGCACGTCATCATGTTCACCTCCCATGAAAACAAGATATTTATGAGGAGCTACAGGTAAGAATGTAGTGGATACCTATCTAGTTGTAGGTACTATTTTGCTATATTTATCATTTTTATTCGTAACTGAGTTTCTGTCATTGCTGATGATAAGACACATGGACGCATCGGCCCTCTAAAACTAAGCCGTACGTTTAGGCGTTGCAATGAATCGTTTCTCATGCGATTAGCGAAGTTAGGCAACGACGAGCCAGGTGAGTATTTAGATGGGTGACCGCCCAGGTAAAGGTCTCATGTCGAAGTAATTTTCACGCTACTGTACGGCGAACCCCTCTCAAGGGGGCGAGGCAATGAGTAGCTTTAAGCGAAATCATCAGAACAAATTCTGATCCTCCATTTGGAGGACAGCTGATGCTGACGTCCGCGACGCCCGAGGCAGTCGGACAAAAAGCCTCAACCTGGAAAGGTTGTTTACTTTACTTACTTACTCTTTTGCTATTAATGAGAGAACCTGGCAGTCCCATGTTGGATGGTTTAATAGCCATTCATAAATTGATAATTTTGTGTGGATAATTAGGGTACGTGAAGGGGGGGGGGGGGGGGGGACTTTGGATATTCTTATCAAGTACCAATACTTTAATAAATTATTTACCGGATATTATCCTGTTATGTATCTGCGTTCAAAATGATCTTATGGCTCTAGTTAACTGGTTCAAGGGCCGGTTTATCAATTATCTGCAGGATAATCCATCCCTAACCAAAATTCGAGGCAGATTCCTATGCTTATTTTAGCGAATTTTTGAAGAAAATTAAGCTATTGCTCTCGCCTCAAATTTGTAGAATGTGATTTTTTGAAAACATTTTATGCAGAAATCCGTTTCAGGCTATTCTGAATCATATTCTGAAGTTTAACGCATTTTTTATGTATGTATATATATATTGTTAAGAAGAACAACAATTCGAAATAATAGGCTGTATTAACTTTTCAACAACAAAAATAAAACACAGCAATTACTCAATCACTCTCAAAACTCAACAACCAACTTTTCTTCAGTAGCATCACAAATATGCCATCTAAACACATGATGATTTTCATAATAATAAACTCGAAGGTTCCTGATTCCCATAACAATATGTATGTGTCATTCCAGACGATAACTGTCCGTAGAACTGTGCTAGAAACTTCAAACAAATTTTAAAATGTTTAGGACACAAAACGAAAGTTCAAGTTCGTTGGCCAGCATGATCGGATTACATCTTCGGGTTGAAATTTTCAAAAATGTAGTCAAAAATTTCAAAATAGCCTGTTTTTTTGCGATTTGTTGTGCGAAATAATTTTTTCAGCATAATAACATGTGGTATATTCGGAATCAGCATAAAATTTCCTATAAGAATATGTATCAAGTTTTCAAAAATTTCAAAGTTGAAGAATCAGTCAAAAATCGAAATAATCGAAGGTTTCTTCAAAAATTTGCTCATGGGGTCATACTGCATGACTGTTTTTTTTTTTAAGTTGCTGAACTCAAATTTACTTTTTTTTGTTGAATTTAATGAAAATTCTGACAGAATTACGTAAAATACGAGTTTTCATAATTTTACAATGAATTTTGAAAATTGTCAGGCTTTGAATTGATTTTTGACTATTTTGAGATTCAAAACTATCACTTGTTTTGACTGCATATTCGAGTTCAGCGTCCCCAAAAACGTAAGTATACGAAGTTTCACAATTTTACAAAGAAGTTTGTAAAAGTTACATTCAAAAGTCTGATATTGGCAGATAGGCGTATTTCAAAAACCAAAATCGCGCTGCCGGCGTAGGTTTTTGTTATTCAAAAAATCTGAAAAAATTCAGGGGTCATTTTTTTGACATTTTGATCCTCATTTTGAGTGAAGGTCATTAAAATTCTACCTCTCTCAAAATAGCAGGCACACTAATAAATATATATATATATATAGCTAGAGTTATGTCTGCTGCTAACTTTGTTATCTAGTGATATTCCCTGTCAAGTTTGTATGCAATCCTTCTTCTGGAAGCTTATGATGAGTATTTACACTTTTATGTAGGTGGGTGTACTAGACGGTAGTCTGTTACTGGTGACTTCACCCAAATAATAATAATAAGAACATCAGCGTTACTTTCTACGCTTCAATAAATTGATCTTTTATAACTCTCACCAACTTTCCTAACCCCTCCAATAAGTATATTACGTTTCTGTTGATTCAGAGTACTCCTCAAGAAATCTGGCACTCGAACACCTCGCGTCGAACTGGTGGAAATCGGTCCTTCCATTGACTTTTCTCTTCGAAGGACCAAACTGGCATCCGACGACTTGTTCAAACTTGCGTGTAAAAAGCCCAAGGAATTGAAGGTAAATTTCTTTACTCTACAATATCTTTATTTAGATTAATACGTTCGAGTTTCTTTAAATTTTCTAAATTATCTTCATTTTATTTTTTCACAGACGAAGAAGGTGAAGAATATTTCAAGAGACGTGTTTGGCTCGAAGCTTGGTAGAGTACACATTAAACAACAAGACATCAAACGGATGCAAACCCGCAAAATGAAAGGGTTGAAGAAAACTCGACAAGAAAAGCTGAGACATAAAAAACAACCGCAGAAAACTTAGAATGGTAATCCATTGTTTTCCAACTTTTTTGCTTATAAAATTACCGGTACTGTGGTTAACTACATCTTGAGCACTTGTATACACTGTGAGGAAAGTGTGTTAAGGGAAGATTGTAAATAAACTTTTACGGTTTCTGTTTTCATTTCCTAACAATCGTTTATAATTTAATTCATTAGTTTAATTCCCAAACGTTTTGGTTGATTATTTTCAAGAATCCCCTCCCCCGTATGACATCCTGACAGTGACCCATAGGCAATTCGGGATTCCAAATAAGGATGCGAAGCCTAGCGGCAGCGAAATGAACTAAGTAGATCCGGACTCCAACTCTCCTGTCATTGAAAATCGTATCCTAACATTCTTTGAGACTTGGTCTTCTCTCGTTTTATTTCCGTTCGTTTTTTTTCTGTGATGGGGAAAGAGTCTAAGGTGCTTGAATCATTCTAAATTTTGAAAATGCAGAGATATAATACATTAAGGAGAACATGATATGTTATACAGGGTGATTCCCTCACAGATGCAAAAAACAATTTGGGTGAAACTGCATCAAAAATGGAGTAAAATGCCGCCAAATGCATATTTTTATCTCAATCCGTTCTCGAGATATGATTTTTTAAAGGTTTTTTCAGGAAAACCGTGTTTTTTTTTCCTTTTAAACTGAAATTTCTCCACTTTACTTCATTTAATTTTAACTTTTGACCACATTTTCGGAATCAGCATTAAATTTACTATAAGAATAGTGTACTTGGGTTCTTAAAAAGTACCATCCAAAGGCCCTCACATCAGCTCAAACATTGACGATTTTGAAAAAATAATATTTCTGAAAATCTTTAAAACTTTACTACTCTTTTAAAACGAATCCTGGATACTGGCAAATCTCATGAAAACTGCTTCATCTAATATGCTTTCCAACGGTATTATCAATTTTACTATTATTTTGTTATTTAGGGGAGAAAATAATGTTTTTCAATGAGAAAGGTGGGTTTTTCAATGAAATTGTTGGTTTTCTCGAAAGATGACCCTCCATGAACCAACGAGTATGGGGTCGTTTTCTATGTATTTTTTCTCGCTGTATCGAATGGTAACATTTTTAGATCTCTCCAACTACGTTATAACCGAGTTTTACACTTAAAATCGCAAATGTTTAGTTTGTTTGTTACGATACAATGTATGTGTGTTATGGGGTAAAACTAGTTAATTAAAGTGTAAAACTCGATTATAACGTAGTTGAGAGATCTGCAAGAGTTTCCGTTCGATTCAGCGAGAAATGATACATAGAAACCGACCCCATACTCGTTGGTTCATGGAGGGTCATCTTTCGAGAAAACCAACAATTTCATTGAAAAACCCACCTTTTTTAACATTAAAACATTATTTTCGCCCCTAAATAACAAAATAAAACTAAAATTGATAATACCGTTGGAAAGCATATTAGATGAAGTAGTTTTCATGAGATTTGCCAGTATCCAGGATTCATTTTAAAAGAGTACCTAGTAAAGTTTTAAAGATTTTCAGAAATATTATTTTTTTCAAAATCGCCAATGTTTGAGCTGATGTGAGGGTCTTCGGATGGTACTTTTTATGAACCAAAGTACACTATTCTTATAGGAAATTTAATGCTGATACCGGAAATGAGGTTGAAAGTTGAAATTAAATGAGGCAAAGTGTAGAAATCTGAGTTTAAAATGAAAAAACACGGTATTCCTGAAAAAACCTTATAAAAATCATATCTCGAGTACGGATTGAGATAAAAGTATGCGGTTGGCGGCATTTTACTCCATTTTTGATCTAGTTTCACCCAATTTTTTTTTTTTTTTTTTTTTTGCATCTGCCAGGGAATCACCCTGTATATTGAGTAATCATCCATCTACATATAGCTTTTTTGCTCTGGGGATGATCTTGGATGGGATGTGACTGTTGTAACCTGATTATATTGACAAAAGTATGACATCAGAATCAAATACAAGAGACCCCTTGAAAAGAAAATTGTGAATATGATGTAAACAGAAGTCCAAGAAGTCAACCATACCTTCAAAATAAAAACGGGGGACAATAAGTCAACCGTTCGAGAATGCATTCCGTTACGTTTCCGCATGCGCAAGAGCTACCAGTATTTCGGGAGCGATGAAGTTCAATGGGACCCATCTTCAGCCTATACTATGTCCTAATTGAAAATCGTTTTTGGTTAGATGGTCGAATGGTGGCCTCCCTCCCCCTAATTAGGTAGAGTTACCTTCGTAACTACATAGGTACCTAACATTATGCGCAAAAGTTTTGAAGTTTACCTTACTGTGAATGAGGATTGATAGAATAGTAACATATCGTAAAGGAATGACAGTCAATATAAAATCGAGCGAATTTGGATTAAAAAAATCGACCAGAACACAAGAGCCCCTCATTTGTTTCCCGAACCGACTTTACAAAACTACCTGGTACTAACTGGAACACAGGGATTCTGTCAATCCAAAAACCTACATTTGTAAATACAGTACATTCCTATCATTTCTATACACTTCACTTTTATTATATAATTTCAATAATAATTAGTAGGTACCTACCAGAAAACCAAGACTGCTACTAGGTACATGCTTGCATGATCTGCTTTTCCTAGGTTCGCAAGTGCATTTGAAGTGGAATATAGTATTGAAATCTTGCAAAATCGTGGCACTTAGTGTGAGGATGTTCATTAATTGATAAACTTTGTGGAACAAGTGCATAAATGCTTCTAAGAAACCACACAATATTATATGCTGAGCATTTTACGCTGTCGGTTGCTTAAGTTACAAGAATGTGCATTTTGCTTAATTTATCTATAATCAAATCTAGTTTAATAATTTCTATGAAAATCTAAAATAAAATACTACTTGAATACTTTCAATAGTGACATAAAACCCACTACGGGTTGTAGGTACCTCCATCAACTTTCTACTTGTAAATAATAAACCTTTGAACTTCTTATTCAACTTCCAGTGCTTAGTTTTTCGATTCTAAGCCCGTATATATACGTTGTTCCATGAGTGTCTTTGCAGCCTCTGAAAGTTCTCACGGATCTATGCCCGTATATTTATGGTTTTCTGTAAAGTTCTTGAGGATCTATCCATGTACATATTCGTTTTTCTCAATGCCTTCTTCCGGTGGCTCTTCTAACTCGTTGTTTCACTGAATCCCGTTAGATGTCACGTCTTTATGCAGTTGAAGACTTGTACTATCTGCGACAAAGCAGTAGGTAGATCACATTTTATAACATTGTTATCAGCAAAACAAGACCCTTGTTCACGAGTGTTATTTCTGTTCTGGTGCTTCGTTTTTCTGTAATTTATTTATTTTTTCTTTATAATGACGCGACGTGTGTTCACTGATGATGAATTACTGCGAATCCTAGAAAATAGTGACGAGGAGGATGAACAGTTGGATGAACTATTCGATTTGGGTGACAGTTTTGAGGTCGCCCAGGATGAAGGTATTCCATCAACAAGTGGCAGTCAGCAACACAATTACCGCCCAGTTGTCGATTCTAGCAGGGAAGGAGAGGTTGTTTTAAATATAACCTGAGTGAAGAAAAATTTCCAGCGCTGAATTTTTTTTAGTAACTACCTACCTACCAAGTAAATTTTCTCCAAAAATTTTCATTTTTTTACCCGTTCTTATGTTTATAATACATTATAGATGACATAAAAAATTAAAAAATGTATAACCCATGTAAAAAAGTATTCAGTACAGCAGTGCAAACTGAGCGTCAAAGCATGCAGAATCAATAAATCACCCGCGCCTGAGAGGACTTAGTGTCGGCGAGCCACTCACGCGCGTTAGGATGTAGAAGCAAAAGGGCTAGTATATGGACATGACCGTCATAAATGGTGTTTTCAGTTGTTGTTCATGATTTATTAGTAAATGTTCAGTGAAGGTATGGTCATTTGCCTTGTGGGAGTTGAGTCGATTCAGGATCTATCCCACCATTATCGATGCGATGGTGGAGCAACTGCCGTTGATCGAAAAAGCAAATGGGCTATAAATAATAAACTACCCCTTAATATATAACAATTACCTCTGACCTACTTATTTTAGGACCTTGTTTCCCACTCGGACCCCCTCTCAGTGCTCTTTGAAAGCCCCAGGAGTGTGATGGGAATGGATAGAGTTCTCCCTTCCTGATTCTTGTAACTGCTGCCCCCAAGGCTGTACTCGACACAAATGGTTTCCTGGTTAACATCTGGGTGTTGCAGACTAATCACCTCAGCCCTTGGAAGAGGAATACTCCATTCCATCTTCTCTATCACATGTTATAGGTCATGCCTTGTGTGGGTTCACCTTTTTGCTCTCGCTCATGAAAAAAGGAATTGGTATTTCGCTCCAAGTGAATTAGCTTATCGCTACTACCATTAGGGGGTTTGAGTTTAAACTCCCTGCTCCAGAAAACCGTTAGCAGTACATAAGTACAGGGTATGATTATGTAATAATTTGTTGGTATAATTGTGTGATAATATTATATAATATTATCATTTAACTATAGTCGAAAGTCCCATCCATATACATACACCCAGCAGAACAAATGAAGGGTCACGGGAAAGAACGATCAGAGTCAATTTTTGGTCCGAAATGATATAGTGGTGCCATCTTGCAGGTCTTAGAGAAACGAATCGAAGCATATATCGCCTCGGGAAAGAATGATAAAGGTTAGCGTCAAAATACAGAGGGAAAGATTTTAGGTGTCTCAACGCAACGATCAGAGTTCATGCGCTGACGGCTAAAAAGGATCAGAGTCCTAAAAAAACCTCACTTGTTGATGAAGTTTAACGTGAAAGAAAGATCAAGGTCCAGCAGTTTTCTTAACAAAATCCGTTTTTCCCATTTTCTTCATATTTTGTAAAAAATTTTTGATTTTATGTTTCTTCACTAAAATGTGTTTTTTCCAATGAAATGACTATTTGGAGTTGAGAATTATTTACCCTAAACCAAAAATATTACACTTGAAAGTTTAAAATTTGAATTTTGCAGATTTGTGAAGAAGTGACTCTGATTGTTATCTCTCGCAAACCTTCAAATGTTATACAGAAATAACGTTGGTGCGTACTACCTATAAAACCACGAGCATTGCCACCCTCCCAATTAGTTTTTCGGCCTGCCAATAACAAAATGTTCATCTGGAGAAGGTAACACTGGTTTCTAATATCAGGGGCAGCTGTCTCAACCCTGACTTGTGGTTCAGTTATGTATTGTAGATACCCTCTGCCTCGAGTATACCTCGTGGGGCTGCTGCCACTTGTTTAGATGCATTTCTAGATACCGGGCTTAAGCGTCGAGATAGCGCCGGAAAAAGTACATGTCATACGTGACGGCAAATGCGTCGCGTTGATGCCGTCCCGCCAACGCCAGGTGCCTGTCATACGTAGCGTCTTCCGGGCGCATTTGCCGTCGCGGCAATTATGTTATTACCAAGATGGACACCATCCAGTCCCGGCGTCCCGTGCGCCGCGTCGCTAACGCGACCGTCCGCGTTGGCTGCGCTCAGCGTCCGGCTAACGCGGACTCGCCGACGGCATTAGCGTCCGTATGACATGGTCCATAAGAACCCCATTGCCGGGTTGGAGCGACTTTAACGCGACGGCATCTGCACGACGGCAATAGCGCTCGTATAACATGAGCCTAAGTAAGCACAAACGTAAAACTCAGTGTCAGAGGAAAAATACCGAAACTTTGTGGTAATTTTGATGAAATGTTCACAACAGCTTTACTCTCGAAAGATCACCTATTGCAAAAATTGTATAACTGATATTTATAGCAGAATATTATTCAGAAAAATGTATAAATGAATACTTGTGAATAGTTGCATTTAATACTGTGCTTAGAAAGTGCAAACAATTCAAAAAGAAACTTGTACACGACGTCATGTGGTGGGGTGAATGGATTTAAAAATAATTTTCTATAACTTTTCCATTGAGCAAAAAACGTTTCCAGTACATCTTAAGGATGAAAAATGGGAAAATATTTCAAAAAACGTGTTTTTTCGTGGTGTTTTCAAGAAAAATCCATTAAAGAGCTATTTTAGGTATAGGAACATATATGGTATATTCGGAATCGGCGTGAAATTTCCTATAAGAAAAACTCGGCCCTTCGGGCCTCGCAAGGGGCTCTGCCCCTTGACCCCGCCAGGGGGGCTTCGCCCCCCTGGACCCCCCCGGGTGTTATTACTTTGAGCCTGACTGCTAAAATGTAAAAAACATGGAATCATGTTTTAGCTCCTCGCTCTCACTTTATTATAGAAATGATCACGACGATTGAGCTCTTGTGAGATGATGATCTCCTAATAGAAACTCGCGAGTAAACATTCACTTTATTATAGAAAGAGGCTAAAGAGGCTACATACGAAATTACAGCTTCCTATAGTGTAACGTATAGAAATTACCTATTAAAATGATTTAACCACCGCTTCACAAATCAAACCGTTCTCGCAATATTCGGATCACCTGCTATGAATCACATAATCGAAACACCAGCTCAATGAAATCATCAGAAATTAACAAGCGGTTGCAATCATGTTCACAATATCAATAATTGAGAATGATCACCTGTGTGTAAACAATTATTCATATAACCATGCTCATAACTCAGCTTGTTGGCCACGCACTTTGCAGTAGTTAATATAGTATGGTTGGATAAATCGAGAGCTTTCGAACGAATGGCCAACGAATTTTGTGGGACGAAAAACGACGAAGTATCATATCCCTAGCAACGACTCGGTTGTAAGCGGAAATCATCACACTTATTGGCGCTACTTTCATCTCACTTTATAGTCTCACTTTTCGGTGGGGGATCCATCGCTAAAACATGATTCCATGTTAAAATGTATAAATGAATACTTGTGAATAGTTGCATTTAATACTGTGCTTAGAAAGTGCAAACAATTCAAAAAGAAACTTGTACACGACGTCATGTGGTGGGGTGAATGGATTTTTAAAAAATTAACTAACGTTAACGGGGGGTGTACACATAGATTTTAGTAGGTCCAAGTAAATGTATAAAACAACATCTACAAAGTCATCAGGTTTTATTTGATCTCAATAATAAAGTACCTGCCATTCTTAAATTACAATTTACATTATCACAGTGGATATTGTAAACATAAGGTGATAAGTATTGTACTTAGTAATATACCTATAAACTGTGTTAGTTTTCAGATGAGGATCGTGCTCTAGGCTCAGTTGTTCTGTTTTCTTCAGAATATTTACCTGAAGCCACGGATAATACCTTGGGAATTAAATAATAAACTTCTAAAATATTATATTTGAGCGTGATCTTCTTTTGTCATTTAAAATATTGCTCTTCATAGTTTTAAGCAAAGAGGTTGGAAAAGTCAATCTTGGCGGGAGGGGTAACTTGAAAAATCCCTTTTTGTTGATAGATAACAAAAACTACCTTTTTGATTGGTAACGTACTTTGGAGTGAACCAGGAAATAACACCATCTATGGCCACATTAACTGGCTTCCTCAAACAGCTGTTCTTTTCCCAAGTAGAATCGGATGTAGTTATTTAGTTTCTTCTACAACATGTGCCCGGTTTTAAGTGTTCCATACCTCTTTGGTTCCAATACTTTAATGTTAACATCTTAAATTCTCGTATCCATTTGAAATGAGTACCTGCACATTGACGTGGATACCTATCGGGCTTACTATGTACTGATTATTGAGTTTCATACAGTTTTCTCGTGTGATCATTGCAAAGCAATAAAAATAATACATCCTGTAAAGTGCACAACCTCACTACGTTTAAATCAGTTATTACAACCATAAAACATAAGCTGATACAGCTAGTTTATGTGTTGAGTTTATAATTGCTTGCATGTACTTTCTATTAACGATTTTTATCTTACTACTTCTAACTACAAACTATGAAACTTATTAGAAGCTACTGAAAACTAGGAAAACTATAGTAATATGAAATATCAATCATACAAAATCTTATTTTATCAACCTATTTCTGAAATGCTTTATCTTTACAACCATTTGTAAATTAACGCTCCTGCGTCACGTATTCAGATTTGAATGTCTTTTTGTTTCTTCCCATTCGTCGATCACATAATTTTCCATTTCTTGCTAGTCTTCTGGATAATGAGGATCGCTGGGTTCGTTCATACTATCGCCGTTAAAATCCCCGCACACACCGCATGTGTCACCACGGAATCTAGCCGGTATCAAAACTACGACAGTTGAGTTGTAGTGCTGCAGTACCACTCCACTCCTCAGCTCTACTTCCACTATGCCAGGAGGTCGGACTCTGATGCTAAACAAGAAT
The DNA here is from genome assembly GCA_030762985.1 of Adelphocoris suturalis. Lineage (NCBI taxonomy): Eukaryota > Metazoa > Arthropoda > Insecta > Hemiptera > Miridae > Adelphocoris > Adelphocoris suturalis. Next base: position 71,652,455 of record CM061048.1, read on the forward strand.
TAGAGAAATATGCATTATCTTCAGTACTCCTGAATGAATAATGAATGAATAAATGAAAGAAAGATTTATTCCAGCGTAGGTCAAAATAAACAAGCATGAACGGGGATAGGGCAACCCATATCTAGCGAGAGCCTCAGGGGAAGATTGTTTGTGTAGGTGAGGACGTTTCATACCCGCTTGTTTGCACGGCTGATGACTTTTCGTACCCAAACATTAACCCTTTCGCTATGGCCGCCGTATTAGTACGTTGGCACAGATGTCCTCCGTAACGCCTAACGACGTATTAATACGTCGGCCATCAAGTGCTCCGTTACGCCTGCTGACGTATTTTGGCGTTTTCGAATTTCCCTCCATTCTATCGACTCTCATGCCATCCATTGAGAGGCAATGGAACTAACATTTACGTCTAGTATCTAGTAGAATGCGCTGAAATCAAAGACGTTGTTGAGAGTTTTTATGCTCATCAAAATAGTGGGGAAAACGTTGACTTGGTCACTGTTTAGTTTTTTGCCCGCATTCGGTCTTTGTCATAAGTTTACTCATACCTGTTTCCATACTTGTACATTCTTTTACGTTTCTATTCCTCACCATGGACCACCGCAGGTGGACGGATGAAGAAATTCTTAAAGAAATAATAACCGGGAGTGACAGTGAGTTAGGGAGTGATGTGATTGACGTTGAAATTGAAGCTCGTTCAACGAACTTTTTGGATCAACTCAAAGACGATAGTTTTGACGATTTTCTCAATGATGGTGATCATGATACTCGGTAAATTTCAAATTCTAATATTCTTGATCCAGTTCCGAAAAACGAAGGTGGTTCACCGCGCGTGGAGGGTCAATTATTCAGGCACGGGGGGGGGGGGGGGGGGGGGGGGGTTGGAGGGCTCCGAGGCAGCCAGGCCAGGCACGTCGCAGTGGCTGAACGACGCCCGTCGCAAAGGGGTTAAGATCGCTGTTTACAAGATTTAGATCGAAGCAATGCCAAAGGTGAAAGATTTTGGTCGAGTTATTGCTCAACTCGGCAAACAAGTTTATTGCAATCAGTTTGTGCCATTGAATCGTGGGATGGTGTTTTAACCAAGTTAGTTCCGGGCAGAAGCCAAAGAGGAATCCGGTAATGTTTCGAGATGACTCCAAATTCAATGGTTCGGGAAGTGAGGAATTTACGTAAGGTAGCCTACAGAGTTAAACGAAAAAGTTATCCGTGTTTGCCTAAGGACCGCGAAGACGTATTCAATGCATTGCGAGTCATGGATTCACGGAAAGAACGTGGCGATGAATTTCTGCTACACATGGATGAGGAAAACGGCTTGTGAAAGCTTCCACGCCTCCTACAATAAGGATTTTCACACACCCCATCCCAACTTGTTCACTTTTTTGGTTTATTATTTCCAATAATAAGCCTATGTGATCGTATAGCAAAAAATTTTTATAACCCCCCCTCAAACTTTGTCACTTTACGTTTCAAGGTGCGTAGAATCCAAATTTGAAATGTCCGTCCGCCGTCCGGGCCATAAAAGGCCTTAGAATTGACTTAAAAAATCTGTTCTTTCGCACATAGATTGGTCCTAACTTCTTGCCAGCTCGATCGCTCCACTCTCATGGGTGCTATGAGCCAAAAATTGGTGAAAAAGTGTCTTTTTTTGTATATTTCAAGTTGTATAGAAATTGGAGATTTATGAGTGAAAAGAATATGTTAGCTACTAATTTTATGAAGAAAAAAAAAGTATTCTAAATGATACTCTTCTATTCAAAAAGAGATTTTGGATTTTAGGCTATTTTTTGCAATTTTATAGATTTTTTAAAACAAAATTTAATGAAGTTCAAGTTTTTAGCATAATTTCGTACATAAATTGTCGAATGTTCTATTTCATAGTTGATAAACTTTATTTGACCAATCTTATGCTAAAAAATATCAATTTAACGATTCTTAGCCATTTTCAATGATTTTGTCAGCACATTTTTTGAAATTTGACTAATTAGATGATATCAATATACAATATAGGTAACAGTTTTATGTGTTGGAAAGATGACTTGGTAATAAATTGTTTGTTTATCAACTATATTAAAAAGCGTAAAATTGTGAGATTCCGCTGCTGTAATGGATTGATCCCATTTGTGAGGCCCGAAGCTCCGAGTTCCGATACTTAATATACTATAAGCGGCGTTTAACAATAATTATGGACCAGAGATCTACGTAGAAGGGCTGCCTAATACATAAATAATAAACCTTTGTGTAATAATTTGCATCGTTTTTTATGAACTTCTCTCAATGCAGGCGGAAATCTACTCCAAACTGAATTCTCTTGAAGAGCAAAGTGCACCTTGAGCAGTTAGAAAAAAGCAACAAGCATGGGTGGAAAATAGATCGCACGACAAACCAGTGGTGATATCACCTTGTATAAATTTGTTAAAGTAATTACATATAGACTAAGGCACCATCCGGACAAGTAGTTATTTATCTGGACAACTTCGTTTTTTAACGCGAAAGGTTCACAAATTGATGATTTATTGGCACACATTGCATGGAAATAAATAGTGCGGGTGTCCGTATGTGTCCCCACTTTTGAGTCGGTATAAATCTGTTATTCTCCCACGAAAAAGAGATATGAAATAGTGTTTCAGAAACCTCTGAATCTCCTCTTTTACTTATTGGAATAATAAATTCCCCTTTCCCGCGGCGAACATGAGAAATATGCGGTAAAAAAAAGTGGGGACACATACGGAACTATTACCCCAGTGAAAAAGTCCCGTAAGTATGTGTCCCCACAAAGAAGAAGAAGAAATTCACCGAAAAATTATGCTTTATTATTTATATATATTTACAATGATTATTAATGATTTTACATGTTCGGATTATATGTGTATTTAATGATTTCCAATCCTACCTCTGTTCTATTTGCGTCTTGTATAAATTCACGAGGTTAAACATTATCGATCGAGCAGTAGAAGCGAACTGATTGTCGAGACCGAACAGGGTCTCGTCGGTTGTCGTAAGATGCATGTTTATTCAAGCGTCCCTCGCTATACTGACTGTTTCTTTCCGGTGAAACCCCCTTTCTTTCTACACATTATAAACATCAACTGTGTATGATCGACATTCAGGAGCGGTAGGGTCCACTATTCCGCTGTATCGCTCAAAAATAGCGTGGGGACACATACGGAACTTTTACACTGGGGTAATAGTTCCGTATGTGTCCCCACTTTTTTTGACCGCATATTTCTCATGTATTCTCTATGTATCTCTCATTTATTATACCAACAAGTAAAAGAGGAGATTCATTGGTTTCTGAAACACTATTTTATACCTCTTTTTCGTGGGAGAATAACAGAATTATACCGATTCAAAAGTGGGGACACATACGGAACTACACCCAAATAGTACTTGCACAGTAATAACTTACCACTTCATTCTAAGGCCTTTGTCCCATCCCTATGTATCATTATCAGAAGTACCTATCGCTGGGTATGAAATGGGAAATGGGGTTGAGGGTTTCGGTTATGAAACGGTATTGGGGTTGTTACGCTCCAGGAAAATATCTCTCACAGTCGAAGAGGTTTGGTTACTCTGGCCTCTTAGCTCTGGTCGTTAGAACGTTGCAACTCCGGGAAATTAATAATAATTTCTCGTAGTTGTGACGACGCGAGTTCGAACTCCTATCAAATATTTTTGGGCCGTTACAGTGGCGCAGTCGGTAGGACCCGAAATCATACGAAACAATAATTAATTAAATCCCTCTCGAGCCAAAAGACTGTAAACATCACATTTCCTGTTGTTATGCCTTTCATTTCCTCACTCACTTGAGTCAAAACACACCGTGACAATGACCTCGCTCGACTGCTGACTTGTTCCAGCGAGCATCTGCTGAGCCAGCGGCCTGCAGTTACACTTCGTCATTCGTCCGACCCCAAACCAGCCGAGACGGCTGGTATTTGACTCCGGGGAAATGTTACGCTCCAGGAAAATATCTCTCACAGTCGAAGAGGTTTGGTAACCCTGGCCTCTTAGCTCTGGTCGTTAGAGCGTTGCAACTCTGGTAAATTAATAACAATTTCTCGTAGTTGTGACGACGCGAGTTCGAACTCCTGTCGAGGTATCAAATATTTTTGGGCCGTTACAGGGTGCTTGAAAGTTGGGTGTGAGTCGGGCCTCCAATTTCCTGCTGGGTATGGGTTGTCCTACTCTGACATGAACATTGTGCTTACGTGAATTCACTCCTGTCACTATCTATCCGTTCGTATCCCTGGTTGATATTTTCTACTCTGCTGCCGTTGACTTTCACTTCCAATGTTTTGTCTGGTTGGGGAATCAGCTGAACATGATCTCCAGCTCCGAGCATGTCTGCTCCCTGCAAAATCATAATGACACATGAAGAATACTATTATTTAAAAACTAATCGGAAATACATTTTTAGTTTCTTTCTTATTTTCAGGGATAACCCCCTCAAACACAGTAAGGTTTTGGATGAAATCAGTTCACTGTCAATTGATGTTCTAACTAATACTAGATGGAATCGACCTCGTTCACCTCTCATTGTCAGCAGTTTCATTCAGGAGCCCTCTAACATAGCACAGATGTATAGAAACTCGATTCCGCCTCAATTATCAGTTATAAAGGACTGACTCTACCAACCCATGTATCATACTTTCACCCACTACCCCAAGAGGCGGATTTGAATATTAACGCAGTACTCAATGAATACCTACATATATACCAGATGGACGTGTCCAACTATAATATTCACCGACGGATCGAAAAACGGAGAGTCAGTGGGATGCGCTTTCAGTGACATAACTCATAAGCACGATGAATATTATAAGCTGGCAGATGAAGCAAGCAGTTACACAGCAGAATTGATGGCAATCAAGTTGGTACTTGAATATTGCAATCCGTTGGGTAGGTTGCCTTTCATTGTCCATTAGTGCCCTAACCATACATAAATATTGCAATTGTAGAGAAAGTACCTCGCTAGAGCGCACCATTGTTATTTGCTCAGATGACATTAGAATCCACAAGACTAGAACGAGCATCCAACTACTTAATAGGAGATATACTTAGCATCCTAATGGATCTAAGTCACAAAAACCTTAAAGTGCAATTTCTTTGGATAACAGCTCATCACAACATCACTCACAACAAAAAAGTGGACTGCTTAGCAAAAAGAGGTGCAGCTGAAGGCCGTTTAATAACAACTAAAATTCCTACAGAAGAGTTCTATCCCATTATAAATGCACACTATAAAGAAAAGTGGAGAACTGAATTCGCAATCGGCCATAAGGGAAATTTCTACAGATCCATTCAGCCAACCCTCCCAAATAAACTATTGTCCTTTCTCATTAATTGTGACAAACGTTTTTGCACAACAATATGTCGACTGAGAGCAAATAGGGTATCTGTGACAAATATTTATTTTACATTGACAAACGACGTAGCCCCCAATGTTTACGCTGCGGACACCCTTCCGGAGACCTTCAGCCCTGATTACCTGCACCAACGTCAAATTATGTTTCACCAGTTGACCAAAGTGCTAACAAACCCATTTTATTATAAACAATTATTGTTTTTTAAGAACATGAAGTGCTTCTCCTACATTTGAGAATTGTTGTCTAATTGTAACGTTCATCCACAAGCTTATTGATTCCGAGTAACATGTATGTAGTAACACCATGGCTGTATAGTATGTTCTAATGCCAAATATAAAATTTTAAAAAATGTACAAAACCAAAAGCCGCTCTGCGTACAAAATATGCCTAGCCTAAAAATGTGGATCATCCAATTTGGGCAAGCCAATAGTTGAATCGCCGTCTACTTCTACTGAGCATTTATTCTCCCACTCTTTTTGTCTGAAGGCGCTTCTTCACTGGCTTGGCCTTGAAGGGAGTCCTAGAGTGGCTCCCTGTCAAATTTCACATTACTAGGGTGGGAGGGAGAGAAATTAGCTCACTCAGCTGATCAAGAAAGAGCCCCTGAGTTTTTTCGTATACCTATTGTCCCAGAAAAGTTATGCTATTAAATTTCAACTTCCTAGGGTGAAGGGGAGAGAATATATTGACCCCCTCCCTTACAATCCCCCACCACTTGGTCGTAGCGGCTCCAAAACCCCAAGAGGTACTTCGTCAGGTTAGATGTATCTTGGGTTGGTTGAGGGTAGATAGAATTTCAGACTCCGAATCGGTATTGTCCAAAATGAAGAAAGTAAACCTCACTGTACGACTAAACTTTATCGAGAGCCAAATTGCTCATTATGTTCATCTCCTGAAGTCAGTTGGTGTCCAAATCGAATTTATCTGGATTAGAGGTCACTGCTATATACCTGGCAACAACGTGGTAGATGCATTGGCAAAACAAGCGGCAACACTCCCCCGTCACCAGCCCTGTGAATTCCCTGCTTCAAACTTGAATAGATCGTGGAAAACCGAACTGAAATCACGTTGGGAAAAATTCCATTCTACATATCACCCTGGCTTCAGATACAAGAGAATGTTTCCCCCCCAACTAATACCATGTTTCACAGAAATGCCCACTCGCTCCAAGAACTTTTACAGAATAATTTCAAGACTCAGAACTGGACACTGCATCACCAAGACATATCTAATGCGTATTGGTAGAGCGGACTCGGAGCTCTGCGAACACTGCCTGGAAAAAGAAGATCCTGAACACCTCATCATGATTTGTCCAACACATTCCTACAATCGTCTGTTCCTATTTGGAAAACTGACTGAATATTTACCAAGCCCATTCAACTTGGACACCATATTAACTGCCGAATCGATTGAAGTGTATGATGCAGTGGTGAATTTCATCCTAGGAAGTGACATAAAAATATGACGAGTGGAGAAACATTATTTTATTAAAAATTATATAAGAAAAGCCATGTAGGTACTTTTGATTTACCTATTTGCAAGTGAAAGAACATTATTTTATTCAGCAGTACAAATAAACTCCATGATATTTTGAAATTTACAAACTTTATGTTAAATTAAATTGTATGAAATGTAATAGATACGGCTGTATAGGTTAAGTCCTGATGCCAATAAAAATTAAAAAAAAGGGTAGATAATTTACAGGCTTCCCTAATAATGTGATTTAATGAGGTATGCTGAGTGCTTTCGCCAAATATATGGCCTCTTCAGAGCCAGGTATGCTGGTTGTTGACGGTCGTGTTGTATGGGGTTGATGTCCCTCGTCCCTGCTTCCCTCAATGCAGTAGTTCATATTGGTTGCCTTGTCCTGGCAACACTCCATAACCAATATGAACTACTGCATTGAGGGAAGCAGGGACGAGGGGTACATCAACCCCGTACATCACCACCGTCAACAACTAGCTAATCTACACGGCTCTGAAGAGGCCATACATTTGGCGAAAACGCTCAGCATACCTCATTAAACCACGTTATCAGAGAAGCCTGTAAATTCTGTACCCTCAACCCACCCAACCTACTAAGGACAAGGCAATATTCCATAACCAAGTTAGATGTATCCTATTTTACAAATTTCATCAAAATTAGCTGAAATGGTAGAAGTGAGTGGGTGGGCAAAAAATAAGGTGAGATGAGAAAAAAAAGAAGATAGTCCAAAAACATGCATTTTGACGCCTCCTTTTATACTATATAGAATCGATCTACTATTTCATATTTGGTATCAGGCGACTCAGGGGATATGCCCCTCCCAGGACATGAAAAAAAAAGTTTGAGCCAACAGGGTGAGGTCGGAAGGGGGCCATCGAAGGGGATCGAAGTTCTACTTTGTTACTTATCTCGGCGTGTCTCGTTGCAATTGTTTTTTGAAGGCTTGGTATTGCGAGACTAGGGTCTCGCTGGAATATTTTATACTACAGTACTATTGCCTGGAAACAACCAATCACTGCGCATTTTCTCCACTCTTTTTTGAAATTTCCAGTGTTAAAGGTCTCTAAACAAATTAGTGGACACGACGGAGGAGTATGAAAGCGCTAATCTGTTGTGGAACGGTCAATTGTGAGTTGCAAAAACGCGAAAAAAAGCGCGAAAAAGCGCGAATTTCAGGCTGGATGTCAGCGGGAAGACTTGGCGTTGCGAGCGATTTGGGTAGGTGTGGAAGTTGTCAATGAACCACCAATGGCCCCAAATCCTTCCATCATCACACGAAACAACAGTTTTGCATTATTAGTTCATTACTTAGCAATATTAGTTGATAAATCAGCTTTCCTTGAACACTACAATGGCGGATTAGCGCTTATGCCATCCAGCCGGACACGAGGATACATCCTCGATTTCACGGTATTTTAGTAATAATGGATATTTGTGTACACTGTTGGGAAAACAAGCCGCGCGCCATGATAATGATATACTCAGGTGCAAAATATTTGGCCCACTCTATAAAATGCAAGATTTTATGAAGTTGCGACTACCTTCCTCTTGTTTTCGACTGGGTTAATGTTTGAACTCATTCAGAGGCATTGTTTGTTGTTTTTTAGCCAGACGGATGAAATTGTTTTTGATCTCTCAATGATAGGGAATCGTGTCGAAACGTGATCATGTTTCATTGCCTCCTACTTTCACGTTATCTTCTAAACTGCGATTATGTTGTTCCATCTCTTGCACGGTAGTCCTTAGCCGAGGGACGAGTGTTTGTCTGTACATTGAGTGCATTCCATCCAAAATAATCACTTTAAGAGAAAAAAAAGTCTTTCCCACCGGAAATGGTCGCGCAAGCTGTAGCTCTCATTAATGATGGAAGGTCACTGAGATATGCTGCTTGAATGTTTGGACAGCGGGCTCGCTTCCAGTCATTGTGGCAGGAACAAACCTTTCTCCAGGCCTTCTCCAGTCTCTTTCACGACCATCTGAGCCCCACAGGCTGACCTAGACTCATCGCTGAAAATGGCATCCCTCCACTCTTCAAGTTTCCAAGCACTGTGATTTCGAGCAAACTGAAGGCGCTCCTGTGCTATCGGGTTGAACTTGGAACGCGGGCGGGTCTTAATACCAATCCCACCATCGTCTAAAAAACTGCCCAAACACCTAAATTCACCCCCGTTGCATTTTCAAGTCAGTTGCGACCTTGTGAAGCAGTTAATCGTCGATTTCTTAAAAGTAAGTTGTACAAGCACCTGTCTTGAGCGGCTGTTGTTTTTCATGGGCGAGAACCCTGCCTTCTAGAGTACGATCCCGTCTCTAGAAAACGTCTAACAGTGGCACGGACGGTTTTGTAAGGCCGTCCTAGCATTTGAACGGCATATCTCAATGACCTTCCATCATTAATGAGAGCTACAGCTTTCGCGACCATTTCCAGTGAAAAAGACATTTTTTTTTTATCTTAAATTGTTTTTTATTATTATTATTATTATTATTATTATTTTATGCACTCAATGTACAGGAAAACACTCGCTTCTCAGCTGAGGACCTGGGGAAGAGTGGAAGAGATGAACAACATAATTGCAGTTTGGAAGATAACGTGAAAGTAGGAGGCAATGAAACATGATCACGTTTCGATACGATTCCTTATCATTGAGAGATCAAAAAAATTTCATCCGTCTGGCTAAAAAACAACAAACAATGCCTCTGAATGAGTTCAGACAGTAACCCAGTCGAAAACAAGAGGATGTTAGTCGCAACTTCATAAAATCTTCCATTTTAGAGAGTGGGCCAAATTTTTTGCACCTGAGTGTATATTAACTTTGATTTGAGCTTAGACCAATAGGTTTCAAACAAAATTTAAATATTCACTCACTATAATATTATTCTGTAAGTTCAACTGAATGGCAAAAGACGAGGTCTTGGAGCAGTCAGCAACTGCTAGTGTCTTCCTCTCATCAAGTCTGAACGGAAGTGTGACGTTGTCCAAAGTGAGAACCAGCTCATGATTGACCGCACACAGTCCTGAAATCAAAATAAAACATTAAGCAGCAAATGCATTTACTGATAATTCTTATTACAAACACTTTTCGCTGAATTTATACCTTTTGTGTTCCAAGGTAGAAGTGCCACTGGATAAGCGAATGTCAGCTGCGTTTTTGTGCTCTCTGTTTGAATGTGCTCTGGGAAAAGAGCATGTGCTGCCATTTTGAGCCAAGTTGGTAACTGTCCAGTTGACAAGAAACAAAATATTTTAAATCCAAAATATAATATTCCAGTACCTATTCATCATCTACCTAGAGTTTAATGACCGAGTACGTACATTGGCATATTGCAAAAAGGCTGTTTGTCTGGCTGCTGCATCACTGGCGGATTGGAGACACATGGGAGTGTACCCTTCGCAAGAGGCTGAATCGTTATAGGCACCTGGCATTATCTAAGAATAAAACCAAAGAAATTGAGTCAAATACGATGGCATAAAAACTTTGAAATGCGTGAAAATGTAACCATTTTATCCCTTTATGAATTGTATTTATTGAGTATTACCTTGAGGTCAACAATGGTTGCTTTGTCTGTTTGAGAAGGAGTGGCATCGCCCCATGACATAAATGCATAGCCTGTAAGAGCTGCAGGTGGATGAAATACGCCAGATCCTTTGGAAGGAACAATGAAAGCTCCTTCCAGTTGTATTACTCTCCAAATATGTGCAACGGTAACGCTGACGCTTGGAGCCCTGTATAGTTTAAAAGTCAATTCTTTGTTTCCGTCGTTTAATCGTTTAGATCCAGTCTTTACTTCCCATAACGGGCCATCTTGTCTGTTCATTGATAGGCTCATGGTGCTGTCTTCCCATATGATTGTTGGCTCTACCTGCAACCCAAAGTTAATATGTTCCATTGATTCAGAGAAAAAATGGGCTCCACTTTGGAATATCTGGTGTTCATGATAATTTTCACCTGAGTTAAAAGTGGCGTAAAGTAGAGCATCACTCCACAGTTGCTTCCCTGAGGCTGGAACATGAGCTGGTCTCTTAGGGACAATACTCCAAGGACTATAATGCCACCTGGTATCGAGCTGGAATAAAGATTTTTCAATTGAAGGACAATAGCTCTACCTAGTTCGTTTTTGGAAATTTATTCTCCATCAAGAATGTTGAATCCATTATAGAATGCAAAATACGCTATCAGTTGGTTTACATTGTACCATATAAATTGCAATGATAGAAGTACCGTATAAATTGGAATGATTTATTATGGGTCAAACAACTAAATGGTCACTACATTATCGCCATGTGGTACTTGTTTATTTTACTGCTGGCAAGTATTTTCGTCAAGGAATTGCATCGAATGGGGAGTAGGCGTGGCACATCTGACGCTGATCCTAGAAATGAAGGAGCATGAGGAAAATGGAGATATGGGTAAGGGATTAAAGGAAGTCACCCTATAGCATTATTACCAGTTAAAATAAGAGCCCCGAAGGATGTGGGTGGTAACAAGAATTCCATTTCTATTAACTCTGTGGCACTTTTCCCAAACCACAACTCACCCCATGGCAAGTTCTCAGCCATCACCTTGATGTTATTTTGCGTCACGCAGTGGCCAAACATGTAGCACTCTTCAACTTTAAATAAGAAATTGTTCTTTCGGTTTCTTCATCTTCCATGGTTTGAATCTCACCGTGATGACAACCAAGGTGGTGAGGCAATAGGTATCCAAAATATTGCTTATCAGGTTAAAGTCTACAATGCTGCTGCTGTGATGGAGGTGCTTGGGCTTCCAAATTTACGGTCTATCATATAGAGCTCAGAATAACCTAACCAAAGATAATGCTGAAGTTATTTTTACTCACTAGTAGTTTTTGTGATTTGCGAGGAATGCTTTCTTGAGGAGATGTAAAGCGTCTGGAAGAGTCTCCGGGTTACCACAGTCGAAAACGCTTGCACCCAATCTAGCACCTAAATCCTCAGAGTCCATAGTCCACTCCTACAAATTGGAACCAACCATTTGTTTCGAAATATCGCTCATTTATTTTAGTTAGAAGGAAAATTTGGACATTTTAAGAAGTTTCTGTAATATTTATGTAATGTAATACTAATGTAACTTAGTTATGTAATAAGTAGTGTCTTACATCTGTAATATTTGGTGACATTTTGATAAGCGGCTTATTTGACACCAATCGGGTCGATGCATGCCATACCATACCAAGTCTGGTCCCTTGCACAAAATCTGGAATTAAGTTGACGATATATTAATTGGATGGAACATTCCATGAATTTGTCACTGTACACTCTAATCATTTTTTCATTCATGGTGAATTATAATTGACCAGTCCATGGAAATTAGTTATGTTGAAAATAAGAAGGCACAGAAAAACTTACACACCTCTATGCCGGACTGCAGTCACTTTGAAATATGACCTGCTACTCTGCTGGTCTGTCTGTTTTGATTGTAGATTGAGTTGTGTGGCAAACGGTAATCGAATATGAACGTTCCGACATCGGTCTGCTCCGTGCCATTTATTTCGTAATGGGTCGTACATTTTCAGTGTTGTCACGCCATTCCAGGAGTATCTGAACACCAATATGAAGATGATTGAAAGTTCGAGATCGATAAAAATGGCTGCCTTCATAATTCTTTTATTAAATATCACAATGGAGAAAGAGCAACTCATTACTCAGGTACTTGGGGGTTGGTCGAAATAAGACTTTTTTAATAATAATGCGAAGTGAAAAATGTTGGGGGACGATCTGTAGAATGCATGTGGGTCACAATATACGATATTTCCAACTCCCCCCTCCCCTCAATGTCCAACTCCCACCTTACACTCGTCCTACTGTGCGTTGGCACATTCATTTTGACCAATTCGTGAGAACCTGAGCAATAAGTTTGATTCTTGATGAACGAAAATCGCAAAAAAAAGTTAAAAATAATGAAAACTTCACGTCAATGTACATCAAATTTCACCTTAAATCCAGCTCTGCATTTCTGGATTTCCCTTCGTTTTCTTGACTGATGCTCCCTCTTGTCGATATCAAGGAGGCAGACCGTATTTGAACCAGAACTGGCGCACCTATATCTGAAGGGCTTTGGTGCGCTATGATCAGTGGAAATTGTAAGCTCTGGTAGTTGATGCTGAACTCGAAATACAAAGAGCTCAACCGTTTGATTTCTACAACATCAATGAAAGAAATGAAGAAGTTGAATTAGGTTCTAACATAGGGTAGGCCAAAATATAGTCTTTAACTGTGTACAAAAGTCAATTCATTTGATACAGTAGTCAACCAATAAATTAATCACCTATGTGCTTTCTAACTTACCGTGAGCCCAATGAGCGAAATTGTGATTATCCATGTACTGGGCGATTACAGTTCGCCCGTCAATTTTGAAAATTAGTTCGAGATGGACGTTGTCTGGAGAGTGTTGAGGAACTTTGAGGTTCATCAAAAGTTGAAGAACTTCTGCCATCTTTTTTGGTGATTTCAGCCAACCTGACATGCCCTCAAGCTGTTGTGATAGTGCTGATTCGAGTCCTTCCACCTTCAGATATAGCTAGAAAATTGAAATTACAATTTTACTTGCTTTCAGTTCACTAACTATGATTGCCTTCACGTTGGCTAACTGGCTCGGGGCACCAGTAATTTGTCTTGTGACTATAAGCAGCTGGTGAATCATGCCACCAGCTCAATGGCTCATGGCTTTCATATTTCTAAAAACTAAGCAATTCGTACTTGTGTTATTATCATAACTCTACTTACTGCATACATCCTTGAATGGCCTAATGAATGGTGTTCAAGCATGAACATAAAAACATTAGGAAGTCCAGTTCGCTCACTGGCAAACAGTAAAACTTGGAATAATGACCCATAAGCTCTGTCTTGATCCTCAAAATCAAGTATGTAGTTTCCTGTGGCCCATATCCTTGCTCTTGGATGTACAAATCGCACCAGCTTGGATGCCACATTGCCCCTGAAAGTTTCCAAGATGCAAACATAAACTTGGTAGACAACGGCTTTGTTACAATACATGCTGCCAATGATTATATTAAAAAGGATACTCACAACTGCTCGTAACAAGGATAGTTGGTGGATGACAGAGAATGGATTGTCGTGTACCAATAATTGTAGAGTTGCTCGCTGGGCTCACCCTGCATATGCCAGTAAAGTGTAAAAAACCGCGAGGGATTTGCTTTCGACATAATCAGCAGAGTCAGAGCTGCTGAACGCATTTCCAAGGATTCCGATTTGTTGCTGAATATTGGCCAATAAATGTCGTACACCTATAATGGTTATACAATCATACTAGTCGGCATTAATGTGATTAGATTTTGAGTACATTTTTAAGCATTCAAGCATAGGATGCAAGACGTGTGCACTAATTTTTCTTGATACAACTTTTCCAAGATTTTTTATTAAATATACGTGCTACATTTACTGAGCTAAATTACATGTTGAAATATTTTTGTTGTCTACCTTCGATTGCTGTGAATACACTGTAGGAAGTGTTGCCCAAACGGCTAAAAACCTGACGTGTCTGTCCGAACTCGTTTTCCCCATTACTACTGGAGCCAAAAAATCGAGAACTTGATCCAGTTCAATATTGCTCAAACCTTGCAGATAAATCATTTTGTCGTGGTGCCGTGCACTACCTAAAACAAGTTATCGTCAGTATGGGTTGACTAGTAATTTAAGTTGGGTAGATCTGATGGTTAGTTATTTGACCCATAACAGCTATGTGCAGACTAGGCTAACCAGTAAACTTATCCAGGTACAATTTAGCATATCGATCCAAAGTGTCTGCTTGGCATTTTCCTCCTTTGCATGTTCCATATATAAGTGAAGCGAAACTCAGAATGGCAGACTGAGCTACCGTCTTTTTGTCTTCGTCTTTGGCATAGGGTAGTTTTTCTTCAAGGCTCAGGAATTCCTGTGTAACATCATGATTACAGATTATTGAAGTAGGGGGGAAATTGAAGTTACTATTCAATGTTGGATGTACTTGGAGGATGACGTCTACAGTAATTGGTGACTATACCTCACATGTAGTCAGTAATTCTTCCGAAGTTTCTTTCATGTAGAATGGGAAATTGGCCAAGAGGCGTCCTGCGCTGTAGGCAGTTATTCGTTGTGATTTTACCACATCCTTGATAAACAACACTGCAGCGTGTGAACCAACTTGTGGCAATAAATCCCAAAACAAGTGCCTGTAACACAATTAACAAGTTTAATTATTATACCTTTGTCCATTGAGGATAATCCAAGATACATTTGTATGGTATAAAAGGCAATTATCCAATTGCGACTTGTGATGTATGATGTTGGGGTATTAATCCACGCTGAATCACATAGTGAATTTATTGTCATTTGCAGTACGAACTGACAGTAATATTGTACTTATTTGTATATTGCACCTAATGCATGCTTTGCTGGGACTTCCCTATTGATGGATTGTACATTATTTTGGTGTGAATTGAAATCACAGAAAACAAAAATATGATTTCACAGAACTACCCTTTACCCCTACACCGACAGTAAATTTGAAACTTCCAAGGTAATTGTCAGGGTGGTTTCATTTTTTAATGAAAACTTTGCGTACCTAATTGTTTGCTGCATCTTTAGGTATGTTCGAACTCCTAAGAAATCCTACTTCAACGGCATACTTTATCACCAGAGCCCTTCAAGTGCCATTTTGCCATGGCGCCGTCCGTGCCATGTTTGGCCAATTTTTGGGTAAAAAGCCATTTTTTCCCAATTTCTGGGAAAATGCCACGTTTGTGCCATTTTTCGCCTGATTTTCTTGAAAATTTGTGAAAAAAAAAAAAATGTTTTTCTGGGAAAATTCGCAAAAAGTTGGGGTTTCAAGTATTTTTTCAAAAAATGTTCAAAAACGGCAAGCTCTTGGCTTTTTCATGTAGGCAAGCTCACAAGTACACGACCGGGGATCCCCTTCCGAGGATTAAGGTCTCCAATGTCCGGGGATTACAGCCATTAGTGCTTGAAAAGGAAAGAGTCATTGCAAGGTCATGGGGAAAAAAAGGGAAACTAATTATTATTATTATTTTTATATATTTGTATGCAAAGTTTAAAGACTTTGGTGAATTCATTTTTCAATTAGACGATAAGGTTGTATTCGATAATCACCAGAAACGCTTGCATACGAGTCTGCAACACATTGGGAGTTTTATGTCTTTAGTTGCAGACTCGTATGCAAGCTCTAAGAGCTACATACGAAATTACAGCTTCCTAGAGTGTAAAGTATAGAAATTACCTATTAAAATGATTTACCCACCTCTTCACAAATCAAACCGTTCTCGCAATATTCGGATCACCTGCTATGAATCAAATTATCGAAACACCAGCTCAATGAAATCATCAGAAATTAACAAGCGGTTGCAATCATGTTCACAATATCAATTATTGAGAATGATCACCTGTGTGTAAACAATTATTTATATAACCATGCTCATAACTCAGCTTGTTGGCTAAGCTCTTCGCAGTAGTTAACATAATATGATTGGATAAATCGAGAGCTTTCGAACGAATGGCCAACGAATTTTGTGGGATGAAAAACGACGAAGTACCATTTCCCTAGCAACGACTTGGTTGTAAGCGGAAACATCAGAAAACCAAACTTAACGCTTTTTTGGTTTATGAGCCAAAGTAAAGACATAAAATGTCAAAAGAAAGAAGAAAAAAAGTTTGGATTTTGAAGAATAAATGCCACGTTTGGACAAAATAAAAGCCATGTTTGGCCAAAATAAGTGCCATTTTGCCATGTTTTTTAGAGCCACGTTTAGCAAAAATAAATGCCATGTTGTAAAGGGCTCTGTTTATCACACTTATTATTTCACAGTATACGCATGACAAATGATATCAAGAGTGATGTTTAAGCTGTTCAAAGAAAATCACCACTGCACGCTGATTCATTGCGACATGGATATGACTTCTGCTCTCCTGTTACTATATCGCCTAGTAGTGAACCGTATGTGAAAAATATCAACTGAGTATTATTGAACTTAGGAGCGACATTTTGTTGGCGCGGGTATGGTGGTTTGCCTTTCTTACAGTTGAAATTGATGTGGTTAACGTTTTTGAGACTTTTTTGGAGTGTTTGGTTAAATTTTTTATAGATTTTTTTAGCACATTTTAATTAAATTTAAGTACATTTCATTTTTTAGCATAATTTTGCACATAGCTTTTTAAATGTTATATTTTATAGTTAATAAACTTTATCTGAGCAATATTCTGCTAAAAAAATATTAATTTAACGATTTTTAGCCGTTTTTTACTATTTTTAGTGATTTTTTCAGTACTTGTTTAAAATGTCACCAATTTAATGTGCTCAAAAAATGCTCGCCAACGAATTTTTTTTTTTTAAAGCTTGATCTTTTGGCGCAAAAACGGAATTTTTATCTCAATCCTAAGGAGAGTTACCGTCTGGAAGGACATATATATATATATATATATATATATATATATATATATATATATATATATATACAATACAGGGACCACCCTGAGTTTCATGGAAATCGGATGAGTATAGTAAAAATATTATGATTTATCGCCATTACCCAGTCCATTCACCCTTCCACAATTCTATTTGAAACTCCTGACATGTTTTCCAAAACTAGACCAAATTCATGATTGAACAAAAAATCAAGAAAATCTGGCGAGAGTAGTTGAAACTTCACGATTTATTATCAGCCCCTCTTTGAAACTCCTGATAGGAGGATATATATATGTGATGGAGTGAGGAACCCTGAACTATCCACCTACCAATTTAGGACGAACGCCAATCAATGTATTTTTTTACTATCAATTATTGTCCATCGATTTATTCACTTTCGATCATATAATCGATTTGTCACTCGAATAACACAATGTGTCGTCACTAGCTGCTCATAACCCCCCTCGCGGCACAAATGCGAACTTAGATGGATATAATATACCTGCTACCTACCTTAGTCAGTCAGTTCGTTATCGTTGTTGTTACAGGAAGGATCGCCTTCCAATTTATGTTTCATTTTACGTTACCTATTTGTGAATCTGATTCTGTTTAACTTACTATGATGTGATCCGTCGAGGGGGAGTACGCTAATTTCGAGTGTTTGTCAAGTTTCTATAATAAACTGTGTTATTATTAACGTTTTACATTCGGTATTGTGATTGGTTTACCCTATGGCATCGGACATTGAAGAAGGACAGTTGTGTGAGGATGAGGGGGACATCACATCAGAAGTGGGATATCGTAATCTACAAGCAGGATTTCATGAGAATCACTATGGAAATAGTCGAGGTGAGTTTTATCAAGATTTTTCGGATTCTAGAAAAGAAAGGGGTCGGCCAATTTCGCAACGCAGTTCGGGTGACGCCTTACCTTACTCGGAACAAGGGTCATCACCCGATCGCCCTCCCGATTTTTCCTGGGCGCATAGGAGCAGGAGGGGGGCCTCTGGACGCTCACCATCTCCCTCCGCACCCCTCTTCCACCACAATTCTTTAGTGCACAGTGGCGACTCCCTACGGGATTTGTTGACACAACAAACCCTTGCAATGAAAACTTTGGCAGAGTGTTTTACACAAAATCAAGGTCAAACCCCCTCAGAGCATTTGAAACTCTCGCTTCCTGAGTATGACCCCAAAAATAAACAAGTTCAGCCCAAATCATGGTGCAATACAGTTGAGTGTTGTTTGACTTCACAGGATCAACAAGGAAGACGTTTAATTGTTGCCTTGAGTAGAGCCTTAAAAGGAGAGGCTGCTGATTGGTTTACTACTATTGTCCACCCTCAACTCACATGGGACGAATTCAGATCGCTCTTTCTTCACCAATATGACATAGCACTCACACCAGCCGGATTCATGCTTCAATGTTTCCAAGCTAGACCACGAGATTTCGAAAATTATGCCACATTCGCCTCACGAACTATCAATCAATTTGTTGCTCACTACCGCCAGTCATCAGTGGAAGAAATTGCTGTATCAGTGGCTCTCTCTCAGATAGCTCAAGCAGACACAAGAGCACGTCATCTTTGCTACACAGAAAAGATAAATAGCCGTGAAAAGTTGCTTCAGGAATTACGGGCTCTGTCATTTAAGAGACCAGGAGGTTATGACAGCGGTCCTGGAAATGCCAAGAAGAGTCGACCAAACTATGAAAGCCCTCAGCATTCATCCTCTCAGGATTATACTTCCCGCTGTGGGAAATGTCGAAGATCTGGACACAAAACCTCAGAGTGCCGATCATCATCATCCTTGACCTCATCAAATCAGCCAAGGAAGCCATCAAACTTCAGCAATACAACGTGCTTTTCCTGCAACCAAAAGGGGCATATTGCTCCAAACTGCCCAAAGAAGAAGATGTCAGACAAGCGTGGACCAGGAGACACCAGCAGCCAGAGGTCTCAGCCAGTCGAGAAGCAGGTTGGCCTATGCATTGCTAACCCAGAAGGCACATTAACCCACCAAGGTGATGTATTCAAGTATTGTTTTGATTCTGGATCAGAGTGCTCACTCCTTTGTTTGTCCTTTAGTACCCGCTTTGATGGGCCTTTGTTCAATAATGTAGTTCACTTGCATGGTTTAGGGTCATCAATTACCATTTCTCAGTGCCAAAAACAAGCCAGAGTAAAGATTAATGGACACGACATTCAAGTCCTGTTCCATATTGTAGCTGATGGTGCTTTGCCTAAACCCATCATTTTGGGACGTGAAATTCTGGCTCCAGATTTTTGTATGGTAATAACTATATCTTCTTGCTCGCTTTGGAAGGACCATCCTCCATTCATGCTAAACCGTAAATTTCTGGATACATCCAGAACTCATGGGGAAGGCGCTGAACCTGTGGGTTCTTCTGGCATTGAAAAATGGGACACTTCTACAAAGGGGCGTGGGCATTCTGATTCCATAAACACCACAAAAAATGAAATATTTTCTGTATCCTTGGGTGATCTCTGCTCTTTGGAGCGGTGCACTGAGGATGAAGTCGTGTTGTTCAGTGAGGTGTTAGGTGGTCATAGTGAGAATATCCCTTCACTTGATTTTCACCCATCTTGTGTTGTCCCAGCTTTAGGATCTTGCCAAGTCTTGCCAGTTAGCACTCAACGTTTCGAATCAGTTCACACTGACCTTCCTGTTAGTCAAAGGGGGGATCTCATCAAAATTTTGACTAATTATTCCCAATATTTTATTGATGGAATACCTACCACTCGTGTGACGACAGGAACATTCAAAATTCGCCTTCTTGACCCTTCCAAAATTGTCCACCGTCGACCATACAAACTTAGTCCTGTACATCGTGAACTGGTGCGAGAGCGCATCAAAGAACTTGAAGATGCCAAAGTAATTCGCCCCAGTTCTTCTCCATATGCAAGCCCAATACTTCTTGTTTCTAAAAAGACAGGTGGTTATCGAATGGCCGTTGATTTTAGGGCTCTCAATGCAAATACAGTCCCAGATAGATACCCTTTGCCATTGATAACTGATCAAATAGCGCGTTTACACGGTGCCCGATGGTTTTCTATTCTTGATGCTGCTAGTGGATTTCATCAAATCCCAGTTGAAGAAGAGTCCATAGAAAAGTTAGCTTTTGTCACACCAGACGGTCAATAGGAATATTTGGCCTTGCCCTTTGGGGTGCGCAATGGACTAAGTGTTTACCAACGAGCAATCATGAAAGCCTTAGGAGACTTAGCATTTGATTACGTCACATGCTATATGGATGATCTGCTTATCTCAGCAAGCACTCAAGCTGAGGCACTTATCCGATTAGATCATGTTCTAGGAGTTCTTACTTCTGCTGGATTTTCTTTAAACCTTTCGAAGTGTTTGTTCATTGTCTCGAAAATTAAATACTTAGGCTACGAGATAGAAAATGGAGAAATAAAACCGAACAAATCCAAAGTTGAAGCTCTGACAAAATTGCCACCTCCCTCTACTCTTCGTACTCTTCGCCAATTTTTAGGTTTAGCTTCTTATTTTCGGCATTTTATCCAAAATTTCGCCCAAATAGCTGCTCCCTTGTTTAAATTAACCCGTAAAACTGATGATTCAGCTAATGAGAGTAAGAATCGACCAATTCCTTGGAATGACAGTCATGAAAAGGTTCGCCAACAACTTATTGGCATGCTTACCTCAGAACCCATTTTAACCATTTTCAACCCATCCTACCCCATTGAGTTGCACTGTGATGCAAGCTCTTTAGGTTTTGGCGCAATTTTGATTAATATAGTTGACAAAAAGCCGAGACCAGTAGCCTATTACAGTAAGAGAACCACGACTGCAGAATCTAACTTTCATTCATATGAGCTAGAGACTTTGGCAGTGGTTTATGCCATAAAGCATTTTCACAATTATTTACAATGTCACTTGTTTACCGTTGTGACAGATTGTGCATCATTGCGCGCAACTCAAAATAAGCAAGACTTGATACCTCGTGTTCAACGGTGGTGGTCTTTCTTGCAAAGTTTTGATTTTAAAATGCAATATCGTCAATCCTCGCGTATGCAACATGTTGATTTTTTTAGTAGGAATCCTATTGAAGAAGCTGATGAAGTCAACAACTTTCCGATACTTGAACAACCTATTGCCAAACCCAAAATTAATCAGGCATTGTCTGTGAATACCTCAACATTAGGTTTATCAACCCCAAAAATGCGACCACATGGAAAACATCGGAATTTTAAACCTCAATATAAAGCTTCTTCCGAAAAACTCGTGCAATTAACATCTATTTCAACTGATTGGCTCCTAACAGCTCAGCAAAATGACCCGTTTGTTACTGAAATAATTTCGAAATTGAATGCTAACGAAATAGATTCAGATATTCAAAACACTTACGAGATGCACTCTGGTGTTCTGTGTCGGAAAGTACAGCGACACACTCGCACTAGGTACCTCCCAATTGTTCCCCATTCTCTTTGGTACGCTGTTGTTTCTAATGTCCATGAATCTCTATTCCACTTGGGTAATGAAAAAACCTTAGAGGCGTTGTACCAACATTATTGGTTCGAACATATGGCGAAATACGTTCGAAAATTTGTTGAGAACTGCCTTGTGTGCAAAACATCAAAAACAGATTCAGGACCTCGCCAAATTCAACTCCACCCTATACCCAAAGTTGCTGAACCATGGCACACTATTCATTTAGATGCTTCTGGTAAACTAAGCGGAAAAAAAGACTCTCAAGAATATCTTTACGTTTTCATAGATGCATTCACTAAGTACTGTGTATTGCAGCACACACGTTCCTTAGGTGCTGCAAGTGCTATCAAAACGTTAACATCTCTCATAAATTTCTTTGGTCCTCCCCAGCGTATAATCTGTGACCAAGGTACAAATTTCACTGCTAAAGATTTTCAAGATTTTTGTGTATCACATCAAATTGACCTCCATTTTATAGCCACAGGAGCATCACGAGCAAACGGTCAGGTCGAGCGCCTTATGAGTACCTTACGTAATATGCTCACTGCTGCTGAATCAGATCAGCATAAAACATGGCAATCTTGTGTTGGAGAAATTCAATTAGCTTTAAATACCACACCTCATAGTGTTACTAAGGTATCCCCCATGCAGCTGATGTTTGGACGAGTTTCCAGGCCTTTGCATCTAATTTCTATCACTGACCACCTCACTGATCAACCATCCACTAGCCTACAAACGTTGCGTGACTCAGCCGCACAATTGATGGAAAAACAAGCTGAAACTAGTAAAACTCGATTTGATAGAGGCAAACTGCCAGTAAAGCGTTTTCAAGTGAATGATTTGGTTTTTGCACAAACGGAGGTGAGAAATAGAGTCAAGTTGGATGATGCCTATAGAGGCCCCTATAAAATTGTAAAAGTTATGCCTGATGATCGCTACTTGTTGCAGTCCGTCTCTGGCGGAACTAAGAAGTTTTTGAAATATCCCCACGAACGTTTGCGCAAGGCACCTAACCTTGATGAATTGAATCCTCTCCCTGATAGTGGAGAGCTTTCTCAATAAAATTTGGCTGACACGATGCTTTATTGTTTTGTGTGGACTATCCCACATGTGACTGTGGATCCTCCCAGTCAATCTACGACTTCAGCCTGTGAGGCTGGTTGGTAGATCATCTGAGTTTTGTTTAAGTCATGTCACGCCTATGTTCATTATAGTTGTTTGCGGTTTTCGGTTCTCTACCTTGCTTGGCACCCATGGCTTCCATGGCTCGTCATGGTCGGACCCTCTTCCTTTGTCCCTCCCTTTACGATGCCTTCCGTCCTCACAGTCACTTCTTTTCTGATAGGGTGATTGTCAAGCCCAAGTGAGTTCGAGCCCGGTCTCTCGCATTCTTGATTTTTCTCTCAGCCTCTGGTAGCTCCTCTGGCTGATTTTTATTTTATTTTATGGCACTGGATTCACCTCTGCCATTGGATTCATTTGAGGCACTGGACTCTCCTCTGCCTGCTGTAAACCTTGCATGCGCACTTCGTTTGTTG
Source organism: Adelphocoris suturalis (assembly GCA_030762985.1). NCBI lineage: Eukaryota > Metazoa > Arthropoda > Insecta > Hemiptera > Miridae > Adelphocoris > Adelphocoris suturalis. The sequence continues at coordinate 71,675,752 of CM061048.1, forward strand.
GTTGGACGACACTACTTGATATTGTACTGACACTGTATTTGTTCTCTCCCTCCTCTGCTGTGCTTTGCTCATCAGGGTATCCTCTGAAATAGTTTCTATTTTTGCTTTCACTGCTCTCCCTTGCTTTGTTAGGGCAGAGATTAGGCCCATTTGGTTCGATCTAATGGGCTGAATTTGGTCCTTCCAGGTGATCAGCGCTCCCGAGGACGGCAGCAATGTCAGGATCGCCGTGTGATGGAGTGAGGAACCCTGAACTATCCACCTACCAATTTAGGACGAACGCCAATCAATGTATTTTTTTACTATCAATTATTGTCCATCGATTTATTCACTTTCGATCATATAATCGATTTGTCACTCGAATAACACAATGTGTCGTCACTAGCTGCTCATAACTCCCCTCGCGGCACAAATGCGAACTTAGATGGATATAATATACCTGCTACCTACCTTAGTCAGTCAGTTCGTTATCGTTGTTGTTACAGGAAGGATCGCCTTCCAATTTATGTTTCATTTTACGTTACCTATTTGTGAATCTGATTCTGTTTAACTTACTATGATGTGATCCGTCGAGGGGGAGTACGCTAATTTCGAGTGTTTGTCAAGTTTCTATAATAAACTGTGTTATTATTAACGTTTTACATTCGGTATTGTGATTGGTTTACCCTATGGCATCGGACATTGAAGAAGGACAGTTGTGTGAGGATGAGGGGGACATCACATATATATATATATATATATATATATATATATATATATATATATATATAAATAAATATATATATATATATATATATATATATATATATTTATATATATATATATATATATATATATATATATATATATTATATATATATATATATATATATATATATATATATATATATATATATATATAAGTACGTTCCAAAACTATTGAATTTGTAATGGAGCAAAATTATTGTGGTCTATTTTACTCCTGAAACCTCAAAATCTGTTGTATTTTAACAGACTTCCGGTTCCAGGTAGATTGAAAATAATGTCAAACATTTAAAGCTAGGACTGCTGATTCTTCGAATTATTTTAATTTTTCTTCTGGATGAAAGCATACTATTTTAAATAGTTTAAATAATGGACATTTTCATTGGTTCTACATTTCTGTTGCCATGATTGTTGCGTCAGCCAGTGTTTCTCGTATTTTTGTATTTTACATGATGTAGGTACGACTTCTTGGGTTATTTAGGGATTCGAGTAAGAGAGAACTATTGGATTCTGCTCAGATTTTCCTTTCGACTTCATTTATCAGTCGTCAAGTTAAACTTCAACAAAATTACTGGACACAACATAGGGTTACAAAATGAAATTGCCTGTTTGGGAGTTTTGTTGTTTAGGAGGATCTGGTTATCAACGCTTAGATTCAAAAGGAATAGCAATAAGAGAATGGAGCGAATTGAGGTTAAAATCCTAAAAACAGTCATTAAGTATTCTTGCCCATTGTATAGAATCCAGGGTGTCGATCTCCCACAATACTGGTGCCGGTTCAATGTGTGCTCTACGAGTCTCCATATAGTTCAGTGGGCGCTCTACTGACGACGGGTGGTCTCAATCTGGTTCAGTGTGCCACCTTCACATGTTAAAAAATGAAAATTGCCTTATCTCAAGTACAATACGTGCTCCTTATGTCCTCCAGTAAAGCTAGGAACAGGTCGGGTTTCTCTTTTCTGTACAGCCTCCAGAAGTAGTCGTCCAATTGGGACTGAAAATGGTGAATTGGAACCCCTCGCATTTTTCTCAAAATTCTAATTTTTGCATCCAGCCAAGATCGCTCGACAGCCTGAGTATGAGCTCCTGATGAATGGTCGACGTATGCTTCTTGGTGCCTTGCGAAGTCAAGCAACTGTAGGCTGCTCACTCGTCGGAATGGATTTCGGAACCAGACCTGCATTCTCTTTCTATTATCGGCAGCAGTGTGGCCCAGTCTCGTCGCAATACATAAAAATATCGGCAATCACTCCCTTGCTTCAGCCCGAAAACCCAAGAATGGTACTATAAAGGGAAGCTATCAAGTTTGATGACAGGAAAAATCTTGTCACGTATATTTAGAAGGGCAGCCTTTCTTATCGATGTAGAGCAAGATCTGTAGAGTGCATCTCGACCCAGCCAGCGGGCGGTAGAACGCGGAAGCCCGTATAGAGCACACATTGAACCGGCACCACAATACCTACCTAAAAGTTTACCGTGATTGTCAATAATTGTTGGTGCTATTGTGTCGGTGCGTTTATGTAGAAAACCAATATTCTTCGAACAGACAGTTGTTAGAATGAATTCAATATAATTAGATAGTTATATTGAAAATGGTGAATACTCTTTCTTTGAAATAATCAATCATATAAACGATGACAACCAACCACTCACTGAATCGTCTCTTGTCTGTAGGAAGTGCCAAGTACCAGTTGGTATAATTGTTCCCAGTCCTCCAGTTTCAGCCACATCATAAGATCCAGGATGTAGAATGAAGTTTGGTTGTCCAGACCTTTTACATCAACTTGCCATACGGAAAGACTGTCACTGAGGTCACCCAAAAGAACGTAAATCTAAGTAGCACAGAAGATTAAATGAATAACTATTTGGATTCGGTTAACGAAACCAAGTTTAAAATATGCATTATATTCAAAATTTACCTCACGAGCGAGAGCACTGCTGTTCTTGGGTTTCCTCCCATAACTGGGATCCAACGCGTAATCTTGGTACGTCAACTCAACAGAAGTTGAATTTACGTTGAGTTCAATCGGACTTTTTATTTCAACGATGCTGTCAAACTCCAACAACTGACTGAAAACGAGTTTTTTTGGAAATCATTGAATGACAAAAGGTACTAGGTAACATACACTGTACAGAAGAAATCATTCCCTGATTCTCACTTTATTTTAGAGTAGTGTGCCTCAGCTCGTGATTGATAAGGTTGAAAAAGAACTCTTCCCGTGGCAGAAATACTTTGGATTAGGGGAGTTTTGAAAGGATGTAGTAGATATTCCCTTTCACTGGTTGATGCCACCATATCCTGAAACAATTACGTCCTCCTTAGTTGAAAAACAAAGTACCTACTTTAGCTGAGTGGGTTGCAGTCGTATTGCGGTTTTTAGGCAATTAATCTTCTGTACACCTATGTTTTACCACGGACATACCTGATATTTTCCTGGGCATAAGTTCATTGGTAAGTTGGCACAGCGGTCCACCGACTTCTTCTTGCAGGTTTCATGATCCAAGATTTTCCTAACCTTGAGAGACCTTGGTTCGAGCCCTTCGGTGACAATGTATTCAATACTGCACGTTCCAAACAGTCCAGACTAAAATTATAATTTTATTATAATCATTTGTTGTTTCTTACGGTTGAAAATTGGGAACAAAGATTGGAAGGAACCATTCATTTTAAAATTTACCTCAAGATTGTTTGAAGCAGGGCTAAAAAGGACGGTGTCAAGTTTTAGCTGAAGGAGCGAAACAAGCGACCTTTTCATGTTTGCTGACCAAGGTTCATCCAAGGGGCTCATCACCAGTTCCTTTAGTTCACCATTGTGGAACTTCGCCGCAAAAGGCTCCCCCAGTACTCCAATTTCAGCATCTTGAGTTATCTGAGAATGAAAACATAGGTCGCACAAGAATGTAGAACATGCCTAAACTTCATCAATACTAACGCAACATGGTGATTGCTGTTAATACCTGGTGATGCGTTAATACCTTGTCTTTCAGTTATTCTGAAACACTCTTCTCGTTAAGACAATATCTTAATCAAAATTACGATTATTACTGCCTAGGAAACTGTAAAAAAAAGTCCAGTCATGCAGCATGACCCCATGAGCGAATTTTTGAAGAAATCTTCGACATTTCAGTCGCTATTGATCGTGTAGAGAAATTTTAGTTTATGATTTTGATAGACAAACATGGAATCAAATTATTAAAAATAATTAGGAGGTACTCATACTTTATTATTATTAAACTAATCCTGTAGATTTAAAGACAAATGTAGTTAAATATTCATAGATTTTGATGTCCAATGTGGTCAGTATTGAAGGCCGAGTGGAGGGAGGCCTTGTGATTAACGTTACTGGCGGCCTTGGGTCTGCGTGCTAGTACGTACATAAATAGAACTTCTTCATAATTTCATGGCTGATATTTTCTAAGCCACTGTCAGTATTAAAGCTACATCAAGTCCTAAAACACTTGAGCGTAAAACGTTAAAGAGAGCGACCGAGAGAATCGGAGGACGGAATATTTCACAGAGTAAACTCATCAGTTGTGATTACATTTTTTTTTTTTTTTTTTTTTAACAAGCGCCTAGTACCTACGTTTTAAGCAGCATGGTTCTAGGATTGGTTATACAGGGATACTTCCATAAGAGTAGTTCAATCTGAATTTGGACAATGTTTCATGCAAATATTACCGATTTTTACAACTAGCGAACGGCATTAATTCGATTTTTGACTGATTTTTCAACTTTGAAATTTTTGAAAACTTGAAAGCAAAAAACAGGCTATTTTGAAATTGTTGACTACATTTTTGAAAATTTCAACCCGAAGATGTAATCCGATCATGCTGGCCAACGAACTTGAACTTTCGTTTTGTGTCCTTAACATTTTAAAATTTGTTTGAAGTTTCTAGCACAATTCTACGGACAGTTATCGTCTGGAATCACACATACATACATACATACATACATAAAAAAATGCGTTAAACTTCAGAATATGATTCAGAATAGCCTGAAACGGATTTCTGCATAAAATTTTTTCAAAAATTCACATTCTACAAATTTTGAGGCGAGAGCAATAGCTTAATTTTCTTCAAAAATTCGCTAAAATGGACACATTGTATGTCATTAATTGCACAAATTTATCAAGACAACTTTGGACGCCACATGTCCACCTCAGTTCTCCATTCGCTAATTGTGAAACACGAATTTGAAATGGTCGCCAAGAACAACATCACCTCCGTTTTTTCCGACTCCTTTCACAAACACGGTAGTACTCCGTCCTACTCTTCCGTGATTCTCTGACAAATAATTGAGGTAGGTACTTTCCACAAAGGCAGAGCTAATACGAGACGAGGATGTTATCTCCGTGGGAAGATAACTAGCTGGGAGCAAAATGGAACGCATCGTGTCGAACTTCATCATACCGTCCAGCCGGCCGCTTCCTTCTGGAGTAAATAATCCTTATCACGAGCTGAGTTTTGACCTCTGGGAGCATTAACTAAGAATTTCGATATCAGGGAAAATATGGAATATCAACATTTCAAACATATATTGTATAAAATAGTATAGATTAGTAATTCGATATAAATATGAAAAATATCGGGTAATTCCATGCCAAATCAACACACTTTAAATATAAATTTTACCTCACCATTTTAGATTTTGCTCAAATTTAGTATATTCATAGTAGGTGTTGAGACTAAGGAAAATACCAAATTTTAACCTCAAACCGTTTCTTAAATATGGCTATGTAAAACTTACAAAATCTCGCCAAAAAACCGTGAACAGATTTTATATTATTCGCTCTAGGAACTGTCCTAATTGAGCTAGAGAGCTGGGATATTAGAGTAGGTATATGCTTATTGGTTTTGTTTTTACAAGATAGTATTTTGAATTAATATTTCTGATATTTTTTTACCTTTATACATAGTATACCTTTATATATTTAATTAAATATCTTACCTCTTTGGTAAAAGTACGTATGTTTATTATTTAGTTGAAACTGGGCTATTAGTGGAAAACTAGTGTCAGGAATATTTTTTTTAACAATGAACCCATCATCATCCCATATTTATATTTTGTCACATTGTTTACAACAGTGCTAAATATTTACAGGAATATTTTGAAAATTTTAAATTATGTACTTTTTGGAAAAAAATTAAATCAAAATTTGTTTTTGTATTTTGGCAAAAAAAATTTATTATAATCTATGCCCTGTTGTATATCACTGGAAAGAGCATAAAAAAAGCTGCAAAATGATACCTCCCCCAGCTCTCGAGCTCAATTAGGACAGTCCCTAGAGCGAATAGTATAAAATCCGTTCATGGTTTTTTGGCGAGATTTTGTAAGTTTTACATAGCCATATTTAAGAAACGGTTTGAGATAAAAATTTAAAATTTGGTATTTTTCTTAGTCTCAACACCTACTATGAGTATACCAAATTAGAGTAAAATCTAATATGGTGAGGTAAATTGGGTATGTTGAATTGACATGGAATGACCCAATCGATATTTAGATATATTGGCCATTTTTTTATTAACACAGGTAGTTAGGTACAAATAACTTGCTGAAATAAATCAATGAATGCTATCTAAATAATATGCTAGCTGTGGTGAATTCCACCACATCAGGTCAACAGCCTTTTTCAGGGCTACCAAAAAGAGGTACTCACGACACAATTACATATAAAAGACGTCGAGTTACAACTCAGCAAAATAACATATTTCGCCCGAGAGAATATGCGAAATATTCACTCACGAACGAAATATTCACAAATAAGCAACAAGCCAAACACCCACTGCAGGAGAAGGGTTCGTCAGGACAACTCACAAAAGTTGTCTTGAAAACAACAGCCCAAGGAAATGATCAATCGACCTCTACGAAAATGCAAGGGCGAAACTGGCAAACCAACTCAGCTATCATATTCACAGATTCTGAGAAAACACTGTGCGAGCCAATAAGGAAACACATGGTGAACTAATGAAATTAAGCGGACCAACCAGGGGGCGGCAGGAGGCGGCCACCTCCCTATAAATACCCCGCACGGAGCCCTCCGTATTCATTCCACCTTCTGCTCTCGCTGACGACTCTTCTCATCTCTCGACGAAGTTTCTACACGCATTCAAGACTCAGAAAGGCATATCTTCCTCTCCTCACAGATTCTCTCGATCTTCTTGGCATCTACGAGTCTAGTCATTGCACTACTCATTGCCCAACGTAGATCTCCAGTAAGGGTCCCACCCGGCACGTTTAAGACTTCGTCTAAAACGTCGCGTCCGCAGGGAGACCTGAGCCGTATCACCCGAATCTCGCAGCCTTCGGCTCTTGATTGCCCGAGGGGTACGCCGGGAAATTGCACAGCTCATACGCTCCAATTTACCGTCCAAGGAAGCCTTTATCAAGGCTCGGAGAGGACCCCGACATCAAGCTGGGAGAGAGCTTTGTCGAGCGAGTCCCTCCTCTACATAAATCCTTCATCCGAACGGAAAGGTATTTTTCTATCGAGTAAACACACTCGGATATCTCGATGGAGCGAAGCCCATCTTACTTCCTCGGGTTCGAGGGAGAAGAACTTGGCGAGGGGACAGGCGTCGGCCCTGCTCCAGCTCCTTATCCGAAACTCGATTCTCACTCAAAACGTAGTGACAAACTACCCGGGCCAGCTCCGCGCCCAAAGCTCGAACCTCTCGACGAGATCGCAGCTTTACCTAATAAACCCTCAGAAAGTTTGTTAGCTACTCCCGTGCACACGCAAGGGATCGAGGATTCTTTTCAGAATCTCTCGGAAGGTAGTTCTTACGGTTCTACCCATGAATATACTAAATATTCATCTCACGATCGCACCGTCGATCCGAGTGTTAAACACACTCCTATCCTGCATACACCGCACGGACCAAAAGGTACTTTCCAGTACTTCAATCCAACACATTCCGTCCCTCCTACAGATGTAAATCTGAGACCGGAATATTACACAACGGTTCAGCACCCGAATACGCATTTCCAAACAGCTCGAACCGAACCTGGCGCCCCTCGCGGCATACCAATGAACGAACCACGAGGTTCAACCACCCAGCAAAATGTCCTTGACAATTTCGCTCACATTTCCTTCGGAAATAATACAGGGACCAACCCGCATAACCAAGATACGGGTACTTTTCACAACGTCCCACTTGGTCTACCTACACCAAGTAGAACATATATAAATCCACTACACTAGCATCATGACACTTATTACATAATAACAATCTGTTATATATCTGACTACAAGTTGAATTTTAGTGCCTGCAGTTCTAAAAACCAGGGCCGGCCTGAGGGGTGTGCGACGTATGCAGAGCCACACACTTGACCCTTTTGGAGGGGCATACAATTTGCCACTGTTGGTTTAAAAAATAAAAATAAATTTGGCAAATTTAGAAATTGATTTAAATGTTGGGCAGAAATATTTAAACTAGAAGGAACTTTGTCTCAAAATTATTACAGTTTAATTTCAAGGTAAAACCGAAGATGTACCCCAATGAGTTCTGAAATACAATAGTCTGATGCCCTTGACCAAGGTGCATGGTCATGTGGCGCAGTCGTCTGCCCAAGTGGTTCTGAACTTGATAAAAACTTACCTCAGGCCAACACTGTCTCAAGAAAGACTCAACAGCCTTTCAATTTTATCAATTGAAAACGAGCTGTCTCAGTCAGTTGATTACTTGGGCATAGTTAATTCATTATCCAAAATGAAAGCAAGAAAAGCCCTTGTATAAATGTATTATAAAGGAGACTGTCTATCTTAATAGTTAATACACTTTTGTTTTGTGTGTGTGTTATTATTAAACTCTGTAATTATTAGTTCACTTGTTCGGTTGTTTTATTACTTTTACCCGTGAGATATGGAAATTTATCTCATGTCCGGTGGACGGTGATTCCCACATTAGCTATTTATTCTGAGAGTACTTGCTATATAAGTGTAAACATCATTGTAACGTGACCCAGAAGCTTTCATTAGTTTACTTAACATAATGGTGGTTTAAGGTACAAGAAAGAGTATTGAACCTATCAAGTCAATCAATAATAAATCAAATTAAGAGACATAAATTTAATGTTCTAAAAGGCACAAAAGTGCACAAAAGCTGTGTTTTTAGACCTTAAATTTCAAAAAATTTCCTGGGGAGGGTATTTATTCCATACCCTCCGGTAGGGGCATGAAATGTGAGTCTTACACACTTGCGATTTTTGTCTTAGGCCGGCCCTGCGAAAAACCAACTACCTAGTTAGACTTTTTGGATTCGGTGGATTCAAAATGAATGAAGGCCAGGTTTTTCAAGGAATAGTTGAAGAGTACTATATCGAGACGAAAACAAAATCTTGACCGGAGAAACGCAATGGTAGAAAACCGCAAAACAAAAGTTCCACTCATGCAGCATGATCATATATGAGCGAATTTTCGTAAATTATTGTACTACATAATGTTACTTTGTTTGGAAAATTAAGGAATTTGAGGGGGAAGAAATTGATAACTACCAATTGTATGGCAAAAAACCCGTTCTAAATAATATTCTGTGATTCATGAGGAGAGTTAGGATTTTCAACTTTTTTGGAGTTTTATAGATTTTTTAGCATATTTTAGTTTCAATGGAATTTAAGTACATTTTTCAGCATAATTTTGCACATAACTTTTTTAATGTTCTATTTTATAGTTAATAAACTTTAATTGAGCAATATTTTGCTTAAAAAAGATATTGGATTTCTAGAATTTTTTACATTTTTATCGATTTTGTAGCACATTTTAATGAAATTTAATTACAATTTTGAGCATAGGTTTGAGCTTCAATTTTTAAATTACCAACTTCATAGTTGATAAACTTTATTTGAGTAATATTCTGCTAAAAAAAAAAAAAATAAATAAATAAAAACACCGATGTTTAGCCTTTTTTTGTCATTTTTTGTGATTTTTTTAGTACATTTTTTGAAATTTGACCAATTTAATGTGCTCAAAAGTGTTGTCCAACGAACTCATCCTTTCTTTTGATATGCTTGATTTTTTGGCGAAAGAACGAAGTTTTTATCTCAATTCTATCGAGAGTTATCGTCTAGAATGACACACACACCCATACACACACACACACACACACACACACACACACACACACACACACACACACACACACACACACACACTATATATATATATATATATATATATATATATATATACGCTTTTTTATATGTTAAAATTCAGAAATCATTTCAGAATGCCTCAAAACAGATTTCGATGAAGAAAATTTTTATTTTAAAAATTTTGGAGCTATTGCAATAGATTTATTTTCTAAGAAAATTCGCTAAAATCAAAACCGAGTAAGTGTTTATGACATACTATGCGGCTTCGATTCGCGGTTTTCTGCAGCCGCAAAACCGTGGGGGGAAAACCGCGTTTGGAGCTAGGTACATGGCATACTGTGCAGAAAATCGGATTGAGGTTGTAGTTGGAAGGTGGGGGAATTGCAAGAGATGCGTCTCTTTTCAGTTCAGTTCAAAAATGGAGCTTGCTCACTTAGCCATTTTTCGTACCTACTTATTTTCTCCTGTTGATCTTCAGATGAGAATGCATCCCGATCTATGTACCTAAACCCCCAGTACACACCTTCTCCTTCTCATATACCTGTCCCTTGATACCTCTGCCCCTATGTCCCATATGCGGGTTGACTCTCAACCAGCGAGATGAGTGTTTCTGTAGTCATTTTAACGAAAAGAAAAGTGCGGGCAGTACACAAAACATCAAAAGTGAACAGGTTCGCGTGCGGTTCTGCTGGCCAATGTGTCACTAGACACTTGTTTGTTTGGGTTCTCCCCTCCGAACCGCACCGCAGGTGGGGGATACAGACTTTTGAAAACCGGTGACAGGTCACTGCAGTGCGTTTTTCCTAGTATGTCACCCCCCATTAGAAAACACTTGCTTATAGATTCCAGCAACCGGATGCGTTTTGCGGTTTCCACACAGTATGTTATTACACTAACAGAGGAAAATATGTTGTCGTGGCTTGTAGGTCTTTGCCCTGGGTAACTTAAGCTCTCAACTCAGTTCCTCTAAGGCGACCCCGATGGCTGTATCTAATTTAAAATTAGGTATTTTATTATAACTTAGGTGGAAAATCCTGCGAAATGTTCCCTGCAGGGTTGTGGGGAGGGAAGACGAATGGAGATATGTTCCTGCAGGGACTATTTCACAGGATTTTCCACCTAAGTTATAATAAAATATTTCTTAACCTGCGTTGTTAGGTACCTAATGTATCAAGGAACAAAATATTATTCCTTCATGGATCTGAGATGATTGGCTGGTGGTTGGATTTATTTTTGACCTTCACAGGAGAAAAAAATATCAGTTTCGATATTGCAAAAATAATATCAATATATTGGTGGAAAAATTATCGATATATCGAGTAAAAAATATTGATATTTCATTATATCAATGTTTTATTACATCACTAGTATGAAACGCTATAAACGCCTACGCCCCAGCAACCTACGCCACTGAGGCTGATTAATCGAACCTCTTCAAGTGTGGGGATTTTCTTCAAACGCAACATCGACATAAGTAGTAGGAGTGTGAAAAAAATCGATGTTAGAATCGATTAAATCGATTTTTTGTGAAAATCGAAAGAATCGATTTTCGAGGAAAACATTGATTAATAATCGGATTTTATGGGTGGTACTGTTTCAAGCCACATTTTATCGTAAATCCTCAAGATTTGTTGAAGAAACGACATGTAAAACTCATGATCGAACGAGATGACGCGAAGTTTATCCAACTCCTAAACTAATGGATAAATACTAGTGGTACAAGGTGTTACAAATTCATCCTTGTTATGAAAATCTGTAAGTACCTTCGCACGTCCTACCTAGGTACCTACCTCCTAGAGCAAGCAGGCTCTTGGCGTGATAACAATGTTGTGATTATCTAGCTGTAATCTATCCGTATTCTGCTGGGCGAATGATGGTTGAAAAAATGTAATAATAATAATGAAAAAAGTAATTGTCTTAATCGAATGGAAGAACCAAAATTTATCTATTAGGTATATTTCTATATTTTTCCAGTTCCAACTAGGAAGCTAGATTAGTAATTTGCTCTTTTCCATGTTTTCGAATGGTACAATTTTTTTTTATGAATTTTAAATTTTTATACCTATTAACATAGTATTTATTAATTTTTTACATTTTCATTTTTGAAGAGTGCCTTTTTACTCACCTTGCCCTATTTGCCTAGACAGTAGAGATGTTACTGGGCATACCATGGTTTATCCATGGGCATCCCATGAAGTGCTCTTTAGAATTACTTTAAAAAATCTAATTGAGCACTTAGAATTACTTACATAGATTGAGTTTAATAACATAACTGTTATTAAAGAGGTTAAATTTCATACGATTTGAATCGATTTTTTGCCCAAAAAATCAATTAAATCGAAAAGTGGAAAAATCGATTTTTTCACATCCCTAATAGGTAGATCTTACCTTGAATAATGCTGTCCCATTGGGTGCCTGTTGAATGATTAACCGAGCGTCTAATGACCATGTTGAGTTGAGGACTGCAGGGAGCATCGTCCCTGCTGTAGCGGTTGTACTCCATCGGTAGATGACTTCTTTGTTTTCGGGGAAGAGCGTCAAATCTTGCCCCCGACATGTAGATAAGCACAAGAAAGCAACTGCAATCAGACAATGGTGAATTAAACAACGGTGTTTAAACAGCAGGTTTAGATTAGTTTATAATACCGTAGTATAGAAATACGACTGTGGAGTCGTGTTCTCTGTTAAGGACGTCCTACTGAGGTAGGTACTGAGACAGCTACTGACGGCATAATCGGATGTCTCTGTCCAACCTGAGCTGAGTCTTGAACAGCCCAAACAACAGTCCCGATACCATCAGGTGTTCGCACCTGTTTGTTTACATCTCTCTGTCAACCGCACACTTCTCTCCATAATCATCAGTTATCACTTTTTTCACAAAAATGACAATTACGCCTACATCTGGTGGAATCTGGTTATGAAAAAAAATTTTTGCCTCCAATATTAAAATTTCCAGTCGCATTTTACGTTTTAGACCAGGGGTGAAAAATTCCAACCTGAAAAAGATGGACTGATATTCTAAGTGGCAAACAAATGCAATCTTCTCATTAAACATGTATTTTTATTTTTGAGCTTTACACTTGTGTACCAACTCATTTATTGTAAAGTTTTTCTTTTTTCATCATCAAAACTTAAGAAACATATAAATTTGTACTACTTACATTATAATGGTTTGGTATTTTATTATTCTGCGTTTTCGACTGCTTACTTGAAAACTTCTTTTAGAGAACAAATGTAATTTTATGACGAGCAGTAATATTAATTCAGTTTTCTGAGCTATTCTAATTTTATAGAAGTTTACCTAATGTTATATTAAAATGTATGGGTAGGTATTTGAAATAATCATTGAAATTTTTGGTGAAAGTAAGGCCTAAGTAAAAATCATTAATAATAGTCTTACTTAGGTCTGGTATATTTTGTTCACATCATTTTTAACTACCTACCTACCTATCTTAAAAGAACATGATTTGAGTTATCCAACAACAAACATATATAAGGGAATTTAGCTACTTAGAAAACTAAGCCCAGAATATTTCAATAACCACCCCACTCTTAATTAAAGCAAAACTTCGTGAATGTATGGGGGGGGGGGGGGGGGGGATATTAGAAAATTGTTGGCCCGCCTTGTCTCAAATATTTTATTATGTCGCCCTTCAGTAAAAAAGGTTGGAGACCCCTGTTTTAGACCATTCTGAACAACTTCGATTCTGTATGTGTCTGTCGTGTGTCCGCAAATCCTTGTAACAAGCTTAATTTCCAGTTTCCATTCGATTTGGATGACGTTTTCAGGAAATGAGCGGGCTACGTGAACGGTCCCCTATCAGTTTCATTGTTCTCTCAATACTTCACTCTGCACATGCGCAAACGTTAATTCAGCCAAGCTGTAGTGGATTTAGATAGGTTTTACTTGGCGTAGGTAGGCCAAGTCGGACATTTATATCCCGGTTATGCGGGTTGGTCTCCGGGTCGATCCCGCGAGGAATGCGGGCGGATCCGCCAAGGTCAACTGGTTTGGCGGACTGAAAGGGGAGATAGTTCGTGTCGCAGCCGCGTGGAGCGCTGGGCTCGCGTAGCAAGTGCTGGGTTCGATCAGTTTGGTACTGAGCCGTTTTGTAATATTCCGGCCTTAGATTCATATCTGAAAGGGGAATATGTTGAGCTTGGTTGAGGTACTGAAAAGTATCCTTTGCTTTTTGTACATTTGGAGTGTATTTGACACTCGGATCGGCCGGGTAAGCCTGTGTCGAATATCGTGGGTATTCGGACAGCTTGGTCGAATCGTAATGCTCGGCTTCAGAGCGAGTCTGAAAGGTTTCCTCGATCTTTTGTATAGGCGAGGCTTGTTCGAACGTTTCTCGAACGAATACGTCGGGCGAGAAGGCGATCCGGACGTGAGGGTCGCGCCTTGCGCTGTCGCTGGGTTCAGCGGATTCGCCGTGTGGCCGGTAGGGCGCACTACGTGGGCTACTCGGCCCGGCTTCGCCGTCGTCCACCTCCCCTTGCAAGGGGAAGTAGGAAGGCCGACGTTCCATCGAAATGATCGAGTTTTAGCTCGTTTCGATGCCTCTATGTGTGAAAAATAGAGGGTTTTGGAGGTGGACTCGCTTGACAGAGCGTCTTTCCAATGCTCGGATGTCAGGGTCCTACCTCGTAGCCTTGAAAAAGGCTTCCTTAGACGGTAAATTAGAGCGGAGGAGCTGAGTAATTTACCGGCGTGCCCACAGCGGTCGGTTACGAGCTTAAGGCTACGTAACCCGGGCGACACGGCTCGGAACGTCCCTCGGGCGTACGAGCTAAAGAGAATATCGATAGCTGTACCGGGTGGCGTCCTGACAGATGAACTACGTTGGGCAATGAGCAGGATGAATAATCACTGGACTCGTAGATGCCAATGCGAGATCTGCGTGGAGAGAAGGACTGGCTTGTAGAAAGCAGTAGGAAACCGTTCTTGAGATGACTTCGTAAGGCAGAAGGTTCGTCAGCGTAGAGCGTGTAGAATTCTTCGTACTTCAGAGTGTGTCGTCGTCGAGAGCGGAGAGTGGAATGAATTTCGGAGGGCTCCCAGCGGGGTATTTATAGGGAGGTGGCCGCCTCCTGCCGCCTCCTGGTTGGTCCGCTTAATTTCATAAATTTGACTGTGCCATCTCATTGGTTCGCACAGTGTTTTCTCAGTATCTGTGCGTATGATAGCTGAGTTGGTCTTTCGAGGTGGTTTCCCTGCGTCCGTCGCTGTGACGGGGTCCCCGGGGGTGGCTGAACGGCCTTGAGTTTTCCTGTTTGAGGTTTCTCATTCAAGGCGACTTGTTTCGAGATGTTTGTCGCATCTCTCTCGCCCAGTAAATGTTTGGGGAGGTCGCCTTGTGTGTTATTCTTTAATATTTCACTTTTGGGAGAGAATTTAGTATTTTCTCTCTGGTGAAATATTTTGTTTGACGGAGTTATAATTCGACGTCTTGTAAATATTTTTGTGTTGTATCTACCTCTTTTTGGTAGCCCTGAAAAGGGCTGTTGACAAGAGGGGGTGGATTTCACCACAGGGGCCCTCCCAAGACGTCGTGTTAATAACGACGACGCCGGTTGGGGTGATTCGAGCGCCGTTACCCACCTCTCGTCGAATTTGGTAGAGGGGACGTGCCTTCTGGCAGATTTTCGGGGAGTTTTCTCCTTACTTTCTGTCTGATTTTGTGACACATATTGTCCTTGCGATACAGCTTCTTCCGAGTGTAGAGTATAAGCTGGCTTGATTTGCTGTTTGGGAACTTTCTTAGTATGTTCGCCAATTTGCACTGTAACCGAAAACTTATCTCTTTTAACCACTTTGAATGGTCCCGTGTAAGGACATTGCAGAGAGGTGAGCTGTGTGGGCACTCTGATATAGACATGAGTACATGTATCCAAATTTTTGGGCATGTTTACGGCATATTTCGTATTATTATGTTTAATATGCGTAGGCCGGAAGAAAAGAGGTTCCGAAAGGTTCGTAGAAGTTACGAAAATGTCTCCTGGGAGTGGTACGTCAATTCCGTAAACTTTTTGGAAAGGCGTAGTTTCGGTCGCCGGGTCTACTGCCGTACGCATGGCGAGTAGAACTTTGGGAAGTGCGTCGAGCCAATTTTCGTTTTGAGCTTTGAGAGCCTCTTTCAAAGATCTATTTCTGCGTTCTACCATTCCGTTTGTTGATGGTTTGTATGGTAACGTGTGAGTATGTTTTACTCCGAGACGTTCCATAATGGAATTGAACAGATCTGATTCAAATTGAGTGCCCTGATCACTTGTGATGTATTTAGGTACTCCCTTTGAAGCTACCCAAATATTGATAAAGGCATTTGTGATTGTGGTTGTTTCGATGTTGTTCAGAGGGACTGCCTCTAGCCAACCCGTTGCTCTATCAACCATCATCAAAATGTAACGTTTCCCTCCTTTAGCTAAAGGTAAGGGTCCGGTAATATCAACGTGTACGTGTGAAAATTTGTTTGCCGTTTCAAATTCGGAGTAAGGGAGCTTCACGGAGCGCGTGATTTTTGCTCGTTGGCAAGTTTCGCACGCTCGGACCCAGTTTGAGACATCTGCACGTAGTCCGTGCCAAAAATATCGTTGTTTAACTTTATACACTGTAGAGTGTATACCTGGGTGTCCCAAATTGTGAATTTGGCTTATTATTTCTTCCCTTATTTCGTTTGGAATATAAGGTCTAGGGTGTCCTAGGTCTAGGTTACACCAAATTTCTCCTTGAGAGGATTCAACTCGTGTGAGTTTCAATTTGTCCTCCGCGGTAGGGGGAGAACGAATTTGTGAATTTGAAATGTGCAGTAGAAGATTGCATTCTATTGCAGCCGTAATTTTCGAAATTTCGGCTATGGGTGGACCCTCGTCCGTCTGGGTTGAAATCGATTTCGTTTGAATTTCAACCGGATCGAAGGGTCTGGAGAGTGCGTCGGCGACGACGTTGCTCTCTCCGGAAATATGACGAATGTCACTCGTCATTTGAGAGATGTATGTTAGCCATCTTAATCTCATTTTAGAAAAATGTGCATTCTTCTTAAGCATCGTGCCTAGCAGAGGCTTGTGGTCCGAACAAATATGGAAAGATCTGCCGTCCAAGTCGTTGTGCCAGTGAATGCACGCTTGGTAAACGGCGAACATTTCCTTGTCGAACGATGCTTTGTTCTTCCATTGTTCTGGAATTTCTTTACTGAAAAATCCCAATGGTTGGTACGATTTCGAGCCATGTTTGTCTGTAATTTCTTGTTCTAGTGCCGCTCCGATGTGTGTGTCGGACGCGTCACAGACTAATCTCCACTCCGCCGTAGGGTGTGGGTGAGCAATGTTATGCAATGTTGCTTTGATCATTGCTTGCTTTAAGCTGTTGAAAGCTTTTTCTCTCTCTGATGTCCATTCGATAGTTGTTCTGTCATTTTTTTTGTTTGACTGAATGGAGTCATACAGAGGTTGTGCCGTGTGAGCGAATTTGCTTGAGCATGCTCGGTAGAAACCACACATACCTAGGAATCTGCGTAGACTTCGTACGTCTACTGGCCTAGGAAATTGTTCTATGGCTTCTATTTTATCTCGTTTAGGGATTATCCCTTCCTTCGAGATAGTGAAACCTAGGAAATCGACGGTAGGTTTTGAAAAAATGCATTTATCAAAACCTACTCGAAGTCCGTGTTCCCCTAGTTTGTCAAAAATTTGTCTGAGGTGGTTCATGTGTTCGTTATAATTTTTAGAAGCCACCAGGATGTCATCTAGGTATACAAATGCGAAATCAAATTTTCGCATAATGCTGTCCATGTATCTTTGCCATGTTTGAGCCGCTCCGGCCAAACCCATGCTCATTTTCTTAAACTCGTAAAGACCGAAAGGTGTAATAATCGCAGTTTTATGAGCGTCATCTGGGTGCATCGGAATATGATAATACGCTGATTTTAAATCTATTGTCGAATAGATTTGCGTATCATGTAAATTCGCTTGGAAAGAGCGAATGTGAGGAGGAGGGTAGGCGTCTTTCTTCGTTTTCGCGTTGAGGAAACGGTAGTCGCCGGTGATTCTCCATGACCCGTATTTTTTTGGCACACAGTGTAACGGGGATGCCCATTCGGAATCTGATGGTGCAATTATGCCTTCTGAAAGCATTTCGTCAAAAGTACTTTTGACTTGAGCCCGTTCTTCGCCCGCCATGGGTCTCGCTCGGAAGTGTACTGGTGTTCCTTCCGTGGTTTTACGGTGGTAAACCCCGTTGTTTTTCCATTTACCATGAATTTTGCTCATTTTATCATTGTATTTGTTAGTGATAGAGCGAATGTTTTCGTCCTCCGTGATTTGCACGTCCTCTGGTTGAGGGGTATTGTCACGATGAGGGATATTAGCTGCTATTTGTTCGTCAGTGAACTTTTTGTGCATGACTGCAGCTATTTTTTGATCGGCATAGCACTTTATTTTATCTTTATAAATGTACTTGTGTTTGACCCGTATTCCGATATCCCAAGACTCGAGGAATGGAATACCTAGGATCG
This sequence comes from Adelphocoris suturalis, assembly GCA_030762985.1. Taxonomy (NCBI): domain Eukaryota; kingdom Metazoa; phylum Arthropoda; class Insecta; order Hemiptera; family Miridae; genus Adelphocoris; species Adelphocoris suturalis. The sequence continues at coordinate 71,694,100 of CM061048.1, forward strand.
CTAGATCAACTTTCGTGATCATAAACTCGGTGGTCATGTCCCCGAGGCCGATGTTAATTGTTGTGTCAGCTCGCCCTAGTGTGTCTATAGGGGCTCCGTTAGCTGCTGTGAGCTTAACGTTGGACTTAAGAATTTTCAAGCCCAATTTTTTTGTGACATTGTGGGGCAGAATGTTCACTTCTGCTCCCGTGTCAATGAGAAATTCAGTGCCATTTAGTTTGCACTTGAAAAAGAGCCTTTTATACTCAGTAGACTGCCGGCGTATAGGCTCAGATACACTGGCAGTTATTCGTTTTCCGAATTCTCTGTGTCGGAAGTTGGAACGGTACTTTCTTGTACTGATCTTTGAGTATTTTCGGTAGAAACCCGGGTTTTAGGCTGGCTTATAGTCGCAGCCTTTCTGCTAGTTTTGGAAGCAGTATTCGTCTTCCAAGTGCAGTGTTCTGGGTCCGCACATTTGCGAGTTTCGTTACCGAAACGTGCGTGGTTTCGACAGACATAGGCCGTCGGTTTGTGAGGCTTACTCTCCATTGGTTGAGGTTTGAACTCAGCTTGTTTCGAGAGGGCCTTTTTGAAACCAGTATTTATGGGTTTCGGAGTAGATTCTACTCCTCGTATGTTCAGAGAAGTATTCTCTGTTCTGTACGCGTGTAGCGTATCAGCTAGGTCGAGCCGGGAGGTCGTGGTAGGCTGAGCTGCGACCATACCTCGTGCTTCGATGGGAAGGGTCTCGATCCACTTTTGAGTGATCAGAGCTTCCGAAAAGTACCCAACAGCCTTCGAGTACATTTCGTGGTACTTGGTGCTGGGTTTTTTGGCGAGAGATGCGGGGTCCTCGAGTGCGAGGAGCCTGTCCTGTAAGGACAACCCATATTCACGCTGGAGGCGCTGTTTGGCCTCTTCGTAGGGTGCGTGGGGTGCCGTGAGGTAAGCTGAGTCTATAGCTTCCCTCATTTCTTCTGGTACCCACTTGTATATAGCTGAGAAGCATTCGTTTTGCGTTCTCAGGTGTTTACGCACGCAGTATTGATCGAACTCGGCGAGTGCACGATCGATATTCTTCTTTTGGAAGATTGGTTTTTGATAATCTCCCATCTCCTCTAAAAGTGCTTGAAAACCACCTTGTGTAGAGGGATGTTGCGTGAGATGTGGGGCGTAGAGGCCCGGCGGGGGTCGCACGCCCGCAGTGGTTCCCTGAAATCCACTAGCTTCATAAGAGGGAACGAAATGCTCCGTGTTGAGCCTGTTCAAAGGCGGGGTCACCATTTGTAGTGGATTTAGATAGGTTTTACTTGGCGTAGGTAGGCCAAGTCGGACATTTATATCCCGGTTATGCGGGTTGGTCTCCGGGTCGATCCCGCGAGGAATGCGGGCGGATCCGCCAAGGTCAACTGGTTTGGCGGACTGAAAGGGGAGATAGTTCGTGTCGCAGCCGCGTGGAGCGCTGGGCTCGCGTAGCAAGTGCTGGGTTCGATCAGTTTGGTACTGAGCCGTTTTGTAATATTCCGGCCTTAGATTCATATCTGAAAGGGGAATATGTTGAGCTTGGTTGAGGTACTGAAAAGTATCCTTTGCTTTTTGTACATTTGGAGTGTATTTGACACTCGGATCGGCCGGGTAAGCCTGTGTCGAATATCGTGGGTATTCGGACAGCTTGGTCGAATCGTAATGCTCGGCTTCAGAGCGAGTCTGAAAGGTTTCCTCGATCTTTTGTATAGGCGAGGCTTGTTCGAACGTTTCTCGAACGAATACGTCGGGCGAGAAGGCGATCCGGACGTGAGGGTCGCGCCTTGCGCTGTCGCTGGGTTCAGCGGATTCGCCGTGTGGCCGGTAGGGCGCACTACGTGGGCTACTCGGCCCGGCTTCGCCGTCGTCCACCTCCCCTTGCAAGGGGAAGTAGGAAGGCCGACGTTCCATCGAAATGATCGAGTTTTAGCTCGTTTCGATGCCTCTATGTGTGAAAAATAGAGGGTTTTGGAGGTGGACTCGCTTGACAGAGCGTCTTTCCAATGCTCGGATGTCAGGGTCCTACCTCGTAGCCTTGAAAAAGGCTTCCTTAGACGGTAAATTAGAGCGGAGGAGCTGAGTAATTTACCGGCGTGCCCACAGCGGTCGGTTACGAGCTTAAGGCTACGTAACCCGGGCGACACGGCTCGGAACGTCCCTCGGGCGTACGAGCTAAAGAGAATATCGATAGCTGTACCGGGTGGCGTCCTGACAGATGAACTACGTTGGGCAATGAGCAGGATGAATAATCACTGGACTCGTAGATGCCAATGCGAGATCTGCGTGGAGAGAAGGACTGGCTTGTAGAAAGCAGTAGGAAACCGTTCTTGAGATGACTTCGTAAGGCAGAAGGTTCGTCAGCGTAGAGCGTGTAGAATTCTTCGTACTTCAGAGTGTGTCGTCGTCGAGAGCGGAGAGTGGAATGAATTTCGGAGGGCTCCCAGCGGGGTATTTATAGGGAGGTGGCCGCCTCCTGCCGCCTCCTGGTTGGTCCGCTTAATTTCATAAATTTGACTGTGCCATCTCATTGGTTCGCACAGTGTTTTCTCAGTATCTGTGCGTATGATAGCTGAGTTGGTCTTTCGAGGTGGTTTCCCTGCGTCCGTCGCTGTGACGGGGTCCCCGGGGGTGGCTGAACGGCCTTGAGTTTTCCTGTTTGAGGTTTCTCATTCAAGGCGACTTGTTTCGAGATGTTTGTCGCATCTCTCTCGCCCAGTAAATGTTTGGGGAGGTCGCCTTGTGTGTTATTCTTTAATATTTCACTTTTGGGAGAGAATTTAGTATTTTCTCTCTGGTGAAATATTTTGTTTGACGGAGTTATAATTCGACGTCTTGTAAATATTTTTGTGTTGTATCTACCTCTTTTTGGTAGCCCTGAAAAGGGCTGTTGACAAGAGGGGGTGGATTTCACCACACAAGCATAATTTTTCACGCCCTAGTCGTCCGATCTCACTCAAATTCGGAGGGTAGTTAGGAGAAGACAATTTGAGCATTCCATATCAATTTCAAGATGATCTAACATTAGTAGCTCCAGCACATGCGTAAATGTCGAATGCTAGTACCTTCGCAGTGTTGCCAGACGTCCTTTTTAGGGATACATGCACCCCTTTTTAGATACCAAAACCCCTAAGACCTTGAGGGTACGCACAAATGTACTCATTTTGGGTTAGGATAACCTTATTTAACCTCTTTTCATAAATATCTACTCAATTCTCCTTTTTTTCTCATGGATCTTGTGGTGAAATCCACCCCCTCTTGTCAACAGCCCTTTTCAGGGCTACCAAAAAGAGGTAGATACAACACAAAAATATTTACAAGACGTCGAATTATAACTCCGTCAAACAAAATATTTCACCAGAGAGAAAATACTAAATTCTCTCCCAAAAGTGAAATATTAAAGAATAACACACAAGGCCACCTCCCCAAACATTTACTGGGCGAGAGAGATGCGACAAACATCTCGAAAAGGGTCGCCTTGAATGAGAAACCTCAAACAGGAAAACTCAAGGCCGTTCAGCCACCCCCGGGGACCCCGTCACAGCGACGGACGCAGGGAAACCACCTCGAAAGACCAACTCAGCTATGATACGAACAGATACTGAGAAAACACTGTGCGAACCAATGAGATGGCACAGTCAAATTTATGAAATTAAGCGGACCAACCAGGAGGCGGCAGGAGGCGGCCACCTCCCTATAAATACCCCGCTGGGAGCCCTCCGAAATTCATTCCACTCTCCGCTCTCGACGACGACACACTCTGAAGTACGAAGAATTCTACACGCTCTACGCTGACGAACCTTCTGCCTTACGAAGTCATCTCAAGAACGGTTTCCTACTGCTTTCTACAAGCCAGTCCTTCTCTCCACGCAGATCTCGCATTGGCATCTACGAGTCCAGTGATTATTCATCCTGCTCATTGCCCAACGTAGTTCATCTGTCAGGACGCCACCCGGTACAGCTATCGATATTCTCTTTAGCTCGTACGCCCGAGGGACGTTCCGAGCCGTGTCGCCCGGGTTACGTAGCCTTAAGCTCGTAACCGACCGCTGTGGGCACGCCGGTAAATTACTCAGCTCCTCCGCTCTAATTTACCGTCTAAGGAAGCCTTTTTCAAGGCTACGAGGTAGGACCCTGACATCCGAGCATTGGAAAGACGCTCTGTCAAGCGAGTCCACCTCCAAAACCCTCTATTTTTCACACATAGAGGCATCGAAACGAGCTAAAACTCGATCATTTCGATGGAACGTCGGCCTTCCTACTTCCCCTTGCAAGGGGAGGTGGACGACGGCGAAGCCGGGCCGAGTAGCCCACGTAGTGCGCCCTACCGGCCACACGGCGAATCCGCTGAACCCAGCGACAGCGCAAGGCGCGACCCTCACGTCCGGATCGCCTCCTCGCCCGACGTATTCGTTCGAGAAACGTTCGAACAAGCCTCGCCTATACAAAAGATCGAGGAAACCTTTCAGACTCGCTCTGAAGCCGAGCATTACGATTCGACCAAGCTGTCCGAATACCCACGATATTCGACACAGGCTTACCCGGCCGATCCGAGTGTCAAATACACTCCAAATGTACAAAAAGCAAAGGATACTTTTCAGTACCTCAACCAAGCTCAACATATTCCCCTTTCAGATATGAATCTAAGGCCGGAATATTACAAAACGGCTCAGTACCAAACTGATCGAACCCAGCACTTGCTACGCGAGCCCAGCGCTCCACGCGGCTGCGACACGAACTATCTCCCCTTTCAGTCCGCCAAACCAGTTGACCTTGGCGGATCCGCCCGCATTCCTCGCGGGATCGACCCGGAGACCAACCCGCATAACCGGGATATAAATGTCCGACTTGGCCTACCTACGCCAAGTAAAACCTATCTAAATCCACTACAAATGGTGACCCCGCCTTTGAACAGGCTCAACACGGAGCATTTCGTTCCCTCTTATGAAGCTAGTGGATTTCAGGGAACCACTGCGGGCGTGCGACCCCCGCCGGGCCTCTACGCCCCACATCTCACGCAACATCCCTCTACACAAGGTGGTTTTCAAGCACTTTTAGAGGAGATGGGAGATTATCAAAAACCAATCTTCCAAAAGAAGAATATCGATCGTGCACTCGCCGAGTTCGATCAATACTGCGTGCGTAAACACCTGAGAACGCAAAACGAATGCTTCTCAGCTATATACAAGTGGGTACCAGAAGAAATGAGGGAAGCTATAGACTCAGCTTACCTCACGGCACCCCACGCACCCTACGAAGAGGCCAAACAGCGCCTCCAGCGTGAATATGGGTTGTCCTTACAGGACAGGCTCCTCGCACTCGAGGACCCCGCATCTCTCGCCAAAAAACCCAGCACCAAGTACCACGAAATGTACTCGAAGGCTGTTGGGTACTTTTCGGAAGCTCTGATCACTCAAAAGTGGATCGAGACCCTTCCCATCGAAGCACGAGGTATGGTCGCAGCTCAGCCTACCACGACCTCCCGGCTCGACCTAGCTGATACGCTACACGCGTACAGAACAGAGAATACTTCTCTGAACATACGAGGAGTAGAATCTACTCCGAAACCCATAAATACTGGTTTCAAAAAGGCCCTCTCGAAACAAGCTGAGTTCAAACCTCAACCAATGGAGAGTAAGCCTCACAAACCGACGGCCTATGTCTGTCGAAACCACGCACGTTTCGGTAACGAAACTCGCAAATGTGCGGACCCAGAACACTGCACTTGGAAGACGAATACTGCTTCCAAAACTAGCAGAAAGGCTGCGACTATAAGCCAGCCTAAAACCCGGGTTTCTACCGGAAATACTCAAAGATCGGTACAAGAAAGTACCGTTCCAACTTCCGACACAGAGAATTCGGAAAACGAATAACTGCCAGTGTATCTGAGCCTATACGCCGGCAGTCTACTGAGTATAAAAGGCTCTTTTTCAAGTGCAAACTAAATGGCACTGAATTTCTCATTGACACGGGAGCAGAAGTGAACATTCTGCCCCACAATGTCACAAAAAAATTGGGCTTGAAAATTCTTAAGTCCAACGTTAAGCTCACAGCAGCTAACGGAGCCCCTATAGACACACTAGGGCGAGCTGACACAACAATTAACATCGGCCTCGGGGACATGACCACCGAGTTTATGATCACGAAAGTTGATCTAGCGATCCTAGGTATTCCATTCCTCGAGTCTTGGGATATCGGAATACGGGTCAAACACAAGTACATTTATAAAGATAAAATAAAGTGCTATGCCGATCAAAAAATAGCTGCAGTCATGCACAAAAAGTTCACTGACGAACAAATAGCAGCTAATATCCCTCATCGTGACAATACCCCTCAACCAGAGGACGTGCAAATCACGGAGGACGAAAACATTCGCTCTATCATTAACAAATACAATGATAAAATGAGCAAAATTCATGGTAAATGGAAAAACAACGGGGTTTACCACCGTATAACCACGGAAGGAACACCAGTACACTTCCGAGCAAGACCCATGGCAGGCGAAAAACGGGCTCAAGTCAAAAGTACTTTTGACAAAATGCTTTCAGAAGGCATAATTGCACCATCAGATTCCGAATGGGCATCCCCGTTACACTGTGTGCCAAAAAAAGACGGGTCATGGAGAATCACCGGCGACTACCGTTTCCTCAACGCGAAAACGAAGAAAGACGCCTACCCTCCTCCTCACATTCGCTCTTTCCAAGCGAATTTACATGATACGCAAATCTATTCGACAATAGATTTAAAATCAGCGTATTATCATATTCCGATGCACCCAGATGACGCTCATAAAACTGCGATTATTACACCTTTCGGTCTTTACGAGTTTAAGAAAATGAGCATGGGTTTGGCCGGAGCGGCTCAAACATGGCAAAGATACATGGACAGCATTATGCGAAAATTTGATTTCGCATTTGTATACCTAGATGACATCCTGGTGGCTTCTAAAAATTATAACGAACACATGAACCACCTCAGACAAATTTTTGACAAACTAGGGGAACACGGACTTCGAGTAGGTTTTGATAAATGCATTTTTTCAAAACCTACCGTCGATTTCCTAGGTTTCACTATCTCGAAGGAAGGGATAATCCCTAAACGAGATAAAATAGAAGCCATAGAACAATTTCCTAGGCCAGTAGACGTACGAAGTCTACGCAGATTCCTAGGTATGTGTGGTTTCTACCGAGCATGCTCAAGCAAATTCGCTCACACGGCACAACCTCTGTATGACTCCATTCAGTCAAACAAAAAAAATGACAGAACAACTATCGAATGGACATCAGAGAGAGAAAAAGCTTTCAACAGCTTAAAGCAAGCAATGATCAAAGCAACATTGCATAACATTGCTCACCCACACCCTACGGCGGAGTGGAGATTAGTCTGTGACGCGTCCGACACACACATCGGAGCGGCACTAGAACAAGAAATTACAGACAAACATGGCTCGAAATCGTACCAACCATTGGGATTTTTCAGTAAAGAAATTCCAGAACAATGGAAGAACAAAGCATCGTTCGACAAGGAAATGTTCGCCGTTTACCAAGCGTGCATTCACTGGCACAACGACTTGGACGGCAGATCTTTCCATATTTGTTCGGACCACAAGCCTCTGCTAGGCACGATGCTTAAGAAGAATGCACATTTTTCTAAAATGAGATTAAGATGGCTAACATACATCTCTCAAATGACGAGTGACATTCGTCATATTTCCGGAGAGAGCAACGTCGTCGCCGACGCACTCTCCAGACCCTTCGATCCGGTTGAAATTCAAACGAAATCGATTTCAACCCAGACGGACGAGGGTCCACCCATAGCCGAAATTTCGAAAATTACGGCTGCAATAGAATGCAATCTTCTACTGCACATTTCAAATTCACAAATTCGTTCTCCCCCTACCGCGGAGGACAAATTGAAACTCACACGAGTTGAATCCTCTCAAGGAGAAATTTGGTGTAACCTAGACCTAGGACACCCTAGACCTTATATTCCAAACGAAATAAGGGAAGAAATAATAAGCCAAATTCACAATTTGGGACACCCAGGTATACACTCTACAGTGTATAAAGTTAAACAACGATATTTTTGGCACGGACTACGTGCAGATGTCTCAAACTGGGTCCGAGCGTGCGAAACTTGCCAACGAGCAAAAATCACGCGCTCCGTGAAGCTCCCTTACTCCGAATTTGAAACGGCAAACAAATTTTCACACGTGCACGTTGATATTACCGGACCCTTACCTTTAGTTAAAGGAGGGAAACGTTACATTTTGATGATGGTTGATAGAGCAACGGGTTGGCTAGAGGCAGTCCCTCTGAACAACATCGAAACAACCACAATCACAAATGCCTTTATCAATATTTGGGTAGCTTCAAAGGGAGTACCTAAATACATCACAAGTGATCAGGGCACTCAATTTGAATCAGATCTGTTCAATTCCATTATGGAACGTCTCGGAGTAAAACATACTCACACGTTACCATACAAACCATCAACAAACGGAATGGTAGAACGCAGAAATAGATCTTTGAAAGAGGCTCTCAAAGCTCAAAACGAAAATTGGCTCGACGCACTTCCCAAAGTTCTACTCGCCATGCGTACGGCAGTAGACCCGGCGACCGAAACTACGCCTTTCCAAAAAGTTTACGGAATTGACGTACCACTCCCAGGAGACATTTTCGTAACTTCTACGAACCTTTCGGAACCTCTTTTCTTCCGGCCTACGCATATTAAACATAATAATACGAAATATGCCGTAAACATGCCCAAAAATTTGGATACATGTACTCATGTCTATATCAGAGTGCCCACACAGCTCACCTCTCTGCAATGTCCTTACACGGGACCATTCAAAGTGGTTAAAAGAGATAAGTTTTCGGTTACAGTGCAAATTGGCGAACATACTAAGAAAGTTCCCAAACAGCAAATCAAGCCAGCTTATACTCTACACTCGGAAGAAGCTGTATCGCAAGGACAATATGTGTCACAAAATCAGACAGAAAGTAAGGAGAAAACTCCCCGAAAATCTGCCAGAAGGCACGTCCCCTCTACCAAATTCGACGAGAGGTGGGTAACGGCGCTCGAATCACCCCAACCGGCGTCGTCGTTATTAACACGACGTCTTGGGAGGGCCCCTGTGGTGAAATCCACCCCCTCTTGTCAACAGCCCTTTTCAGGGCTACCAAAAAGAGGTAGATACAACACAAAAATATTTACAAGACGTCGAATTATAACTCCGTCAAACAAAATATTTCACCAGAGAGAAAATACTAAATTCTCTCCCAAAAGTGAAATATTAAAGAATAACACACAAGGCGACCTCCCCAAACATTTACTGGGCGAGAGAGATGCGACAAACATCTCGAAACAAGTCGCCTTGAATGAGAAACCTCAAACAGGAAAACTCAAGGCCGTTCAGCCACCCCCGGGGACCCCGTCACAGCGACGGACGCAGGGAAACCACCTCGAAAGACCAACTCAGCTATCATACGCACAGATACTGAGAAAACACTGTGCGAACCAATGAGATGGCACAGTCAAATTTATGAAATTAAGCGGACCAACCAGGAGGCGGCAGGAGGCGGCCACCTCCCTATAAATACCCCGCTGGGAGCCCTCCGAAATTCATTCCACTCTCCGCTCTCGACGACGACACACTCTGAAGTACGAAGAATTCTACACGCTCTACGCTGACGAACCTTCTGCCTTACGAAGTCATCTCAAGAACGGTTTCCTACTGCTTTCTACAAGCCAGTCCTTCTCTCCACGCAGATCTCGCATTGGCATCTACGAGTCCAGTGATTATTCATCCTGCTCATTGCCCAACGTAGTTCATCTGTCAGGACGCCACCCGGTACAGCTATCGATATTCTCTTTAGCTCGTACGCCCGAGGGACGTTCCGAGCCGTGTCGCCCGGGTTACGTAGCCTTAAGCTCGTAACCGACCGCTGTGGGCACGCCGGTAAATTACTCAGCTCCTCCGCTCTAATCTACCGTCTAAGGAAGCCTTTTTCAAGGCTACGAGGTAGGACCCTGACATCCGAGCATTGGAAAGACGCTCTGTCAAGCGAGTCCACCTCCAAAACCCTCTATTTTTCACACATAGAGGCATCGAAACGAGCTAAAACTCGATCATTTCGATGGAACGTCGGCCTTCCTACTTCCCCTTGCAAGGGGAGGTGGACGACGGCGAAGCCGGGCCGAGTAGCCCACGTAGTGCGCCCTACCGGCCACACGGCGAATCCGCTGAACCCAGCGACAGCGCAAGGCGCGACCCTCACGTCCGGATCGCCTTCTCGCCCGACGTATTCGTTCGAGAAACGTTCGAACAAGCCTCGCCTATACAAAAGATCGAGGAAACCTTTCAGACTCGCTCTGAAGCCGAGCATTACGATTCGACCAAGCTGTCCGAATACCCACGATATTCGACACAGGCTTACCCGGCCGATCCGAGTGTCAAATACACTCCAAATGTACAAAAAGCAAAGGATACTTTTCAGTACCTCAACCAAGCTCAACATATTCCCCTTTCAGATATGAATCTAAGGCCGGAATATTACAAAACGGCTCAGTACCAAACTGATCGAACCCAGCACTTGCTACGCGAGCCCAGCGCTCCACGCGGCTGCGACACGAACTATCTCCCCTTTCAGTCCGCCAAACCAGTTGACCTTGGCGGATCCGCCCGCATTCCTCGCGGGATCGACCCGGAGACCAACCCGCATAACCGGGATATAAATGTCCGACTTGGCCTACCTACGCCAAGTAAAACCTATCTAAATCCACTACAGATCTACTTCGTAAACCAAAAAATAAATTGCTTGTTATGTGAAAGGTAAAAAGTATGGATCTGTGTATACCGTAGTGGAAACAATACCAAGGCATTGTTTTTGCAGTTAGTTTAACAAGTAAATACTGTAAAATCTTGCTGGTTCACAGACACACTAAAACCTTCATGAAAACCTTGTTTATACGAAATTGAAGTACCTTTAAGAAAACTCGTGGTAAACAAAAAATTGTTGTTTTATGTCTGATAAATAGTGGAAATTAAGTTGGTAGTAATAATTAGGCATAATATTTTACAAATGAAGCATAGGACCTAATATCATTATTCATTATTTTACACAGTAGCAACATTTTATTTTTCAGATTTTTCTTGAGATTATTTATTCCTTAAACTAGAAATCCAAGCCTTCAAGTTTTTTCCCCACAAAATCTGTTGATGACTTAATTGATTGAAATCTCGATTTCAGCCTTCGGACTGATTCCGTAATATCGGCTTTGTAATTAATAATATAGGTAGGTAGGTACTATTGGAATGCTCGTTAGAATGTCTGCTGTAGTTTGAAGTTTTAGGGTGTTAGAATAAGTGTGTTTACGCCAGAACCGAGGAAAAGTAGCTATGAAATTGTTTTACCAAGGTCCAAAGGGGTTGTATAGCTCTATTCTAGACGAAGTGAGTAACTGGCGTACCTATTTCTAAATGAATAAATGAAGAAAGTTGTAAGTAGGTATACGAGATCATGCTGTTGTACCGCAATGAATCAATCTTGCAAAACCGAGATTGAAGGCTTCAGTTTCTATCTCTGCAGTCAGTACCTGAAAAATGTTTATGCTTCCGAGTCTACCTAAAGGTAGACAAATTCAAAAGCATTCAAAGTTTCCACTCGCATAATTAACGTTTAGACCATTCTGAACAACTTTGGTCCCGTGTCTGTCTGTGTGTGGGTCTGTTAGTGTGTGTGTGTCTGTCGTGTGTCCGCAAATCCTTCTAACAAGCTTATTTTCCTCAGATTTCATCCGATTTGAATGAAATTTTCAGGGGTTGTGCGGGCTACGGGATATACCTACGGTCCCCTATCAGTTTCATCGTTCTTGCCTCAATACCTCACTCTGTGTATGCACAAACGTAAATTCTACCAAGCATCATTTTCTCATGCCCTAGTCTTCCAACCTCGCTCAAATATGGATTGTAGTTGGGGAATGACAATGTGGTCATCTTATATCAATTTTAGCATGATTGTATTATTAATAACTACTGCGCACGCGCCAATATGAAATCCTTGTAACAAGCTTATTAACATGGAATCATGTTTTAGCGATGGATCCCCCGCCGAAAAGTGAGACTATAAAGTGAGATGAAAGTAGCGCCAATAATTGTGATGATTTCCGCTTACAACCGAGTCGTTGCTAGGGATATGATACTTCGTCGTTTTTCATCCCACAAAATTCGTTGACCATTCGTTCGAAAGCTCTCGATTTATCCAACCATACTATATTAACTACTGCGAAGTGCGTGGCCAACAAGCTGAGTTATGAGCATGGTTATATGAATAGTTGTTAACACACAGGTGATCATTCTCAATTATTAATATTGTGAACATGATTGCAACCGCTTGTTAATTTCTGATGATTTCATTGAGCTGGTGTTTCGATTATGTGATTCATAGCAGGTGATCCGAATATTGCGAGAACGGTTTGATTTGTGAAGCGGTGGTTAAATCATTTTAATAGGTAATTTCTATACTTTACACTATAGGAAGCTGTAATTTCGTATGTAGCCTCTTTCTATAATAAAGTGAATGTTTACTCGCGAGTTTCTATTAGGAGATCAACATCTCACAAGAGCTCAATCGTCGTGATCATTTCTATAATAAAGTGAATGTTTACTTGCGAGTTTCTATTAGGAGATCATCATCTCACAAGAGCTCAATCGTCGTGATCATTTCTATAATAAAGTGAGAGCAAGGAGCTAAAACATGATTCCATGTTTTTTACATTTTAGCAGTCAGGCTCAAAGTAATAACATCCGGGGGGGTCCAGGGGGACGGAGCCCCTTGCGAGGCCCGAAGGGCCGAGTTTTCCACAGTTTTCATCCGATCTGGATGAAATTTTCAGGGAATGTGCGGACTACGGGGTAGACGGTCCCCTGTCAGTTTCATTGTTGCCAAATCAATACTTCACTCTGCGCATGCGCAAACGTACATTCCATTAAGCTCCATTTTTTCACACCCTTGTCGTTCGATCTCGCTCAAATTTGGATGAAAAGTTGGGGGATGACGATTTGGTCATCCCATATCAATTTCAACATTATTGTATCATTAATAGCTACTTACTGCGCATGCGTCAATGTGAAATACTTGCAATGACTTCAATTTCAACAGTTTTCCGAGTTTGATGAAATTGTCAGTGAATGCGCGGCTTGGGTTGTGGATGGTTATTTCATTGTTTTCAACTCATCAGTTCATTCTGCGCTTTCACAAACGTGAATTACATTGAGTAGGTATAATTTTAACATGGAATCATGTTTTAGCGATGGATCCCCCGCCGAAAAGTGAGACTATAAAAGTGAGATGAAAGTAGCGCCAATAATTGTGATGATTTCCGCTTACAACCGAGTCGTTGCTAGGGAAATGGTACTTCATCGTTTTTCATCCCACAAAATTCGTTGACCATTCGTTCGAAAGCTCTCGATTTATCCAACCATACTATATTAACTACTGCGAAGTGCGTGGCCAACAAGCTGAGTTATGAGCATGGTTATATGAATAATTGTTTACACACAGGCGATCATTCTCAATTATTGATATTGTGAACATGATTGCAACCGCTTGTTAATTTCTGATGATTTCATTGAGCTGGTGTTTCGATTATGTGATTCATAGCAGGTGATCCGAATATTGCGAGAACGGTTTGATTTGTGAAGCGGTGGTTAAATCATTTTAATAGGTAATTTCTATAATTTACACTATAGGAAGCTGTAATTTCGTATGTAGCCTCTTTCTATAATAAAGTGAATGTTTACTCGCGAGTTTCTATTAGGAGATCATCATCTCACAAGAGCTCAATCGTCGTGATCATTTCTATAAAAAGTGAATGTTTAATCGCGAGTTTCTATTAGGAGATCATCATCTCACAAGAGCTCTTAATTTACCAATTATGACATTTCACGCTACTTCTTGATTTACTCTTTTCCGCTATGGAATTTTGACATGGATATGTCTTTGCTCTGGGGGGGGGGGGGGGTCAACCAAAAATTTCCGTCACGCAAAACTGATGTCACAATTTCAGTGTTTTTCACGTACAACCCAGCCGTTGCTAGGGGAATGGAACTTCCGCAGTTTTCATCGCACAAAAACCGTTCGCCACTCGTTGGAAAGCGCTTGATTTATGTGATAAATGTTCACATCTCAAGCTACCAATTTCCCCCTCCTTACGTACCTGGCTACATTCCTAAACTAAGTTGGTTGGACGATAAACAATTTTAATAAGCCGGTTACAATATTCTTAACGTAAAGCAATAGCATCATTTACTCCACTCCATAGGAAACATTTTCATCCCCTGACAACAGTCGACTGTTAACAACAACTCATTGCCTCTGAATTGGAGAAATAACTTTAATTTATAGTAAGTATGCTTTTTGTGCCTCCAAGAATGATAAAATAAACTCTTTATCCTGCATTTCGTTGCCTACAGTCCAAAGTTAAAGGATTTGTTTACAACTCTCGAGGACGACCGTTATGAAATCCCCAATGGAAGACATATCCGTGTAACATGGTAGGTATCTGCTTGTAAAGCAGATAGTGGAACTCGTTTACGAGTTTATAGGTTTTTGTTTTCGTCACGTCACGGTGGGGTTTTCTATTGATTTTTCAAGATCATTTAAAACTTTTCAATGATCTATACATTCATGATATGTAAACGAAGAAGCTATGTGCCGCACCCAACTTGCAGACATTTTTTTTGCTAAATTTTTCTGAAAAATATCAATTTAACAAATTTTAGACGCAATTAGTAATTTTAGTGATTTTTTAAGCACATTTTTTGAAATGTAACCAATTTAGTGGGCTCAAAAAGTACTGGCCAACGAATCCATCTTTTCATTTGGAAAGCTTGATTTTTAGGGGCAAGAATGGAATATTTATTTTAATCCGAAGGAGAGTCTAGAATGACAAATATATACTTTTAAATGTTCGGCATGCTGTTCTGGTCGACTTTTTGAGCCGTCCATTTTGCGTTTTCAAAACTGACCACATTGAATTCCATGAAATTTCGCATTAAATTCAACTGAAAGGGAATTACTTAATTTGCTATGTGCCACACCCAACTTCGCAGACGTTTTTAGCGAATTTTTGAAGAAAATTAAGCTATTGCTCTCGCCTCAAAATTTGTAGAATGTGAATTTTTGAAAAAATTGTATGCAGAAATCCGTTTCAGGCTATTCTGAATCATATTCTGAAATTTAACGCATTTTTCTATGTATGTATTTATGTATATATGTATGTATGTATATATGTATTTAATGGTGTGCCCCTTCCGCCTTTGAGGGGAGTTTTCTAAAAAAAAAAAAATATGTAGGTATATATTATGTATGTATGTATGTATATATGTATGTGTCATTCCAGACGATAACTGTCCGTAGAATTGTGCTAGAAACTTCAAACAAATTTTAAAATAAACGAAAGTTTAAGTTCGTTGGCCAGCATGATCGGATTACATCTTCGGGTTGAAATTTTCAAAAATGTAGTCAACAATTTCAAAATAGCCTGTTTTTTGCGATTTGTTGTGCGAAATAATTTTTTCAGCATACTAACATGTGGTATATTCGGAATCAGCGTAAAATTTCCTATAAGAATATGTATCAAGTTTTCAAAAAATTCAAAGTTGAAAAATCAGTCAAAAATCGAAATAATGCCGTTCGCTAGTTGTAAAAATCGGTAATATTTGCATGAAACATTGTCCAAATTCAGATTGAACTACTCTTATGGAAGTATCCCTGTATAACCAATCCTAGAACCATGCTGTTTAAAACGTAGGTAGTAGGTGCTTGTTAAAAAAAAATTTTTAAAAATGTAATCACAACTGATGAGTTTACTCTGTGAAATATTCCGTCCTCCGATTCCCTCGGTCGCTCTCTTTAATGTTTTACGCTCAACTGTTTTAGGACTTGATGTAGCTTTAATACTCACTGTGGCTTAGAAAATATCAGCCATGAAATTATGAAGAAGTTCTATTTATGTACGTGCTAGCACGCAGACCCAAGGCCTCGCTACACTCGAAATGTCGATTTCTTAAAAAATTCGCTCATGGGTTCATGCTGCATGACTGGACTTTTTTTCATTTTTTTCCATATTCGATATCTATGTGCCAACGGGAATATGTCTAGAAAGTTCTCATATTCCAACTCATTTCTAATCGTTTTGAAATCGGCCAAAATGCAGGGTTGCCAATATTTACCTCCTTTTTTCAAGAGATGCCTAAAGTCCACAAAAGATTTTCATTGAAAGGGCCTAAGTACCCACCCGTTTTCGGACAACACTGCAATCGCTTTATGTAGGTTTATCCTCTTTATTTGTTGTTCACAGCTTTTCTTGATTAGTAGAATGGATCGGGGACCAATATTTGCAACATAAGGATAGGTAGTGATCAATAGTCATTGATAGAAAAACTAATGGCACTTACACGATCTTGGGAAACTGGGGTGGTACATTGGCCGTTTTGAGCTTTTCAAAAACAATATTATTTTTCTATAAATCATTAAGAAGTCCTGTGAAGGTGCTGGCTGCGAGAAATAAAAAGTCCAGTCATGCAGCATGACCCCATGAGCGAATTTTTGAAGAAATCTTCGATTATTTCGATTTTCGACTGATTTTTCAACTTTGAAATTTTTGAAAACTTGATACATATTCTTATAGGAAATTTTACGCTGATTCCGAATATACCACATGTTAGTATGCTGAAAAAATTATTTCGCACAACAAATCGCAAAAAACAGGCTATTTTGAAATTTTTGACTACATTTTTGAAAATTTCAACCCGAAGATGTAATCCGATCATGCTGGCCAACGAACTTGAACTTTCTTTTGTGTCCTTAACATTTTAAAATTTGTTTGAAGTTTCTAGCACAATTCTACGGACAGTTATCGTCTGGAATGACACATACATACATATATACAAACATACATACATATATACATACATACATACATAAAAAAATGCGTTAAACTTCGGAATATGATTCAGAATAGCCTGAAACGGATTCCTGCATAATTTTTTTTCAAAAAATCACATTCTACAAATTTTGAGGCGATAGCAATAGCTTAATTTTCTTCAAAAATTCGCTAAAAGCACTTACAACAAAGATAATGTAAGAAAAGTTTCAGAAATTTTGAATGAACAGTGAATAAATTTTGGACATAATGAAACCTTAAAATTGCGATAACTTTTTTTTTACGTTTTTGGCACTTAGGCCCATTGGACCTGAATGTCTTCAATTATGAATGAACTTCACTCGGAAGTTCGTTTATTCATCAATTATGATCAGTAAGTAGTTCATCACGCAATAAGCACATAAATGGTCAGCGGATACGTGCAGGGATAGATGGGAACACTATCTCTTCTTCTCACAAAATCTCTCTTCCACTTGATCCGAAAGCTATTGATATGGAAATCTATTTAACTAAAATTAGAGCATGACGCCATCCCGAGTTTGGGAACTCCTATATTTTTTTGCAATTAAGAAATGTCAGATTAGTATTGATCTGTTGATATACATATCGAGTTCGTTAGCATTCAGCGGAAATATGTGCGATATCGATACAACTGGAATTCATTCGTTACACTGAGAGCACGGATTTATTGGGGCATCTCTGATCCTATAAAAAATAAAAATAGTTGAGTGGAATAATTCAAACTTCCATTTCCTTGGCTAGATGCGATTTGTTTCGGAGATGATCAGGCAGTTTCTAATTTTCCCTTGTATCTATGAAAGCTTAAGGTGAAAAGATTGTACAATTGAAGGAACAAAGCACTCTGTTGCTTACCTAATACTTTTCAATGAAGGATACAAGGACATTTTTTTAAAGATGTTTATCAATATTGCAACTTTTCTTTATTCGGACAGTTTAAATTATAACAAGACTTTACAAAAAAGGCCTTTCTGTCCTTAAATTAGTTTTTTATTAATCTCCAACGTTTCTCTTCAGGAACTGGGGCTTCTTCAGGGAGACAAAATTCAAAATATAAAATTCAAAATTTGTAAAATATCTACATACTTATCGAGTTCTTTTTGTGATAAAAAATCTAATTCAAAGTTATCAGTTTAAGAAAAAAACGGACGGTAGACCTACGGTTCTACAGTCAGATCGATCAGCAGATGATGATTAATTTTACACATTATTAGTTCATTATGGTTACTTAGCAATATTAGCTTATAACTGAGCATAATAAATCAGCTTTCCTTGACACTAGAGAGGCTTAGGGATTATGAGATGCTGTGATAAAATGAGAGCATTCCAAAAAGTGGCTAACGATTTTCCTGCTATGAAAACTAAGGGAGTTACACTTCCCTAGTAACGCATTGGTTGTACGTGAAAATCAATAGAAAATCCCACCGTGACGTGACGAAAACAAATGGAAACGTCCTGTTAATCATTATATGATAAAATCAAATTTAAAATGGTTAACGTTTGTTTATGTAGGTAACATTTTTCACATGGTGTTGTTTTTGGGCTGGGGGTCATTCTAAAATTTGCGACCGAAAACAATGCAACGCTACAACGGATAAACAAATCAAATCAAATCTATTTATTGCCTCAAGTTTTTCTTGTACAATACATTGTTATGAGTTGCCTCTTAAAATACAAACAAACAAAATACTTCAAAATTAATTAATTTTTCAGTTCCTTGCTGTATACAATTCCATCTTTTACAGTTCAATCAATATAAAGCTTATAGTTACTTGAAATAAATCAAAACTTAATCGCAACTAGAAATGCAAATACGTATTATGAATTAGGGTTTTAAAGTAAAATAATAATAACACTTCAAATACAATCCCAAACATTTATTTCCACCTACACTCCATCTTTCTATTTTCAATAATCTCCACAATATAAGAAAAAGCAATGTACAAACACAAATCATAGTCCGTTATGGTGTGAAAGGAAAGCATTATTCTTCTCACAGACCAGCTTCTTCAATAAGGTCACCCAAAAACATTCTAATTCTGGTATATTTCAAAAGGAACTTTCCAAACATTTTGGTTTCATCCAATCCTTTACATTTAAGGATTCTAAGAATTTCATATCTAGAGAGCCACCTATACCCAAAGTACTTAATCCTATCCATTGCAAGCTGGGGACATTCACCTATTACGTGCTCTATGGTTTCATTTCTATTTATATTGCATAAAACACACTTTTGAGTCTGGTCTACTTTCAGATATTTATTCTTGAAATTCAGTTGAAGTATACCTTGGTGCGACAGTCTGACTTGAGCTATTAATCTTTTATATATTATCAGCATATCAATGCCAAGGTATACCTCTACACTCAAACCCCCCTGTATTTCTTGGTATACATAGCGTCGAATAGGAAGAACAATTTATCCTATCAATATCAATTACTCATATCTCATTTGAAAGCAATGGATAATGGCATTTCTTTTTTGCTTTATTACGTCAGGATCTTGACTGCTCCAGACATCCTCAAACCCAATACTAGCGAGGATTCTCCTTAGTTGAACCGCCCAATTATATTTTTCTATGCTATTGCCCATGTAATGCGTAGCAACTAACTGTTTATAGCAGATTAAGGGGTAGGTACCTACCTTCGGGCATCCTGAGGATTTTTTCCCACCAGCCAATCACTCTATCAAAAATCGCTACGCATAACCGAGGCCGACCAGTTTCGGAGCGTATTATATACCCCGGCGTATATTGGGAGAGCTGTAAAGTGCTTTTAATAAATCTCGATTGAATAACCTCTAATTCCTCCCAATATCTCATACTCCATACTTCTGAGGCATACATTAGAGTGGAACCCACCAGTGAGTCAAATATGGATAAACGGATAAACAAATTCGGTAACTATGCAGCAACAATAATGAAGCAGCACTCTTCGGTTGCGTTATCATGGACCTATTGATTTTCACGTACAACCAACGTGTTTCTAGGGAAATGTAACTCCCTTAGTTTTCGTAGCAGGAAAATCGTTCGCCACTTTTTGGAATGTTCTCATTTTACCACAACATCTCATGATCCCTAAGCCATTGAAGTGTCAAGGAAATCTAATTTATTACGCTAAGTTATAAAATAATGTTGCTAAGTAACCATAATGAACTAATAATGGGAAAAGAAGGCACTATAGTGTATGTATACTATTGAGTAGTAGGTACTTGTAAGCAGTAGGTACTAGACCAGTGGTTCCCAACCTGGGGGCAATCGCCCCCGAGTGGGCGATCGGGTTGACAGGGGGGCGATAAATGAGTGAGGGGCGGTGGGGGGGGGGGGGGGAATGAGCATTCAAAGGGGAAAAAATAGTTGCTGTTTTGGCTACAGCCAGCTGAAGAGATACGGAAAATCAGTCAGGTTACGAGTTAGCCTGGGTGAAGCTAATGGACACCTATCCACAACTGTGGCGAAAAATTGAGCATCTTCTCATCTCGTTCCCATCAACGTATTTAGTTGAAAAAGGATTTAGTGTTGTTGTCTCCAGCTCCTCACAAAACAAAGAAACAAGTTGGACATTTGCCACAAAGGAGACTTGCGCCTAAACTTGACGAACATAAAGCCAGACATTCGAACTTTAATTGAACTCCACCAAGCACAAGGCAGCCATTAAAAACGATTTTTATTCTATTATCTTTACCTATATATAATTCCGAACGGTCTTTGAAATTGTGAAGAACTTCGCGGTCCGATTTTAGTGTTAGACTGCTCATTCGAATCAGCACGGCCCCAAGTTTGTTGCAAAAGTGTCGCCGTTCGTCTCTATACCCGCCTTGATCGTGTTCTAGGCGGTCCTTATCAACGAGAGTTGTTTATTAGGCTGTGGCTGTAACAACAGTTGCCATCAATTCACGGTAAGTAAGAAACGTAGTGTGGTTAAGTACTTACATCTAGGAGAGTTATTTCTGAACGAAGAAATTGAAACTGAAGAACTTAGCGGACTTCATATATAATTCCAAATCAGCACGGCCCCAATTTTGTTGCAGAAGTGTCGGTAAGTAAGAAACGTAGTGAAAGGGTCTTTTCTGATCAGCTGAGTGAGCTAAATTCTTTCCTGTTCACTGTAGGAAGTTGAAATGGAAGACCATGTATGGAAGACCACCGAAGAGAGGAAGGGTGTTTCGCACATCTTGGCATCGCAAGGCGGAGGACAGGTCAAACCATGCAAAGGTTCGACCTACCTATTACTACTAGGCACTTTAGAAATGTATCTACCGCATTTGGCTGGCGTTGAGACTATGGTTTTTTTTTTTTTTTTTAAGACGATGCGTATCAAGTAATTTACTGGAGTGGTTATTTCGTGGAATCGATCAATAGGTAGGACTTATATCGTTACTATAATGTGCTGAGTTCCTGTTAGGTACTACTGTTATACGGACGGACTAGATTAGGGCTTTCCAAGCCCTAACAGGCCTCTAGTACACTATAATTTTCTTCACTATAAATTGTCTCTTCTTTATCCTAGGAAGTCGAGATTTGACAAGGAGACTCTCTGGGACACTATAGAACGATTGAAATTATTGGCTCCATCATGATCAGCTGAGTGAGCTAAATTCTCTCGTGTTACCCCTAGGAAGTTGAAATTTGATGGGGATACTCTCGGTGGCACTACAATAGATAGAGAAACGCTTTGTCTACCATATCAAGGATCTAGGTAGCCCCCCCAGAGGTGCAATGGAGTCCTAAATCCTCGATAAAGAGGTAGAGAAGGATGACAATAGAGAGTTCCTAAACGATAAGTCAATTGGAATAAGGTGCTTGGGGATTTTATCATCTGGGGCGAGCCACAGCGGATGTAACCTGATAAAATCAAGAGGGTCGAATTAGCATTTCATCTTAGAGTGACGCTACTTAACTTCAAGTAACGCTGAACCACCAAGGGGATTTTTCCTATCCCGGGTGCTCAGTTTCCAGCATTTCTAAGTTGCCTAGTTCTTTTCTTATTCACGATCAGGTTTTGCAATGGCAGATTTTGAAAATTAATGAACAAGAAAATGAATATAATTTTCATTAATCATGAATACCAACAAGAAATGAATATCACTGTTATCGATGTGTAAGATTACTTTGCGATAGGGAGGAAGAGATGAGCTAGGTTGGTTTGGGATAAAGTGTCTTATGTTTAGGTGAAATAAATTTGTCTTATCGGAGATGAGGCGCCTCATCTGCCTGCACATGTGCAGTAGTGTTTTCCGTTCACGATAAGGCGCCTCATCTCTATCCCTATCGCTTTAGGAACTCTCTAGTATCCCGTCAGAGAGATACCACTCCTACTAATAGCATTAATGAGCTATGTTCGGAGTAGATTGGTTTCCAGGGACCTGGATCACCCATCCAACGCCAAACTCAGCTTCTCAAAAACACGAGAATAGGCGTGCGACGCCCGTTGTTCACCAACGGTTCGACGACAGCGCATTCTCTGAGATCCCGACGGCAACTCTGTCACAACACTAAGAGACGAAGGCAATGATTATTTCTTCCCTTATCAGCTGAGTGAACTAAAATCTCTCCTGTTCATCCTAGGAAGTTGAGATTTGATGGGGAGACTTTCTGGGACTCTTAAAAGACGATTGAATTAACTGGCTCATTCCTACTCAGCTGAGTAAGCTAAATTATGTCTTGTTCGTCCTAGGAAGTTGAAATTAGATATGGAGACTCTCTGGGACACTTAAAGACGACTGAATTAATTGGGTCTTATCAGCTGACTGAGCTAATTTAATTGAGACATTTTTAACTTGAGGCACATATTTCACAGGGGGAAAAAGAAGACATATCCGTGTCAAGTGGGGTGACTTGGTATAACTTCGAACTTCAACAAGTTGTAAATATGTCAAAAATCAACAATAAAGTTATAACTTTTGTTTTGAAACATGTTACGCTACTTCTTCTACAGAACCCACCTTTTGAAATTGTTTTATTTGCACCCTTTGTATTTTTAATTTTTTTAAATTGCTAATTTCCAAGTCACCCCGTGGGTGGGGTGACTTGGAAACTTCATTACAAACGCCTCAGTTTTCATTAGTACATACTCCAGGGGCGTCTTGGAACTCTGTAATGATTTTTTAAAAAGGTTGTAACAGAAATTCCATTAAAAAAAAAGTATTTTATTATAAAACCACAAAAACCATCAATTATCATAGAAGTTGGATCAAAAAAGTCAGACTTAATTAAATTCACGTATTTTACACCTTTCACATTCAAATATTGCTGCACAACCTGTGGTGAATTCCACCACCTACACCAAGTAGAACATATATAAATCCACTACACAACCCCTCTGACGTGCTTAGATGTTAATGGAAAACCCCGCTCACATGCGATATCAAAATTTTTGCAGATGTAATTCTCTCCTTTTATTGATAAAATTTCATTGGCCCCCATGTTTTTTGGGGTTCAAATTACGCACTTTGCGTGATAATGTGGATACAGCTATCCCATACAATCTACTTGCATGTCTTAGCTTCATGTTCTTCTTTTTTATATCAGAAACTGCCTTTTAAAGTGCCTTTTGCTTGGTCATAATCCATATACTTCCTCCCCCCCCCCCCCCCCCCCCACTTTCTTTTTGAATGTCCTCATAATGCCTGAAAACATTTTTTTAACCAATTAGTAACCTACGACTACACGATATGGCTGAAAAATAATTAATCAGAATGTTGGGTTAACTTGGATCGGGGTTTCCAAGCCACCCCGACATATGGAGTTTTTTGTTTACAAAATTATGAAAAAACAACCATGCACGAACGGCTGATGGCTTCGGCTTTTGGAAGTATGTATCCACAGTAATCTGCCCTGAGAGTCTCGTCACCCTCGGAGTGACGTTTAGTAACAAATGAACCTACGTTTGTTGTACCTCAAAAGTGCGGATATTACAATACAACATTCATAATTTAAAAAATCCTAGAAATAGATACTTTTATGAGCCCAACTTCATGCCACAAAATAGCCAAGAAACAGACAAAGAGAACCCGACCTTAAACAGCTGATAAATATTTATTCAGGACTGCCAACACACCAACAAAAAAATTTTGCCCAACTGATCCAAGTCACCCCACATTTCCAAGTCACCCCACTTGACGGTACCGATGTATCTGCATGTAGTGTAGATACTCAACATTATTTTATGATCTATCTTTACGAATAGAAACTGCTCGGCTCAACCCACCAAAATTGTTTTGATATTTGTTGAATTTTCCGTATGTTTTACCAAGTTCGCTGATGGATTATATTGTAAATTATACATTTAGAGTCCTTCAATAAATACGAGTACATTTTGCTCAAGTTTTGAGTGTCTTTTCGGAAGTTAATTGAATTTGAATTTTTCATCTTAACCATTTCTAGAAATAGGTAGGCATTCTTCTTCGCAAATTAGATTCTCTTTCTACAATTTTGAAATTATCGAAGTCCATAGTAGTTATGTCCTAAAGATCTGCAATGGGCCACCAACGCATTTTTTGTATCTTCTTGTCGTAGATCCGATTTATGTTTTGAAAAACGACGCCGAACGGACTGAAAAATTCTTGGGGAGAAACGTTGGAGATTAATAAAAAACACTGCAAATTATTTCACAAAGGTTTATTATTTTTTTCAATTGAGTTTGATCGTAGTTTTAGTTGGCTTGCCTACGTCATAAGGCCCGTCCAGACTCCTCGGCGTGTCCTATTTCGAGTTGCCACAACCTATACTTCTATAATTATATACGCATGTTTATACTTCTCGATTTGAGCTCCTATCTATTCAAATAGTTATTGCGTTAATAATATCATTATCTATGTACGTACGAAAAGTCGAGAGGATATGTTATTCAATATGCGTAGGAAAAGCATTGGTATTGACTCACAAATATGACCTAGAAAAAAACATATATTCATGCCTCGAAGGAACGCTGTACCCACCTCATGGTGCCACAGTGTATTATATGGGTATAACACGTAAAAGTAATGAATATCCATTCTCCTACACCCCTCTGCTACGCCCCTGGTCACTCCAGCCACCACAAGGTGCCGCGGCGCCTCCTCTCACTCCACCCCCCTCACCACCCACCGTGACCCCCTGCCAAGCGTGCCAGGCGTGCGTCTAACACTCAAAGCCTCGAAAAAGACACTTTTTCGCCCGTTTTTGGCCCATAGCATCTATGCGAGTAAAGCGATCGGGATGGTTAAACGTTAGGACCAACTAGACCCCAAATGGAGTCTATGTGCGAAAGAACGGGTTTTTTAAGTCAATTCTTAGGCCTTTTATGGCCTGGACGGCGGACGGACATTTCAAATTTGGATTCTACGCACCTTGAAACGTAAAGTGACAAAGTTTGAGAGGAGGTTATAAAAATTTTTTGCTACACGATCACATAGGCTTATTATTGGAAATAATAAACCAAAACCCCTTCAAGGACAGAAAGGCATTTCTTGTTTATCAATATTCTCCCACTATTAGTGCATAGCAAACAAGGTTTTACGTAATTTTAAGCGTAAAAACGGTTTTACAGCTGCCACATAAACAATGCAATGAAATACGACGGAAATCCGATCTGAACGCTCTAATCTGAATTGATAGTAAACACTATTTATTTCCTTCGAGATAACAATAATCATAATTGTAAGGTCTTTTGAAAACATTGAGGATCCCTTTCATCTCATCCGCCTGTGGAACATAGACAGGAGGGGGGTGGGGTATTTTTCACCAAGCGGAATCCATTAATTATCATTCACTACTATCAACAATAATTTTGTTGAGGAAGTTATTTAATAGAATGATATCGAACATTAACCAAATAAAAACATATTGTTTAATATCACTTCACCACGTTGCATGCATTACAGGGAAGCACATTGTTGCAAACGTGGAAAAAAACTATTTTCCGAGAGACGGAACTTTAATTATAATGGACGTTCCTTATAGTAAATCAGCTGTAGAATCAAGATATGATAACCGTTTATCGATTAAAATTCTTTTGTACTGCAGTTTATTCTCCAAAGTTCAAAATTAGTGGTCATTGGTAAAATTGGTAGGTACCCATGTTTTCCACGCTTGTTTCAAAAACGTTCACCCTCAGTACTTACTTGTTTTTAATCATATTATGCTATGCGGTAATGTTGTTGGTACTCAACCCAACTCCACCGATTCGTCATTAAAAAACGCTGCAAATTATTTCACAAAGGTTTATTATTTTTTCAATTGAGTATGATCATAGTTTTAGTTGGCTTGCGTACCTACGTCATAAGGCCCGTCCAGACTCCTCGGCGTGTCCTATTTCGAGTCGCCACAACCTATATTTCTATAATTATAAACATACGTATATAATTATAGAAATATAGGTCGATTTGAGCTCCATCTATTCAAATAATCATTGCCTTAATAATATCATTATCTAAGTACGTACGAAAAGTCGAGAGGATTTGTTATTAAATATGCGTAGGCAAAGCATTGGTATCAACACACAAATATGACCTAGAAAAAAACGTATATTCATGCCTCGGAGGAACATGAAATTCGAAAGCAATACAAGTGTAGGAAGTTTTACACGCCTCCCTGGAGGAACTCCCTAGGTCTCGTTACTTCACAACCGGAGGTTCGCCACCCTATTACGCTTACACTATCATATCACTCATATTTTTCCATCAACATTCATTTGAAAGTTGTGCATTTTGAGATGAGTGAATTTTGTCCAGGCATGAGAACAATAATTCATGCATGAATTATCCTAAAGTGTTCTGTTGCGAAGTCCTACTACCCATTGTTATCCTAACCGTGGAATATTAGCTTGCGCAGTTGTGGTTGAGCAGGTTGGAGTTTCAACACGTCAGTATAACACTCAAAGCCTCGAAACAGACACTTTTTCGCCCGTTTTTGGCCCATAGCATCTATGCGAGTAAAGCGATCGGGATGGCTAAACGTCAGGACCAACTAGACCCCAAATGGAGTCCATGTGCGAAAGAAAGGGTTTTTTAAGTCAATTCTTAGGCCTTTTATGGCCCGGACGGCGGACGGAAATTTCAAATTTGGATTCTACGCACCTTGAAACGTAAAGTGACAAAGTTTGAGGGGGGGTTATAAAAATTTTTTGCTATACAATCACATAGGCTTATTATTGGAAATAATAAACCAAAAAATAGGCTAACGAAACGGGAAAAAACTGTGGAAATTAAGGTTGTTACCAGGATTTCACATTGGCGCATGCGCAGTAGCTATTGATGAAACATATTGAAATTGATATGGGATGATCAAATCGTCGTCTCCCAACTATCATCCAAATTTGAGAGAGATTGGACGACTGCGAGAGAGATTTGAGAGAGAAATAGATTTTTAGGTGAAAAACGCCCATAATTACCTAAATTTGACAAATAGGGCATGCCGTCACACGTTCATTTTTAGCGCTGAGTCGATTGCGACCACTCCCAGATTTCTAAAATTCATAAATAAGCGAGAATTTTTTTTTTCTTTTGTAAGGTGAGCAATTCCCATAATTGACCAAATTGTTGAGTTCGGCTGCATATTCACACGGATGTCCCCTTAGTTTTATTCAAGACATGGTTGGCCTCCATGATCAGAATTAGTGCTTAATTTAATGTTAACCACAACTTTTCTTTGAAAATTCGCCCAATTAGTCATGCTGCATGACAGTACTTTATTTTAGCGAATTTTTGAAGAAAATTAAGTTTAAAGAAGTTTAACGCATTTTTTTATGTATGTATGTATGTACATATGTATGTATATTTGTATGTATGTATGTATATATGTATGTATGTGTCATTCCAGACGATAACTGTCCGTAGAATTGTGCTAGAAACTTCAAACAAATTTTAAAATGTTAAGGACATAAAACGTAAGTTCAAGTTCGTTGGTCAGCATGATCGGATTACATCTTCGGGTTGAAATTTTCTAAAATGTAGTCAAAAATTTCAAAATAGTCTGTTTTTTGCAATTTGTTGTGCGAAATAATTTTTTCAGCATACTAACATGTGGTATATTCGGAATCAGCGTAAAATTTCCTATAAGAATATGTATCAAGTTTTCAAAAATTTCAAAGTTGAAAAATCAGTCAAAAATCAAAATAATGCCGTTCGCTAGTTGTAAAAATCGGTAATATTTGCATGAAACATGTTTATTCGTAGAATATGATTTGGAACGAGTTTATTTGCCATAAAATTGGTGGTTAACAATTTCTTTGTACTCGGAATGCACAAATTTCAATACAGTAATATAATATAATGTTACAATAATCTACGGAAATTCGCTCATACGATCATGCTGCATGACTGGAACTTTTTAGTTGGGAAAACTTTTGGTTCAGTTGGGAATGTGATGGTAATTCCCCCCTTTCTATTTCCGTCTAGCAACTCCCCTGGGTCCTGTAAATTTAAAATCCCCTCAACTTGTTGTTCAGTGCCCCGTTCTAGGCAGGAATATATAGTACCCTGGGAGTAATACTTGGTATAAGTCCAAAAATGGCAGTTTTGAGTTATATATACTACTGTGTACATTTTGACGAGCTCTACGTACGGCTAGTATCGGTTTAATCATAGGTCAAAAAGTGACCGGTAGAGAGCAGGATAAACCAGTATGATTCTGGTCCAGGTCTTCATCTAGCGTCGGGCAAAGGTCGGTCTATGTCAGTCATGTTGGTGTTAAGGGCCGATTACACGAGCAACAAAAGTTGCGCAACTCCAAAAAAATTGCACTAGAAAAATTGCACACAAAACGAAGCAATAAAATTGCCTCGTGTTGCGTCAAGATGTTGCAAGGAATTAATTGCACTGTGTTGCACCAAAAAGTTGAGCAATAGAAATTGCTCAATTTTTTCGTTTACACGGGCGACAACAGTTCGCTCCAACCAAAGGAAAAAGAGGGGAATTTGGCAGCGCCAGTTTCTGAGCCAGACAGAATGTGGGTTGGCTCTCACCTCTGAAATTCTTTCACGTCAATATTTGCTCATAAGGCCATGCTGCACAAATAAACTCCTATCTTTGCTACGTTAAAATTCTCTCATGAGGCAATGCTGAACCCCACCAGTGCAGTTTCACGTCAATATTTGCTCATAAGGCCATGCTGCACACATAAACTCCTATCTTTCCTATGTTAAAATTCTCTCATGAGGCACTGCTGCACCCCATCAGTGCAGTTTCACGTCAGTATTCGCTCATAAGGCCATGCTGCACCCCATCAGTGCAGTTTCACGTCAATATTTGCTCATAAGGCCATACTGCACAAATAAACTCTCACGTGATTGGCTGTTTCGTTCCCTCTCCCGACCCAAGGCCGAAAAATTGCCGCAATAGTGCAATAATTTTCCAAACCCCTTGGACTTCATTTCAACACGATGCAACAGTTGCCGAGAGGGCTCGTGGGCCTGAAATGTTGTGCAACTCCCGTCAATTAATTGCTTGCAATCTTCGGCAATTTTTTCGAGGAGAGAATAGTTGTCCAACTTTTTTGGAATAGTTGTGCAATACTCTTTTCTGCAATTATTGCCGGAAAAAATCGCTCGTGTAAACGGGCCTTTATAGTGGTTCATCCCGACATAAAACACTATCGATGCGACAAACCAGGTATTTTTATCCTTTATTTTTACAGCGATACTGGTCTATTTCAAGAATTACCGCTATTGAACCAAGTAATATCAAGTTTCTTTGTGTTTTTCACCGTAGTACCGGTATATTTTGCAATGCACCACTATTCGTCCAAAAGATTAGCAGTCGTACTGAGGCAAC
Organism: Adelphocoris suturalis; assembly: GCA_030762985.1. Lineage (NCBI taxonomy): Eukaryota > Metazoa > Arthropoda > Insecta > Hemiptera > Miridae > Adelphocoris > Adelphocoris suturalis. Next base: position 71,723,819 of record CM061048.1, read on the forward strand.
CTGGTGATTAACTCGCGATGTACCAATATTGTACGAAGAAAAAAATCAAGGTTGGTTGTGTTTTACCGTGTTAGTGGTACATATCTCAGATGTTCCAGTACTCACCTAGAAATATGCTCAATTAATATTGGGACTTTTTTACTAATCTAACTACTGCCCAAAATGCTGATAAAACTGGGAAAAAAAGAAAGGAGATTGATCCTGACGACTGTGATGATTTAGACTAACTTTTAAATAAGAGGTTTCAATCAGTCAGCCTTCCTAGTTCAAATTACGTACAGTCAGTACTGATGATTGATCCAATTACTATCAACATTATGTAGGTATTTTCTTTTTCACGTTAATTTCGTTATTTTACAAAACTTCGAAACTTCTTGTCGAACACGAAAGCCATTCAGGGCTTTCATTACTTTCAATTTAGTTGTTTAGAATTTAATGATAATTAAAACTGTTTTAGCAGATTTTATTTATTGACATGGATATGTCTTTTGGCTGGGGGTCAAGGAATTTTTCGCGACACTTTTTAACATGTATCATGTTTTAACCCTGGGGTCCTAGCAAATTTTGCGAGTCAATTTTTTTCCGCGCACGAAACATATTTATAGTGTTACAGTGATTTCCGCCTACAACCGAGTCGTTGCTAGGGAAATGGTACTTCGTCGTTTTTCATCCCACAAAATTCGTTGACCATTCGTTCGAAAGCTCTCGATTTATCCAACAATATGTTAACTGCTGCGAAGTGCGTGTCCAACAAACTGAGTTATGAGCATGGTTATATAAATAATTGTTTACACACAGGTGATCATTCTCAATAATTGATATTGTGAACATGATTGCAACCGCTTGTTAATTTCGAATCAATATCGAGGAGAAAACATGATACATGGTTGAAATTTTTGGTTCTAGAACAGAAATAAGCATTATGTTTATATAACCATGCTCATAACTCAGTTTGTTGGACACGCACTTCGCAGTAGTTTTTCCCGACCGACACTTTTTTTTCCCGACCGACACTTTTTTTCCCGACCGGCACATTTTCTATTGATTTTCACGTACAACCAAGGCGTTACTAGGGAAGAGTAACTCCCATAGTTTTCATAGTAGGAAAATCGTTCGCCACTTTTTGGAATGCTCTCATTTTACCATGACATTTTATGACGTCTAAGCCATTGTAGTGTCAAGGAATGCTGATTTATTACTCTAAGTTAAAAACTAATATTGTTTTGTAACCATAATGGAATAATCTTGTGAAATGAAGGCACTACATGGTTGGTGTACAATTGAGTAGTAGGTACCAACTGGTAAGCAGTAGGTACTAGACATATCCATGATCTTTTGTTTTTCCCATCAAGGGAGAAATTAAACTACTTCTACTTCGGATTTATACCGTTAGGTACTTACTAACTTTATGTTTTAGTTTTGTGAATGGTATTTTCAGTTGGTTAGCCATGTTCAATCTTAACTCTTCAAGAAGACTGAGAGTAACCTACGGATTGACCAGTATTACGAATACCGTCCTTTTCTCAAAAATAAAGTCGTTTCGTTCAAGTACGTTCTGATATTGAAAAATTATTATTATTTTTTGTTACATCAAAATAAAGTTCATTTTTTATAAAGTTTCATTTCAATGTATTACCTCCGTAAACCCCGGAACACTGCACTACATTTTTAGTCATTCTCATCATGGTGAACAATTGTGAACTAATTGCTTATTCAGGTGAAAACATGGGAGAGTGGTGTTAATTACCGCTCGCCTAATGGAACAAGTGCTTTTATGTGTCAATTTTTTCGGGATGATAGTGGTACATCATAAGATTTTTATAATTATAATTATGTTAATCAAAAACAGAGAGGTGGAGAAGCTAATTCTAAGTAGGGCAGTAGGTATAGGTAGATGGTATATGTATGACACAGAGCAAAAAGAACGGAGAAAATATGAAGGTCTGTGGTATGTGTGTGTATGATGTCTGTAGTACGCCAACAAAGTCATAAAAAATCTTTAAATGCGATTTCCCTGAATTCATGTTTTTGGACTTATACCAGTATCACTCCCAAGGTGTATTATGTACGAAATAGTCTAGTCGGGACCTTAAATTATGTGGTAGCATTTGACATTTCCTTACCAGTCAGGAAGAGCACCATTTCCTGTGCGTGGGGTCACTACAAAACGGACATGACGTGACGACTCGGAAACTCGACCAACACTGGACACTTTCGAAATCACTGAAATCCTGCGAACTTCGACTGTGTTTAAACTAGATCCACGCCGTTATTATTACGGTAAAGTTCAAAGTTCGTGAAGCAACATAGATGTAGATTGCTTTACACAATCTTAATACGCTTTTTTTTCACCGAGGAAGGAAACGAAACTCGAATTTACTTGTGATTCATGGATTGAGATTCAAGATTTTTAAGCACCCTTGACCTCCGCAGGGGTTATCAGAACGCCTAGTAATCTATAGCACGACCTCTGGGTAAGAATCCTAATCGAAAAACCAAACAAAAGATTCCCCACACGGTTGTTTATCAGCTCGCCGCAAATCTGAACGGTTTTCGCCACTGCAAGTCCACTGAAAGTTCGTGTGCATCGGCTGGTCACAGTCTCTGAACTGGATCCTCCGTTTTAACCCTCAACCCTGGTATCGGTTGAAAAATCTTTATCTGCAGTCTTTTTCTTCTCCCTCGAGAGCCCTTACGTCATTCGGATGTGAGGGGGATTCCTTTATCTTCACGATATCTCTACCGAGAAACCCCCGACAAAAAAGGATCAGATTCTGTTCTCGGAGTTCAGGGAGGTACATTTCGGCGCACCCACATATTTTACAAGTCTTCAATTCCACGTAGGGACAGACAAAAAAATGACAAATCGCCCACTAGACGAGGGTTTTCGGTTGTTCTTTTTCCGATGTGATGAAGACAAAAAAGTCCAGTCATGCAGCATGACCCCATGAGCGAATTTTTGAAGAAATCTTCGACATTTCAGTCGCTATTGATCGTGTAGAGAAATTTTAGTTAATGATTAGAACTTCTTCATAATATCATGGCTGATATTTTCTAGGCCACAGTCAGTATTAAAGCTACATCAAGTCCTAAAACAGTTAAGCGTAACAGAGCGACCGAGAGAATCGGAGGACGGAATATTTCACAGAGTAAACTCATCAGTTGTGATTACATTTTTGCTTCAGAGACTGCAAGGCAGCGGAAGCTTTGTTTTCACTTTCGAAATGAAAAAAATTTTTTTGCTCCAAGATCAAACTTCTCCTGAACAAATTTGGTTCCGTGTCTGTCGGTCTGTCTGTCCGTCCACATTTCCTTGTAACAGCCATAACTTCCACAATTTTGATCCGATTTTAACCGAATTTTCAGGGATCGTGCGGGTTAAGGTCTAGATGGTCCCCTATCAACTTCATCATGATCGAATCAACGGTAGCTTCTGCGCAGGCGCTAACGTGAATTCCTTGTGACGGTCATAACTCGGTCAATGTTGAACGGATTTCGGTCAGATTTTCAGGGATGATGTGGGTAAGGTCCCATAAGACAATCATCATAATTGCATTAGCGGTACGCTCTGCATGCATGAACGAAATATTCTTGTTACGGTCCTTACAACAGCCGTAATTTCTACAATTTTGATGCGATTTTCTTCAAATTTTTAGGGATCGTGCGGGCATAGCTCTACATGGTCCCCTATCAGTTCCATCATGATCGAATCAACCGTAGCCTCTGCGCAAATAAAATTTTCTTGTTTCGGTAATAACTCAGGCAATTGTGAACGGATTTCGGTCAGATTTTCAGGGATGATGTGGGTAAGGTTTCTTGAGGTCCCGTATCACATTCTTCGCGATCATCATCAGCGGTACGCTAAGCGCATGCGCGAAAGTGATGTTTTTGTTACGGTCACAGCTTAGTTATGAGGAACATGCGGACTACATCCTGGATGGTCCCATATTAAAATCAAAATGTTTCTTATTAATTTCATTTATTATATGTACCATTCAACTTCCGATTTCCCACCGGAAGACCGGTCGTTTCTAGTTTTCTGGAATTTAATGGTGACGTACTGTGAAGGTCACGAGGAAGCTCATGTGCCATTTCCTTGGCAGTGTATTTTTATTTTTTTATTTTTTTTTTTTTTTAACAAGCACCTACTACCTACGTTTTAAACAGCATGGTTCTATAATTGGTTATACAGGGATACTTCCATAAGAGTAGTTCAATCTGAATTTGAACAATGTTTCATGCAAATATTACCGATTTTTCAACTAGCGAACGAACGGCATTATTTCGATTTTTGACTGATTTTTCAACTTTGAAATTTTTGAAAACTTGATACATATTCTTATAAGAAATTTTACGCTGATTCCGAATATACCACATGTTAGTATGCTGACAAAATTATTTCGCACAGCAAATCGCAAAAAACAGGCTATTTTGAAATTTTTGACTACACTTTTGAAAATGTCTACCCGAAGATGTAATCCGATCATGCTGGCCAACGAACTTGAACTTTCGTTTTGTGTCCTTAACATTTTAAAATTTGTTTGAAGTTTCTAGCACAATTCTACGGACAGTTATCGTCTGAAATGACACATACATACATACATACATAAAAAAATGCGTTAAACTTCAGAATATGATTCAGAATAGCTTGAAACGGATTTCTGCATAAATTTTTTTCAAAAATTCACGTTCTACAAATTTTGAGGCGAGAGCAATAGTTTAATTTTCTTCAAAAATTCGCTAAAAGATCCAAAAGATGCAGCATGATCGTATGAGCGAATTTTCTCAAAATTATCTATCGTATTATAATGTTAAATTGTATTAAAATTTGAGCAATTTGAGTACTGAGTACCTGAATAGGTACTAAATAAATTCGGCAATTCAAAAAAGATTTTGGACTTTTAGATTTTTCGCAGTTTTCATAGATTTTTCAGCAAATACCTAGTAATCAAATTTAAGTATGTTTTTTCGACATACCTGCTTTTGTGCAATAAATGTCTTCTCAGTCGACTGAAATTGACTGAGTTGACTGAAATTCTTCTAAAAATTATAAATTCAACAATTTTAGGCAGTTTTAGAAATTTTGGAGCACACTTTTTGAAATTTGACCAATTTAATGAGCTAAAAAAAAGCTGGCCAACGAACTCACCCTTTTGTTTGGAAAGCTTGATTTTTTTTTTTTTTTTTTGGAGCAAGAAGGTAATTTTCATCTCAATCCTAAGGATGGCTATCGTCTGGAATGACATGAATACAATATATATATATATATATAACTCGGCCCTTCGCCCCATTTCGGCCCATTTTTTTGTCCCGCTACACGAACTCGCGAGGTCGTGGGTTCAAATCCCAGCCAGGCTTGAAAAAAAAATTTTTTTTTTTTCTCGTGAGACGAAGGTTGTGGGTTCAAATCCCAGCCAGGCTTGAAAATTTTTTTTTTTTTTTTTTCGTGAGACGAAGGTTGTGGGTTCAAATCCCAGCCAGGCTTGAAAAAAATTTTTTTTTTGTGAGACGAATTGCATAGCAAATTATCCTCGTTTTCTACACAGTAGAAAAGAGAAAAGATCCGGCGAGGTGCAAAGCGCCGAGTATAGATTAGGGGGGTCCATTGGGGCGAAGCCCCCTTGCGAGGCCCGAAGGGCCGAGTATATATATATATATATATATATATATATATATATATATATATATATATATATATATATATATATGCGGGAAAAGGTACGCCTTAACTTTTACAGATGATTTTTCGAAGAAAACGTTCATATATACCTCATCAGACAGAAGAGTGAGGTGAAAAACGTATTCCGAGAATTCAAAGAACTCGTAGAAAATCAGATAGGCAAACGAATGAAGATTCTTACAACAGACAATGGTTCGGAATATGTGAACAACACGCTAATAAACTTTCTAAGGGAGAATGGGATAAGACATCAAACCACAGTGCCTTACACGCCCGAACAACTAGGTGTTGCTGAGAGAGAAAATAGAACAGCCGTTGGAAAAGCAACATGCATGCTTCAAGAGGCTGGACTCAGCCAAAAATACTGGGCAGAAGCAATGAGTACTGCTATATATCTGAAAAATAGATCTCCAACGTCTGTAGTGAAAAGGAAAACTCCCGAAGAAGTGTGGACAGGGAGGAAGGTTGTGCTATCCCATCTCCGAGTTTTTGGATGTAAAGCTTTTGCGCATGTTCCAAAACAGAAGAGAAAAAAGTGGGATCCAAAAGGAAAAGAATTTATATTTGTAGGTTACTGTGAAGATACTAAAGGGTATCGATTGAGTGATCCCACTAATCCCACCATAGTGACCAGAGCACGAGATGTTGTGTTCTTTGAGACCCAAAAAGGTCACCACAAAAATTTGAAAATGAAACGTCGGAAATAACCAATGCTGAAAACATAGTGGGGATATCTAGTCTGGGGCATCCTCAGACAGACCAGCCACATGAAGTGGAGGTTCAAATTTCTGACATTCCAGTTGAGCAGAACTTGGAAGAAATCAGCATGGTTTCCAGCAGAAGCACTGATTCCCGAAGCTGAACCACTCGTCAATCAATCAGTTCCAAACACAAGCACAGTGGAAGTTCGAAGATCAAGTCGAATCCCGAAGCCAAACGAATGGCACTGTTGTGTAGCGACCATGGGTGATGAACTTGATGAACCCGAATCATATAAAGATGTGCTCAAGAGTGACGAAAAAGAGAAGTGGCAATGAAAGAGGAATATGAAGCTCTGATGAAACTGAATGTTTGGGAGTTGAGTTAGTTGACCGTCCTAGCAACGGTCAGGTTGTTACGAATCGGTGGGTATTCAAAATAAAAATCGGAGTGGATGGTTTCAAAATTTAAAGCCAGGCTTGTTGCCAAGGGTTTTTATCAGCGATACGGAATTGATTATTATGAAACCTTTTCGCCAGTTGTTAGGAGTTCGTCACTTCGTTTTTTGTTTGGCTTGGCAACAGAAAAAACTTTGAATGTTTATCAAATGGACATTGATACCGCATTTTAACATGTTGTATCATGTTTTAGCCCTGGGGTCCTAGCGAATTTTGCGAGTCAATTGACATGGATATGTCTTTGCTCTGGGGGGTCAACCAAAAATTTCCGTGACGCAAAATTTGTGTCACAATTTCAGTGTTTTTCACGTACAACCAATCCGTTGCTAGGGGAATGGAACTTCCGCAGTTTTCATCGCACAAAAACCGTTCGCCACTCGTTGGAAAGCGCTTGATTTATGTGATAAATGTTCACATCTCAAGCTACCAATTTCCCCCTCCTTACGTACCTGGCTACATTCCAAAACTAAGTTGATTGGACTATAAACAATTCTAATAAGCCGGTTACAATATTCTTAACGTAAAGCAATAGCATCATTTACTCCACTCCATAGGAAACATTTTCATCCTCTTGACAACAGTCGAGGACAACCGTTATGAAATCCCCAATCGAAGACATATCCATGTAACATGGTATCTGCTTGTAAAGCGGATAGTGAAACTCGTTTACGAGTTTCTTGTACACTTTGACACTCCTATGGCGAACGTTATATACGATATCTACTGTTTTTTTTTCGCGCACGAAATTAATTACAGTGATTTCCGCCTACAACCGAGTCGTTGCTAGGGAAATGGTACTTCGTCGTTTTTCATCCCACAAAATTCGTTGACCATTCGTTCGAAAGCTCTCGATTTATCCAACAATATTATGTTAACTACGGCGAAGTGCGTGTCCAACAAACTGAGTTATGAGCATGGTTATATAAATAATTGTTTACACACAGGTGATCATTCTCAATAATTGATATTGTGAACATGATTGCAACCGCTTGTTAATTTCTGATGATTTCATAGAATTTCGAATCAATATCGAGGAGAAAACATGATACATGGTTGAAATTTTTGGTTCTAGAACAGAAATAAGTTTAAATTTCATTTTTCTTTAAATGGAGAGTTGAGTGAAACAGTGTATATGGAGCAGCCTGATGGTCTCAAACAAGGAGGAAAAGTCTGCCCACTAAAAAAAAGCTATCTATGGGCTCAAACAAGCTCCACGAAGTTGGAATATATAGTTGCACCAGTCCCTCACGAAGATGGGTATGATGCAATCAAAGTACGACAAATGCGTTTTTCATACACGTTAAGTGCTGAAGGGCTATGTTTCTGTCGGTTACCAGCGGCGAAATGGTTTTTTCGTACTCCTCCATAACCTGATGATGAATGTCTTCATATGCGTTTTTCATATACGTTAAGTGCTGAAGGGCTATGTTTCTGTCGGTTACCAGCGGCGAAATGGTTTTTTCGTACTCCTCCATAACCTGATGATGAATGTCTTCATATGCGTTTTTCATATACGTTAAGTGCTGAAGGGCTATGTTTCTGTCGGTTACCAGCGGCGAAATGGTTTTTTCGTACTCCTCCATAACCTGATGATGAATGTCTTCATATGCGTTTTTCATATACGTTAAGTGCTGAAGGGCTATGTTTCTGTCGGTTACCAGCTGCGAAATGGTTTTGTCGTACTCCTCCATAATGTTGTAAATTGTCTGTGGAACAAGCTGCTCGTTACTGGCTAAGGCTAAGGCTTCTTCCTTTTGTTTGAGAGCTTCATTGTTGGAAGCCTCCAGCTCGGCTATCCTGGCCTGGTGCGCCTGCTCCAGCTGAATCATTAACTGCTTGAGTTTGGAAATCTCCTGTCTAAGGTATGCCATCTGATTTCCAGTGGTCTGTCTACTTCCTTCTTTCGAAGTGGCTGGCGTGAGCGGAGTGATGTCCAACTTCCCCTCCTCTTTGGAATGATGAATGTCGTTAGATGCGATTTCCATATTCTTCAAGTGCTGAAGGGCTGCAATCGTTTCGTTATCTTTTTTAATCTGAGCCTCGACTGCTTCGACGGTTACCAGCAGCGAATTGGTTGTTTTGCAGTCCTCCATAGCCTGAACAGGCCGCTCGAAACTGGCTAAGGCTTTCCCTAACTCTTCTTTATTTTGTTTGAGAGCTTCGTGGTTGTCGGGAGCCTTCAGCTCGGATATCCTCGACCTAAGCTCTTCGACCATATTCCGCTATCTCCTGATAGGGTTGACAAAGAAAAGAATAGGATTGGAATTGACCAAGAAAATTATATCAACAAGTTGTTGAAGAAATTTAATATGGTTAATGCTAATCCTGTGTCAACTACAATTGAAGAAGGCAGAATCAGGGGGAGATGTGGATGTTCCCTATCAACACATGATTGGATCGCTGATGTACTTAGCAGTCAGCACGCGTCCAGACATAGCACACGCCTGTAGCATTTTGAGTCAGTTCAATAATTGCTATGATTCCTCACATTGAAAAGCAGCTAAAAGGGTACTGCGCTACCTGGAACAAAGCATCATTGCCTGGAATATAAGAAGTCAGGACATAAAATTGAAGGGTTTTCTGGTGCTGATTGGGGCAATGACAAACATGACAGACGTTCTTACACAGGATACCTAATGAAATTCGCAGGTGCAGCTGTTTCCTGGGAGTCAAGGAAGCAAAAAACTGTGGCTTTGTCAAGTTGTGAGGCAGAGTACATGGCTCTCACGGAAGCATGCAAGGAGGCTATTTCATTGAAGTGGTTGGCAGAAGAACTTGGTGTGGAACAAGGCCAACTGAAACTCAGCAGTGACAATCATGGTGCAATATCGTTATCTGAAAACCCAGTTCACCACAGAAGAACGAAGCATATTGATATGCGACACCATTTTATCAGGGAAGTAGTTGAAAGAGGTGACGTTCGTGTGCAGTATCTGGAATCAGACGAGATGATCGCGGATGGATTGACAAAGCCTCTACCTAGACCAAAGTTTGAGGTTCATCGGAACTTGTTAAGAGCAGTACCCACTTAAGGGGGAGTATTGAAGTTAAGTGGCTACTACTGTATTTGGTTCGGTAGTTGGTTTTAGCGAATTTTCTTAGAAAATAAAGCTATTGCAATAGCTCCAAAAATTTTAAAATAAAAATTTTCAAAAATTTTCTTCATCGAAATCTGTTTTGAGGCATTCTGAAATGATTCCTGGATTTTAACGCTTTTTTATATGTATATATATATATATATATATATATATATATATATATATATATATATATATATATATATATATATACCTTCGGGCCTCGCAAGGGGGCTTCGCCCCTTGACCCCGCCAGGGGGGCTTCGCCCCTGGACCCCCCTAATCTATACTCGGCGCTTCGCGCCTCGCCGGATCTTTTCTCTTTTCTACTGTGTAGAAAACGAGGATAATTTGCTATGCAATTCGTCTCACGAGAAAAAAAAATTTTTCAGGCCTGGCCGGGATTCGAACCCACAACCTTCGTCTCACGAGAAAAAAAAAAATTTTTTTTCAGGCCTGGCCGGGATTCGAACCCACGACCTCTCGCTTCCCATCTCGGGACAAAAAACGTTACACAAAAAGTGAACATTTAAAAAATTATTGGGGGTCGGCCTAAGAATTGCATAGCAATTAATATATATATATGTATGTGTCATTCCAGACGATAACTCTCGATAGAATTGAGATAAAAACTTCGTTCTTTCGCCAAAAAATCAAGCATTTCAAAAGAAAGGATGAGTTCGTTAGACAACACTTTTTGAGCACATTAAATTGGTCAAATTTCAAAAAATGTACTTAAAAAATCACTAAAAAAGGCAAAAAACCGCTAAAAATGAACAAATTTCTATTTTTTAGCAGAATGCTACTCGAAAAAAATTAATCGATCATGAACTAGGATATTTAAAAATTTAAGCACAAAATTGTACTGAAAAATGTACTTAAATTTCATTAAAATAAGCTAAAAATCGATAGGAACACTTGAAAAAATTGTAAAAATCCACAAAATCGTTTGTTCATTGGAATATTAATGACAAAAAGTTAGTTTGCTATAAAATGTATAATAAAATATTTATTTGTCCCCAAAGTGCTCAAATTTCAACAGAATTTAACATAAATGTAATACGACCATTTATGAAAATTCGCTCATACGATCATGCTGCATGACTGGAACTTTTTCATATGTTCTGTACATTAGATACAATAAAGTTCAGTCGTTGGAAAAACTTCACAGTGACCACTTATTCTAATATTTAGAAATAATATTCTAGTATAGGTACTCAACTCAGTAGACAGTACAAATTCCATTGCTCAATTAACTGCTGCTTTGACTAATACTTACCAGTAGACCTACTGCAATCATGAGTAGCCTATAAAAAATTAGATCTTCATAACCTTTTTATTAATTCTAGCCTACTCATAAAGTAGGTACAGAAGTCTAACACTACACACAGAATATTATTTGCTTCTGTCTACATTTCAGACACTTGCATCTGTCAGTAAAAATCAAATCAAAGTAAATCTCAATTGATTCTTTCGTGTTTTGTGAATCCCGGTACTGGCATTATATTATGATTATTTGGTTACCGACGCCATAAAAATCGGTGACTTCTATATTAAAATGCGCGACTTTCGGAAATATCCGTAAATCCATGACCTGTTGACCTGTAAAAGTTGGAGCAAAAATTGGCCACATGGGGATTTTATACACTAATTTGGGCTTGAAAAATGAGAGGTATAATTTATCTTTCTTCCCTGCTGCTCGTCCTCTCACAACCATGGAAAATGAATGGCAACCCACCCAACGAATTTTAAAATATGACGACTTGATATTTTGCAGCCTCTACGAAATGTTCGACCCTTAACCCTCCTAGGTCACACCTTTTTTTGTGACACGGTAGACACTCTGGGGTCAAAATAGACCCCACATGTATTTTAATTTATATATAATACTCAATAAATAGTTTCCCAATAACTAGGTAACTATTTTAAAAATCGGTGTGCGTCGGACCACACGGTGGAAGTTATACTTCTGTGGCCATAATTTATAATTAATAAATAAATTATGAATAATAATTTATAAATTATAAATTTATAATTTATAATAATTATAAATTTATAATAATTTATAATAAATTTATAATTATAATATTTATAAATTTATAATAATAATCTATAAATTTATTATAATTTATTAATTATAATTTATATATTATGAATCGATAGTTCTTAAAAATTTGTTCTTAAAAATTATAAATTTATAATTTATAATAATTATAAATTTATAAATTTATAATAATTTATAATAAATTTATAATTATAATATTTATAAATTTATAATAATAATCTATAAATTTATTATAATTTATTAATTATAATTTATATATTATGAATCGATAGTTCTTAAAAATTTGTTCTTACTTTTCTTACTTTTCAGCGTGACGCGGTTTCTCGACCAACATCCCATCCCAAAGGGTCTAACTCCTCCTCCTCCTCCTCCCTCACTCCTCCTCCTCCGCCTCCCTCCTCCTCCTCCTCCTCCTCCTCCTCGATTAATCGATAGTTCTTAAAAATTTGTTCTTACTTTTCAGCGTGACATCCCATCCGATAGTTCTTAAAATTCAGCGTGACGCGGTTTCTCGACCAACATCCCATCCCAAAGTGTCTAACGGGCGCAAAGAAGTATAACTTCAAAAATCAAAAATTAACCTACCTACGCATAGAAACAAGAAATAGAATACATTAAGTTAGAATTGAATATTTTGTTCGTGGTTTCTTGACACCATTCCTAGTAAAATTTTCAAAAATCAATATTTTGGGTATATGAACATTAAAAATTCGGTTCTGAAGATGCACAATAATCAAAAGCAAATTACCAAAGCTGACTATGTGTGGAATAGTCAGAAAAAACTGTAACGTTGTAAGTTGAATAGTAATGTTTTCACGATACCTTGAACTTACCCCATTTTTCACATCTCTTCCTTTTTTCTAACCTAAACTGATACACTGTTTTTAGTCCACATTTCAATTTTTTATCATCTCATTTTTAAATTTTTTATGACGAAATAATTAAAGGTAATTGCAGGATTATATTTAAGCAATAGGTACACATAAAAAACGGAATATGAATGCATTTTTAAAAGTTGTTTTTAAAAACACGACGGAATTATTTGGTAGGTAGTATTATTATTTGTTATAAGTAATTGCATTTTTCACACGTCGTTTCGGTATGACTGTGCACTTCACACACGAGACCGAATCGTCTTTTTATCATTAGATCTTGGGCAAATGTAGCATCACCCACGTACAACTTGTTCAGCAGGTCTCGAGGAAGCTGGCTCTTCAGGGTATCCAAGCATTCCTACAACAGGAGAGTTACAAGAAAAATATATTTATGGATTTACTTACCTATAGATGCACAAAATGCAAAACCCAACCCATTTTTTGAACCAAAATGAACCCTGACCTATGATAGCCCATCAACTAGACACATTTACCCAGTTGAGAATCTTCACCTGAGTCACCTAGTAGGAGTGGTCCAGAAAAAGAAATACCTACTGACTACCAGACTATAAAAATACTCATTTTTTATGAGAAAATTAAGTGAATTATGATATTATCTGACTTACCTTGTGAGGAAATCCAAAATACACACTGGGGTCAATGGCTAACCCAACAGAACAAAATTAGGAACGCAGAAGACACACTAGGGTCAAAAGTGTTCCACAAGAGATTCACAACCCTCTAGCTAGAGGTCACAACGTATAATGCTAGATGTTATCACTTCATCGCCTAGCCGATGCTACCAACCAAATTTACAAAATATCCCTTTTTGCTAAAAAAAAATTGGAAAGCCCAAAAATCATACAAGATATATTCAGTGGGGTCTATTTTGACCCCAGAGTGACCTGGAAGGGTTAACAAAACCTGTTGAACACTATCCCCCACTAGCTGCCTGGAAATTTCCAGACGTGAATCGTGAGCACTTCCTACATCTCTCTGTCACTCCCAAGCAAGTATTCATAAAATCAAAAACCAACTTGCACACTTTTTAAGTCCTGTGGGAACTCACCGTGGACATTTCGACGATAAAACGTCATTCGAGGATTTTACATATTTTAAAGAGTAGATATAGGAGCTTCAACCCTTTTTATTCCTTTCTTCCAAGTATTTGGTGGAAGAAATTTATGAATTAAATAAGTATCTCTCTCATCGCTTGTTGATTGACTCTCAACATCAACCAGCATCAATTCAAGACTTCGCCGACGTTCTTCTCACCACCTGCAGCTTCACCCTCCCCTGTGAGTTCACCCATTCGTATTTTCACTTCCATCAAATTAATTATATTCTTTTATTCTGAGGCCATACACCGAATATTTGTACTTTTTCTGAATAAATAACTTATGAAATTTGCTCAAAACAAAATTTCAAGCAATCATCTCTTAGTCATTTACAGCTTCCTCGATCCCTTTTCGTTGAGGCGAGTATGCCCTTTCGCCCTGAGAATAGAGTCTTCGCATTTTTGGTTTATTATTTCCAATAATAAGCCTATGTGATCGTATAGCAAAAAATTTTTATAACCCCCCCTCAAACTTTGTCACTTTACGTTTCAAGGTGCGTAGAATCCAAATTTGAAATGTCCGTCCGCCGTTCGGGCCATAAAAGGCCTTAGAATTGACTTAAAAAAATCTGTTCTTTCGCACATAGACTCCACTTGGGGTCTAGTTGGTCCTAACTTCTCGCCAGCTCGATCGCTCCACACCCATGGGTGCTATGAGCCAAAAATAGGTGAAAAAGTGTCTTTTTTTGTATATTTCAAGTTGTATAGAAATTGGAGATTCATGAGTGAAAAGAAAATGTTAGCTATTAATTTTATGGAAAAAAGTATTCTAAATGATACTCTTCTATTCAAAAAGAGATTTTGGATTTTAGACTATTTTTTGCAATTTTATAGATTTTTTAAAACAAAATTTAATGAAGTTCAAGTTTTTAGCATAATTTCGTACATAAATTTTTGAATGTTCTATTTCATAGTATTTCATATTTTAGCCCAGTCAAATGGTGTTAAAAAGTGCCTGTTTCAAGAAAAAATTAGGGTAGAAGGTTTCTCGACGGATTCTTATGTTTTTTGGTGTGCTGAATCCGAATCTGAAGTTTGCCAACAAAAAAAAAAATGACGGCTTCACAGTGAAATTCCAGTTGACACAGACAGTGTATTATCCATACTGAGGAAGACCCAAAGAAGACTCAATTTTGTTTTGTAAGACAGCTGATATAAAAATATTTTGTCAAAATAAAACCTAAAATTTTATTTTATCTGCTGCGTTTTATTATTTATGCTATAGAATATCAATTTAACAATTCTTAGCCATTTTCAGTGATTTTGTCAGCACATTTTTTGAAATTTGACCAATTAAATGATATCAATATACAGTATAGGTAACACTTTTATGTGTTGGAAATAAATTTTTATGTTTATCAACAATATTAAAAAGCGTAAAATTGTGAGATTCCGCTGCTGTAATGGATTGAACCCATTTGTGAGGTCCGAAGCTCTGAGTTCCGATACTAAATATACTATAAGCGGCGTTTAATAATTATGGACCAGAGATCTACGTAGAAGGGCTTTGTGTAATAATTTGCAGCGTTTTTAACTTACATTAAATTATATCATAATTTAATAGGCGCCCACCCTGGTATAACTTTTGTAATTTCCAAAGGCTTAAAATAGGCATCAAGAAACGATAGCACATTTGGATAGCAGGTTTTGAGGGTAGTAAGAGGTACACATGCTAAAACATGAAACAGATGTAAATATCAGTTTTTTATGCGAATTTTATTACGAGAAATTAAATATATTTATTCATAACAGTATGTTATACCATCAGTGGACATACATCCAACAAAATATGTACCTACAAATAACTATTACAATAGAACGCATTTGACGACTTGATAATCTTACTGAAACATAATTTTGACATGAATGTAAGTTATAAAACAAGGTTAAGGAATAGTAGTTATATTAACGTCGAATAGAACGTAGAAATTAATTTGATCTGTAACTAAACTCATAGCTTGCCATAAATGAACTATGAAAATCACCGAAAGGTCCATGACTAGATCTACAATTCGTTACTTCTGCGCCTCACCAGTACTCCGTTTTTCATTTCTGATCATTTTTACCTTAGATTTTAGGTAGGTACCTGGTTGATAGAATCGATAGAAGTGTAGCTAATGCTGTTTTAAGGATATGCATTCAAGCTCTTCCTGTTATGTTTCTTATGCCCAAGATTATCTTCCTAATGACCACCTCCAACTCGAGAAAAATAGTTTTCCCTAGAAAGGTGTATGTGATCAAGCTTGGAACGAGTGCATACAAAAATCAACAAATCCCAAGAACATTATCGTTACCAACTAGTACTGAGACCATCGAAGCTAACGCAAAATAGAACACGTCCATGGCTTTTTCCACCATAGTATCTCAACCATCTTCCCAATAATTAATTAGGTATGTAGGTAACACATGAATTATCAAGTTTTTACTCATCACAAGTTAAGTCCTGTACCATTGTTAATAGTGCTGGGATCAGTATGCATTTTCACGGCATGAAATACTCTTTTGTTTCCATTTTGCCGTGCCGCGTCCAAGCATTTGATGGGCACGATGGCTTGATGGGGGCCTGGCTTCTGCTCCGAATAACGTAGGCAGGGGATAACTTCCTTTTTTGCCAAGAGGATTTCGATGATCTCATCAGTGCCCGAGCCAAGACGCTCGAGCATGTCCAAAGCAAGCTGCGGCGACGCCGGGTACCGGTTTTCGAGCGAAAGCAACAGTATGGCCAAAGACTTCGAGTCGTTCACAGTGTAGAATTGCAGCAATTGATGAAGCTGGAAAAAATTTTCAGTGATGACCATCATTTTGATGAGAAGCTCGTATATGAACGGTTGAGTAGGAATTTGAAGATCTGCCAATGACCGGATATACTCAAGCAATACCCATGACAGCACTTTGTGTCCTTTGGTCTCATCAGTCTTGCTCCTATCCAATTTTTCAGCAAGTTTACTGAACACTTGAGTGTGCATGAAAACTTGGTCAATGACACATTGAAATTCCACAACTTCGTCGTCTTCAGGATGTGTTTGATGCAAAGGCAGGCTCTGTTGTCTTTTTATGAATTGTTGCAAAAAGCTCATATAATTTCTATTAATTTGATCAAATATCTCCCCTAACAAGGACAGTTGTGAGGGCTGCTCTGCTATAGCACTAATAGCTCGGGTAATCATCAATTTGGACCCAGACCTCAAAAGAAGAAACGTTATAAGCTCTTTTTTGTCACTGATTGTCTCACAAAACCCTGCTAAATTCAATTCCAACGCCCAAAGGTAACCTATTTTGACGTCCATAACGATATTGGGTTGAAACATGATCCAATTTTTGGAATACAGTTCAACTACCTTAGGCATGACTGTGCTAGTCGTAGGCTGGTCTTCAAACGCCTTCAGCGATTTCGGCGCCACAACTGGCTTGTGGTACGTCACTGCTACCGAAGATTCATCAGTAATATCGAAAACCATAGAAGTTTTAGAAACTTGGTTATGAACTATAATAAGGTTGTCAACTATGTTCAAAGCAAACCTCCCCGCTTGGTGAATCCGAAGCACATGCGTCTTTTTGACTTCTGACAGCTTTTTAATGGTGTAGATCACAACTTCTGTTTGAACTTCCGTGTTCACAGTTAAATAATTCATTACCAATATACGAGGCTGATTGTAAACCACCCACAGCACAACGTCACGATCGCTAACCATCTTTCGAGACTTCAAGTCCACATCTACATCAAATTTCGATATTTTTAAAATCTGATTATGCTTTACTTGAAGTAACTGCATGGAATTTTCCGTTTGTCCAACGCTTAACAACAGCAAACATATTGGCGAGTAAAAAATGTACCAATTTACGAGACTCAAGTTCAGGCTTTTGATGACTGAAGTGCAACCGGAATTCACATCTACTCGACATAGTTTCACTGAAAGGTTAGTTATGTAAACTATTTCAGTCTTCCCCGTCCAGACAAACCCAAGGAGCAAGCAGCCTTTGAAACTTTCAGAAAAGTCCCGAGATACAGTTTTGTCAGCTATGGTGAGAAATTCGATGCTGCTTGTCGTTCTCTGCAGGGCTAATATCCCTTGGTCTGGAGAAAACTTCATGGCAATCACTCGACCCTTTTCCTCCATATGAAAATGGTGACATTTTTCAGGAAATGGGCTTTGTACAGTAACTTCAGTCTTATCGCCGGAGAGTATACTGAAAACCTGCGTGTTACTCTCGTCAAAAAATACGGAAGTCAACCCAGACTTGCTGACCCCTTCAAAGGTGATTTTGTTAGCAGAAAGTCGTAAATAATGGTCACCATTGTATTCGATTGGTGGTTCATTCCCTTCGCCTTCTGGTTCTGCTACTTCAGCAGTTTCTACGTCATCTTGGATATCGTCATCCATCATATAAGGTTATTTATTTTGAGGATGGACTTAACAACAAAACAAGTCAACTTACAGGTGGTCCGTTGTCAGAACTTAGATGCTGTCATCCCCATAAGTGATATCAAGAAGCAGTATGGATTTCTTCTCAATTAACTGGCGATCAATAATTACAAATTAATCATGAAACATCAAACAATTGTAAGAAACAGATTCAGGTAAGCGTAGGTAAGCGCCTGCTACACATTTAAGGCAGTACAGAACACTTCAAAAAAGGAGAAACTAACTTGAATTTTGGCGTCACATCAAACGCAGGTTAAACTCTGAGGGTTGTACTTGGCGTGACTCCACGAAGAAGGTACCATCAAGCCAAACTACAACTAGAAGGTGGAAACATGGAAGCGTACCTCTTAAGTTGTGCAAAGAGTAAAGAAGTTGCTCCCGGAAGTTTTCAACTTTTTAAGACTTGACGTTGAGTACGCAACATGTCCCGCTGTGCGCGCCCCTACCGAGCTTAATTGTAACTACGTTCCCCCGTAGCCTTTCTGCACTAATAGGTTCTGTTGAATAAATTGGCGCCTCAATTTGCATTGATCCATGTCAGCTGCAAATACATCAGAATGATTTGTGTAGTTTGGTGGTCTGGATGCTCGCATCTCAAAAATGCATAACACCAAGTTGTCAACCCCTCAGTAAAAATTCAGATTAGTTGGGCAAATAGATCAGAATGATTTCTATAGATAGGTAGGTGGCAGTGGCGTAGCTAAGTCATTTCTCATGGAGGGGCAACAGTCAAGGACTACATTTTATTTTATAGTTTTAGTATTCATTTCTATAAACTGTCAAACGTTCATATTTAAGTAGATATTCAATGGTTTTTCGTAATGATTTGAAATCACGTTCGCTTTCATGCTCACAAACCTACCTATGGATTATTAAAGCATACCTAATTCTATTTAGAAAACATATTGTCCAATTAACTAATAATCAGAACGTTGAAAACTGCAATAAATATGAATACCTACGGATGAACTGAGGACCACTAGATTATATAGGGCCGGATTCATAAACGGCACTTGAGGCTCGAAGTGCCTCAAGTATCGCTGGAGGAGTCCTCCAGACGCCAACGGAATTCATAATCATCACTCGAGCAGTGGAGGCACACAATTCTATACTATGTTACTTGGAGGAAAGTTGGTTTCGAAACTATTATTTTTTTTAAGTGTAGATGATGAGTTCTGGTAATTTTTTTTTTTTTTTCAATTTCAAAGGTTTTTATTTTCTTTTTACCTGGATGAATATAACAATATATAGGCACATTTTTCAATTTACGTAAATAAAATATAATGCAAATAAATTTGATATGCTTTTTAAACATTTTTAAAGAAAAGAAAATTTTTCGCCAGTTTAGCTATTTTCAGCTTCCGTTCTGATATATTTTAAGTACGAGTATATTTGCTAAATTTTCTTACATGATTATTCAATAAAGTAATTTTTAATACGAAAACAATATCATTTTTTCCAGATAATATATCTTCAACCATGAACTTTATTGTACAATGACCTCCATCCATCAAGATAAATAATTCAAACTCCGCTTTGAAATTTTTTGTTGAAAAAGACGTATTCTTAAGCAATATTGTGGATGTGGTATCGATACTCGATATTTATAAATATCGATATTTTGCTCAAGCGATATTTGGTGTATCGATACTTGCATCCCGATACAGTATCGATACCTTATATCGATACTTTTGTAACGATACCCATCCCTATTTCTAAGAGCGTATCTAGTCGCTAGGCAACCAGAAGTATATAATAATAATAGTAGTTGTGTTTTACTAATCACATTCTTTTATTGAAGGTGTTGGATACTGAAGTTGGAAGCGTAAAATTATAATTTTGATTGTATCCGCATACCTCTAACTTCTGCGTCCTCTGTAATTAATGGAGGGGCTTTGCCCACCCTGCCCCTCCTCAAACTACGCCACTGGTAGGTGGTCTGGATGCTCGCAAGCTCACATCTCAAAAGTACATAACATCAAGTAGTCAATTCCTTAGTAAAATACAGATTAGTTAGACGAATAGATCAAAATGGCGTTTTAAAGTATGATTTAAAACATTTGTGATAATGACTTTTAAAATACGTTTCGGAGGTTGGATTTTAATGCAAAAAATATTGTCCCGAGGTTAGGGAACTTGTGCAATTAATCACAGAACTTAGCTACCCATAAAAGAGCTTATTTCCATTGCCAGTTGACACTAGTTCAAATTCAGGTCGGCTGGGGCGCGCACAGCAGGACATGTTGTGTACCTATAGTCGGGTTAGCGTAAGAAGTTACCTGAGATGGCCCCATCACCAGATGGCCTGTGGGAAGAGGAGAAGTAACAGTCTGATACCCCTTCCCTACCTCCTCCTCCGATCCACCTCCAACTTCCCGCTCCTACCATTGGGCTTGCAGATGGTGGGGAAGTGTTACATGAGTGTAGAGGGGATGACAGACTGTGATCAGCTGATTCCCCCCACCTCCTTGCCTTCACATAACTTCCTACGCTGACCGGACTGTAGTGTGGTATTTTAAAGTAGTCAACTTGATATCTCTGGTGCTCTGACGGGAGCTTGATGGACCTCTCAAGAGGTAACTCTGTTACACTTGAAACGAGATATTGTCTAATGATCTATCTGGAAATAATTGTGATTCCATTAACTACTGAAACTAATTTGTCAGGAAAAGGGGTTAATTAAACGCCAGTGATCTTGGGGAAGCCATGATAGAATCCATCAGCTTACTTAATAGTGATCTAATGTCGATATCTAGGTGGGCAATCAAAAATGGCGTACTTATTAATCCTAGCAAATCTCAAGTTATTGTGTTGTACAAACAAGATTTACCTACTAATTGTCTGCCCCCCATCTTAGTTGAAGGGATGGTGGTGCCTTACTCACCACATGTAAGAAATCTGGGACTTTATTTTGACAAGGCCATGTCTTGGGACTACCATGTGGTTCAGGTGTGCAAGAGAGTTTATGGATCTCTCCACAGTCTCCGACGTTTATCTAAATTTACTCCTAATAACTTCAAAATACGACTTGCCATAGTAACTCCTCACTTCTTTTATTGTTGTTCAGTTTACTCCTATGCTATTTCCGCTTCTTTGAAATCGAGACTCGTGGTTGCCTACAATGCTTGCTTGAGATATGCATATTGTGGTGAAATCCACCACCTCTTTTCAACAGCCCTTTTCAGGGCTACCAAAAAGAGGTAGGCACAACACAAAAATATTTATAAGACGTCGAGTTACAACTCCGTCAAACAAAATATTTCACCAGAGAGAAAATACTAAATTCTCTCTCAAAAGTGAAATATTAAAGAATAACACACAAGGCGACCTCCCCAAACATTTACTGGGCGAGAGAGATGCGACAAACATCTCGAAACAAGTCGCCTTGAATGAGAAACCTCAAACAGGAAAACTCAAGGTCGTTCAGCCACCCCCGGGGACCCCGTCACAGCGACGGACGCAGGGAAACCACCTCGAAAGACCAACTCAGTTATCATACGCACAGATACTGAGAAAACAATGTGCGAACCAATGAGATTGCACAGTCGAATTTATGAAATTAAGCGGACCAACCAGGAGGCGGCAGGAGGCGGCCACCTCCCTATAAATACCCCGCTCGGAGCCCTCCGAAATTCATTCCACTCTCCGCTCTCGACGACGACACCTCTGAAGTACGAAGAATTCTACACGCTCTACGCTGACGAACCTTCTGCATTACGAGTTCATCTCAAGAACGGCTTCCTACTGCTTTCTACAAGCCAGACCTTCTCTCCACACAGATCTCGCATTGGCATCTACGAGTCCAGTGATTATTCATCCTGCTCATTGCCCAACGTAGTTCATCTGTCAGGACGCCACCCGGTACAGCTATCGATATTCTCTTTAGCTCGTACGCCCGAGGGACGTTCCGAGCCGTGTCGCCCGGGTTTCGTAGCATTAAGCTCGTAACCGACCGCTGTGGGCACGCCGGTAAATTACTCTGCTCCTCCGCTCTAATTTACCGTCTAAGGAAGCCTTTTTCAAGGCTACGAGGTAGGACCCTGACATACGAGCATTGGAAAGACGCTCTGTCAAGCGAGTCCACCTCCCAAACCCTCTATTTTTCACACATAGAGGCATCGAAACGAGCAAAAAACTCGGTTATTTCGATGGAACGTCGGCCGTCCTATTTCCCCTTGCAAGGGGAGGCAGACGACGGCGAAGCCGGGCCGAGTAGCCCCCGTAGTGCTCCCTACCGGCTACACGGCGAATCCGCTGAACCCAGCGACAGCGCAAGGCGCGGTCCTCACGTCCGGACCGCCTTCTCTCCCGACGTATTCGTTCAAGAAACGTTCGATCAAGCCTCGCCTATACAAAAGATCGAGGATACCTTTCAGACTCGCTCTGAAGCCGATCATTACGATTCGATCAAGCTGTCCGAATACCCACGATATTCGACGCAGGCCTACCCGGCCGATCCGAGTGTCAAATACACTCCAAATGCACAAAAAGCGAAGGATACTTTTCAGTACCTCAACCAAGCTCAACATATTCCCCTTTCAGATATAAATCTAAGGCCGGAATATTACAAAACGGCTCAGTACCAAACTGATCGAACCCAGCACTTGCTACGCGAGCCCAGCGCTCCACGCGGCTGCGACACGAACTATCTCCCATTTCAGTCCGCCAAACCAGTTGACCTTGGCGGATCCGCCCACATTCCTCACGGGAATGACCCGGGGACTAACCCGCATAACCGGAATATAAATGTCCGACTTGGCCTACCTACGCCAAGTAAAACATATATAAATCCACTACAAATGGTGACCCCGCCTTTGAACAGGCTCAACACGGAGCATTTCGTTCCCTCTTATGAAGCTAGTGGATTTCAGGGAACCACTGCGGGCGTGCGACCCCCGCCGGGCCTCTACGCCCCACATCTCACGCAACATCCCTCTTCACAAAGTGGCTTTCAAGCACTTTTAGAGGAGATAGGAGATTATCAAAAACCAATCTTCCAAAAGAAGAATATCGATCGTGCACTCGCCGAGTTCGATCAATACTGCGTGCGTAAACACCTGAGAACGCAGAACGAATGCTTCTCAGCTATATACAAGTGGGTACCAGAAGAAATGAGGGAAGCTATCGACTCAGCTTACCTCACGGCACCCCACGCACCCTACGAAGAGGCCAAACAGCGCCTCCAGCGAGAATATGGGTTGTCCTTACAGGACAGGCTCCTCGCACTCGAGGACCCCGCATCTCTCGCCAAAAAACCCAGCACCAAGTACCACGAAATGTACTCGAAAGCTGTTGGGTACTTTTCAGAAGCTCTAATCACTCAAAAGTGGATCGAGACTCTACCCATCGAAGCACGAGGTATGGTCGCAGCTCAGCCTACCACGACCTCCCGGCTCGACCTAGCTGATACGCTACACGCGTACAGAACAGAGAATACTTCTCTGAACATACGAGGAGTAGAATCTACTCCGAAACCCATAAATACTGGTTTCAAAAAGGCCCTCTCGAAACAAGCTGAGTTCAAACCCCAACCAGTGGAGAGTAAGCCTCACAAACCGACGGCCTATGTCTGTCGAAACCACGCACGTTTCGGTAACGAAACTCGCAAATGTGCAGACCCAGAACACTGCACTTGGAAGACAAACACTGCTTCCAAAACTAGCAAAAAGGCTGCGACTATAAGCCAGCCTAAAACCCGGGTTTCTACCGAAAATACTCAGCAGTCGGTACAAGAAAGTACCATTCCAACCTCCGACACAGAGAGTTCGGAAAACGAATAACTGCCAGCGTATCTGAGCCTATACGCCGGCAGTCTACTGAGTATAAAAGGCTTTTTTTCAAGTGCAAACTAAATGGCACTGAATTTCTCATTGACACGGGAGCAGAAGTGAACATTCTGCCCCACAATGTCACAAAAAAATTGGGCTTGAAAATTCTGAAGTCCAACGTTAAGCTCACAGCAGCTAACGGAGCCCCTATAGACACACTAGGGCGAGCTGACACAACAATTAACATCGGCCTCGGGGACATGACCACCGAGTTTATGATCACGAAAGTTGATCTAGCGATCCTAGGTATTCCATTCCTCGAGTCTTGGGATATCGGAATACGGGTCAAACACAAGTACATTTATAAAGATAAAATAAAGTGCTATGCCGATCAAAAAATAGCTGCAGTCATGGACAAAAAGTTCACTGACGAACAAATAGCAGCTACTATCCCTCATCGTGAAAATACCCCTCAACCAGAGGACGTGCAAATCACGGAGGACGAAAACATTCGCTCTATCATTAACAAATACAATGATAAAATGAGCAAAATTCAAGGTAAATGGAAAAACAACGGGGTTTACCACCGTATAACCACGGAAGGAACACCAGTACACTTCCGAGCAAGACCCATGGCGGGCGAAAAACGGGCTCAAGTCAAAAGTACTTTTGACAAAATGCTTTCAGAAGGCATAATTGCACCATCGGATTCCGAATGGGCATCCCCGTTACACTGTGTGCCAAAAAAAGACGGGTCATGGAGAATCACCGGCGACTACCGTTTCCTCAACGCGAAAACGAAGAAAGACGCCTACCCTCCTCCTCACATTCGCTCTTTCCAAGCGAATTTACATGATACGCAAATCTATTCGACAATAGATTTAAAATCAGCGTATTATCATATTCCGATGCACCCAGATGACGCTCATAAAACTGCAATTATTACACCTTTCGGTCTTTATGAGTTTAAAAAAATGAGCATGGGTTTGGCCGGAGCGGCTCAAACATGGCAAAGATACATGGACAGCATCATGCGAAAATTTGATTTCGCATTTGTATACCTAGATGACATCCTGGTGGCTTCTAAAAATTATAACGAACACATGAACCACCTCAGACAAATTTTTGACAAACTAGGGGAACACGGACTTCGAGTAGGTTTTGATAAATGCATTTTTTCAAAACCTACCGTCGATTTCCTAGGTTTCACTATCTCGAAGGAAGGGATAATTCCTAAACGAGATAAAATAGAAGCCATAGAACAATTTCCTAGGCCAGTAGACGTACGAAGTCTACGCAGATTCCTAGGTATGTGTGGTTTCTACCGAGCATGCTCAAGCAAATTCGCTCACACGGCACAACCTCTGTATGACTCCATTCAGTCAAACAAAAAAAATGACAGAACACCTATCGAATGGACATCAGAGAGAGAAAAAGCTTTCAACAGCTTAAAACAAGCAATGATCAAAGCAACATTGCATAACATTGCTCACCCACACCCTACGGCGGAGTGGAGATTAGTCTGTGACGCATCCGACACACACATCGGAGCGGCACTAGAACAAGAAATTACAGACATACATGGCTCGAAATCGTACCAACCATTGGGATTTTTCAGTAAAGAAATTCCAGAACAATGGAAGAACAAAGCATCGTTCGACAAAGAAATGTTCGCCGTTTACCAAGCGTGCATTCACTGGCACAATGACTTGGACGGCAGATCTTTCCATATTTGTTCGGATCACAAGCCTCTGCTAGGCACGATGCTTAAGAAAAATGCACATTTTTCTAAAATGAGATTAAGATGGCTAACATACATCTCTCAAATGACGAGTGACATTCGTCATATTTCCGGAGAGAGCAACGTCGTCGCCGACGCACTCTCCAGACCCTTCGATCCGGTTGAAATTCAAACGAAATCGATTTCAACCCAGACGGACGAGGGTCCACCCATAGCCGAAATTTCAAAAATTACGGCTGCAATAGAATGCAATCTTCTACTGCACATTTCAAATTCACAAATTCGTTCTCCCCCTACCGCGGAGGACAAATTGAAACTCACACGAGTTGAATCCTCTCAAGGAGAAATTTGGTGTAACCTAGACCTAGGACACCCTAGACCTTATATTCCAAACGAAATAAGGGAAGAAATAATAAGCCAAATTCACAATTTGGGACACCCAGGTATACACTCTACAGTGTATAAAGTTAAACAAAGATATTTTTGGCACGGACTCCGTGCAGATGTCTCCAACTGGGTCCGAGCGTGCGAAACTTGCCAACGAGCAAAAATCACGCGCTCCGTGAAGCTCCCTTACTCCGAATTTGAAACGGCAAACAAATTTTCACACGTACACGTTGATATTACCGGACCCTTACCTTTAGCTAAAGGAGGGAAACGTTACATTTTGATGATGGTTGATAGAGCAACGGGTTGGTTAGAGGCAGTCCCTCTTAACAACATCGAAACAACCACAATCACAAACGCCTTTATCAATATTTGGGTAGCTTCAAAAGGCGTACCTAAATACATCACAAGTGATCAAGGCACTCAATTTGAATCAGATCTGTTCAATTCCATTATGGAACGTCTCGGAGTAAAACATACTCACACGTTACCATACAAACCATCAACAAACGGAATGGTAGAACGCAGAAATAGATCTTTGAAAGAGGCTCTCAAAGCACAAAACGAAAATTGGCTCGACGCGCTTCCAAAAGTTCTACTCGCCATGCGTACGGCAGTAGACCCAGCGACCGAAACTACGCCTTTCCAAAAAGTTTACGGAATTGACGTACCACTCCCAGGAGACATTTTCGTAACTTCTACGAACCTTTCGGAACCTCTTTTCTTCCGGCCTACGCATATTAAACATAATAATACGAAATATGCCGTAAACATGCCCAAAAATTTGGATACATGTACTCATGTCTATATCAGAGTGCCCACACAGCTCACCTCTCTGCAATGTCCTTACACGGGACCATTCAAAGTGGTTAAAAGAGATAAGTTTTCGGTTACAGTGCAAATTGGCGAACATACTAAAAAAGTTCCCAAACAGCAAATCAAACCAGCTTATACTCTACACTCGGAAGAAGCTGTATCACAAGGACAATCTGTGTCACAAAATCAGACAGAAAGTAAGGAGAAAACTCCCCGAAAATCCGCCAGAGGGCGCGTCCCCTCTACCAAATTCGACGAGAAGTGGGTGACTGCACTCAAAACAAGCCACGCCCATTTTTCTCGGGTAGGAGCAGTGGGAGGTATAAATATAGAACACCCCACAGCCAGAGATCATACCAATCTCAACCATGGCAGCCTCCAGTCCTACAAACATGATGACAGAGGAAGTAGAAGAGTTCCTCCTCGCCGAGGAGAATCTACCGGCTCCGCTCGGCCCGCTCCCGCCTTCACCGACAAGGGAGGCAGAGAAAACGGACAGCGCTCCCAGAGAGGTAGTGTGGACAAGGCCCCGACCTTTCCAGCCACCAGCTCCACCCGCCCAACCACTACCTACAGCTCCACCCGCTCACCAGCTCCCAGCGATACCACGCAAGTGGATCAGCTCGGGCGACGTGCCCGTGCCTCGGTGGGAGGAGATGAGCACTGCGGGGTGGTCGGAGCCGAGCACATCTCGAGCACCTCCGCAACAGCCCAGCCGCGGCCGCGGGCCAAACCCTCGCGGGTTTGGCTCCCGTCGGCAGAGCTCGGGCCGGCCACGGCCGCCCCGCGGCGCTCGTCGAAACCGACGAGGCCGGGGCGCACCACAGGCGCGGGACGCGAGGCCTGCACCTCCGCCTCCGCCCCAACTGGCGAGGTTCTCCTACGGAGAATTCCGGGTAGACCTCCCAGTTCTCCCCCATCGGCGTCGTCGTTGATAACACGACGTCTTGGGGGGGGCCCCTGTGGTGAAATCCACCACCTCTTTTCAACAGCCCTTTTCAGGGCTACCAAAAAGAGGTAGGCACAACACAAAAATATTTATAAGACGTCGAGTTACAACTCCGTCAAACAAAATATTTCACCAGAGAGAAAATACTAAATTCTCTCTCAAAAGTGAAATATTAAAGAATAACACACAAGGCGACCTCCCCAAACATTTACTGGGTGAGAGAGATGCGACAAACATCTCGAAACAAGTCGCCTTGAATGAGAAACCTCAAACAGGAAAACTCAAGGTCGTTCAGCCACCCCCGGGGACCCCGTCACAGCGACGGACGCAGGGAAACCACCTCGAAAGACCAACTCAGTTATCATATGCACAGATACTGAGAAAACAATGTGCGAACCAATAAGATTACACAGTCGAATTTATGAAATTAAGCGGACCAACCAGGAGGCGGCAGGAGGCGGCCACCTCCCTATAAATACCCCGCTCGGAGCCCTCCGAAATTCATTCCACTCTCCGCTCTCGACGACGACACCTCTGAAGTACGAAGAATTCTACACGCTCTACGCTGACGAACCTTCTGCATTACGAGTTCATCTCAAGAACGGCTTCCTACTGCTTTCTACAAGCCAGACCTTCTCTCCACACAGATCTCGCATTGGCATCTACGAGTCCAGTGATTATTCATCCTGCTCATTGCCCAACGTAGTTCATCTGTCAGGACGCCACCCGGTACAGCTATCGATATTCTCTTTAGCTCGTACGCCCGAGGGACGTTCCGAGCCGTGTCGCCCGGGTTTCGTAGCATTAAGCTCGTAACCGACCGCTGTGGGCACGCCGGTAAATTACTCAGCTCCTCCGCTCTAATTTACCGTCTAAGGAAGCCTTTTTCAAGGCTACGAGGTAGGACCCTGACATACGAGCATTGGAAAGACGCTCTGTCAAGCGAGTCCACCTCCCAAACCCTCTATTTTTCACACATAGAGGCATCGAAACGAGCAAAAACTCGGTTATTTCGATGGAACGTCGGCCGTCCTATTTCCCCTTGCAAGGGGAGGCAGACGACGGCGAAGCCGGGCCGAGTAGCCCCCGTAGTGCTCCCTACCGGCTACACGGCGAATCCGCTGAACCCAGCGACAGCGCAAGGCGCGGTCCTCACGTCCGGACCGCCTTCTCTCCCGACGTATTCGTTCAAGAAACGTTCGATCAAGCCTCGCCTATACAAAAGATCGAGGATACCTTTCAGACTCGCTCTGAAGCCGATCATTACGATTCGACCAAGCTGTCCGAATACCCACGATATTCGACGCAGGCCTACCCGGCCGATCCGAGTGTCAAATACACTCCAAATGCACAAAAAGCGAAGGCTACTTTTCAGTACCTCAACCAAGCTCAACATATTCCCCTTTCAGATATAAATCTAAGGCCGGAATATTACAAAACGGCTCAGTACCAAACTGATCGAACCCAGCACTTGCTACGCGAGCCCAGCGCTCCACGCGGCTGCGACACGGACTATCTCCCATTTCAGTCCGCCAAACCAGTTGACCTTGGCGGATCCGCTCACATTCCTCACGGGAATGACCCGGGGACTAACCCGCATAACCGGAATATAAATGTCCGACTTGGCCTACCTACGCCAAGTAAAACATATATAAATCCACTACACATATAATGTTAAATGTACGTCAATCTGTATCCCATCTCACCCTTCTTTGCCTTCCCCTGGAGGATTATTTCATTTTCAGGCATTTAAAATTAATTGCAGAAATAATTAATGGTTCAATGCCAATGTATTTGTCCAATTTAGTTAATAGAGCCTCTTCTTTTAGATCCCACTCTCTCTCTGTCATCAGGCATACCAGTCGAACTATGTCCAAGTCCTTTGGGGTGGCAGGAGCAAGGATCTGGAATTCTCTTCCCTTGTCTGTGCGTGTGTCCCCCTCCATTGGTCGATTCTTGAAGGCTACTGTTCAGTATCTAGACATCCGATAGTAGCCGCATTTACATAGTGCACTCCCCTTCGTTCTCCTCTCCCCCTTCTTCTTTTGGTGATGCAGAATATCTTTAAACTTTCCTTTATCTTTAAATTATTATTTCCTTTATTTACCTAAATATTTTTAACTTGTACTTGATGTTTTTCTTTTCTATGCCACCTCATGTCTAATTTTGTCTTTTGTCTCTGTTGTTCATGTGTGCTCACATAAACATATTGTTTCCTGCACAATAAATTATTTGAATTGAATTGAATTAATCTTATATAGGCATTTAGCAAAAATCAGTGTCCCGGGTGCAAACCCAGGAGAAGCGTCAATTACAATCATGACGGTTTTGTGAGTTTTTAGGGAGAAATTTTCTGATGATCTTACCCACAAAATGCGTGTCTGTTCGAAATTAAAATCGATCTTGTCGGGCAACTCAATTAATCTTAACGAAATAAATACCTAACTAAAGTCAGTGTCCGGAGTGTCAACTGAACGTTCTTGAGGAAGCATTAGTTTCAATTGTGACGGTTTCAATTGTTAGGTTTTTCGCATTTCCTCATTGGTTTTATTCTCGAACCTCGATACTGACGAAGATTTAGTGTACAAAATGGTTAATATTGAAATGGGCAGTTGATTATTTATCAGTGTCGCGTGTGTAACCTGAACACAACATGATTGCGATGATAGTTGTCGTATAATTGCATGATTTCGTATAAATAACCTGTAGGTATCTGCACAATTTCTCCCCAATCCCATTGAATGTTTCCTTGTTCTGTAATATGTGTTGTTTTGGTAAATGATTGGCGGGATGTATTAATGGTCAGAAGATAATTTTTTTGATACTGCTTTTTACTGATAAATAAAAAACCTCAGAGATGAAACAAAAATTGTGCAAAAAGTGTGGGAAACGAGATATTAGGGTCCGAAATTGGATAAAATGTGATGGAGAGTGCGAAAACGGTTGGTTTCATTTCACCTGTGTGAGCCTTAGGCAAAAAAAGTACTAGATCTGCTAAAAGACTCTTCTTTCTTGGTTGGTCTTCTCATTCTTGGTGGGAATGTTGCTTAAATAGGAAGATTAATGAATCCACACAGTGTCAGGGAGGATCCTCGGGAAGTCAATCCTTGAACATTCCAATTTTCCCTGGAAACACTCACTGGAAGAAGTCCAGTAGTCTAGCGATGTCATTGTCACGGAGTGTGTTTTGACTCAAGAGAGTGATGAAGTTGTAGATGCTACGTCAGGTGATGTTTACAGTCTTTTGGCTTGAGAGGGATTTAATCAATTATTGTTTCGTATTATTTCGGGTTTTTACTGACGTCCGCCAATTGTTACAGTCCAAAAATGGTTGATACCTCGGACAAAGTTGGAACTCGTACCCTTACTAAGGATAAATTTCTCTTTAGTTGCAACCAGTGGCGGCTCCTGTCTTGAAACTCAGGGGGTGTACAGAGATCCACAAGGGCTATCGCGGGGACGGTAGAGGTGCCTTTATACTAAATACGTACACCAGACACGAGAAATGTTCTCAAATGGAAGACAGAAATTCTGAAATACTTAACCATCAAAGGAGTTAACCCAAGGAATGATTGCAATAGTTGAAATGTATAGCCGCCCAGCAAGACCATCGTGGAGGTGAAAGCAAATCTTGCCATGGAGGGGAAGGAAAGGGAGAGGAGAGGTTCATGGGGAAAGAGAAGGGTTAGTCATCTAGATAAATAATGGGGAACATAAAAATAAAATCTATCACATTATAGGGGTTGAACTTACGGACCGAATAAGAACGATTTTTGATTTTCAAAGTTTGCATTAGTCCCGGTAGTGATTGATGGCAAGGGGCGGCCAGCATCGCGAATCCTGCACTTTTCTTCGATTGACAAATGGGACCAGTTCAACTTGATGAACTCAACTAAATTATTCATCGTAAAAGTATCTACTCAACACTCAATAACTTCAAAAAATCGTAACACTAAATGAAATAACACCGGGAAAAATAGAAGAAGTGTGACTGATAAAAATGATAAGGAAAACGGAAAGTAGTCTCGGTGTCGCTACCTAGCGGAAGAGCATGCCCCTAAGTATGCTCAACTCGGGACTTAAAAGGCTCTCTGATTGGTCAATCTCACATGCCCGCTTCAATTCAAACTGAAAATCCTCAGTCCGGAAAAATGCGGTCAAGTCTGAGGTTGAGCAATAATGTTACGCTCCAGGAAAATAACTATCACAGTCAAAGAGGTTTGGTAACCCTGGCCTCTTAAGCTCTGGTCGTTAGAGCGTTGCAACTCCGGGAAATTAATAATTTCTCGTAGTTGTGACGACGCGAGTTCGAACTCCTGTCGAGGTATCAAATATTTTTAGCCTGTTACAGTGGCGCAGTCGGTAGGACCCGAAATCAAACGAAACAATAATGAATTAAATCCCTCTCGAGCCAAAAGACTGTAAACATCACATTTCCTGTTGTTATGCCTTTCATTTCCTCACTCACTTGAGTCAAAACACACCCTGACACTGACCTCGCTCGACTGCTGACTTGTTCCAGCGAGCATCTGCTGAGCCAGCGGCCTGCAGTTACACTTCGTCATTCGTCCGACAGCAAACCAGCCGAGGTGGCTGGTATTTGACTCCGGGGAAATGTTACGCTCCAGGAAAATAACTATCACAGTCAAAGAGGTTTGGTAACCCTGGCCTCTTAAGCTCTGGTCGTTAGAGCGTTGCAACTCCGGGAAATTAATAATTTCTCGTAGTTGTGACGACGCGAGTTCGAACTCCTGTCGAGGTATCAAATATTTTTAGCCTGTTACAATAGCGATCTGTTGCTCCCGCGCGCTTCTGATTGGTCAGGTTGGGTGAGCTTCCCCCTTCAGCCCCTCCCTACCACAACCTTCTCTGTTTTGCGCGTAGATTTAGATTTCCCATCTTCTGTCACTAACTAACTTCAAATGAGAGTGGAGAAATTTTGAAACATTATTATTTTGGTTTGACTGGGGGTGCACATGCGCCTATGCTCCTATCAGTAGCCGCCCCTGGTTGCAACAATCCAACGGGTTGAGCTATGTGGCCGATTTAATCAAACTTCTTCGACTGTTCTGTAACAGGTATGTTGGGTGTCACACCTAAGGGTGGGATACAAACAGAACCAACTAATCCGCCTTTCCCAAACTGTTACTAGAGTGAGGTAAGGTCGCCCCGATGATATATGAAGCCTCGCCTACAGTATTACCTTGCTTCATAGGGATATCCTAAAAAGTCTGCCTGCCCCCTGCCGGACGGAGCTTGACAAAGGTAGGCACACCTACCTACCTACCTATGTGGCTTAGAGCCCACATTGGAACAGCTGGAAATGAGAAAGCCGATGAGCAAGCCAAACTAGCAGCAGCCAATACAAGCCTACCAGTAATCTACAAAAAAGTTCTCCTTACTGACCTCAAGGACATCGTGAAAACAAGGACCATGTTGGAATGGGAAGACATGAGGCGGACGAGCGTGGATGGGTGACATACCAGTCGGTTCTTCCCTACGGTGCAGTCGAGGCTGACAAATCGAATATCGATCAATTGGAAAACCACAATGGTATTATCAAACCACGGTAAGCACCGATCCTATTTCCACCGCTTTGGACTTGCTGATGATAATATTTGCAGTTGTGGACGTAGCCAGACATGGGACCATCTGATTCTCGACTGCCCAAACTTCGAAGTCCAGAGATCTCGACTGATGCGGCGGGTGGTGCTTCAAGGTGATATTTGGCCTCCAGAACTAAGTATTTTGGTGATAAAATATACAAAGGATTTTGAACATTTCATAAATGAACTTGATTTTGATTTAATTTAAGAAGGTTCTTTATATGTTTAATTCGTCTTTCATTTATATACTTATAAATTATTGTAACTATTATTGTTTCACTTTTAATTAGTTCGGAGAAAAGTTTTTGTAAATATCTTAAATACTCATGTATCAATTTCATAAGTTGAAATTGAATAATGTACGTATTAACCACCTGTAATCTGGGATGGGAGCAGGTGAGAATAAATTCCCTCCTGTTAGGGTGTACTAGCAGGAGGAAAAATTAAAAAAAAAAAAAAAAAAAAAAAAAAAAAACTCGGCGCTCCGCGCCTCGCCAGGGGGCAAGCCCCCTGGACCCCCGGTTACCTCTATTTACATACTTCGGACGAAATTATTGAAACACAGAATGTGTTTGCGTTGTCGCGCAACCAAGTGACAACCAAACAAGCGTCATTGTTTACTATTCATTTACTATTCATGCTCATAACTCAGGTTGATGGCCACGCACTTCACAGTAGTTAACATAATATGGTTGGATAAATCAGGAGCTTTCCAACGAATGGTGAACGATTTCTGTGCGATTAAAATTGCGGAAGTTCCATTTCCCTACCAACGGCTCGGTTGTACGTGAAAATCATAAGAAAATTTACAAGCGGTTGCAATCATGTTGACAATATCAATTATTGAGAATGATCATCTGTGTGTAAACAATTGATTCAAATAACCATGCTCATAACTCAGGTTGATGGCCACGCACTTCGCAGTAGTTAACATAATATGGTTGGATAAATCAGGAGCTTTCCAACGAATGGTGAACGATTTCTGTGCGATTAAAATTGCGGAAGTTCCATTTCCCTACCAACGGCTCGGTTGTACGTGAAAATCATGTACGTCACACATTTCGTTACCATCCCGCGTTCCATTTTCGGCTAGTTAGTCCATGGCTAAAACACATTCTGTGTTAAAAGTAGGCATAGCCATAGTTTAAATTTGGGACATATATCACATTCATAAACCCTAGTTGGTCCAGAATCCTCGGAATTAGTTTAAATCAAGCAGTATTACCAATATAATAAATGGTTGTGTAATAATTTGCAGCGTTTATTATTTTGTTTCCAGGAAATTCTCAATGCTCACTTTTCTGTGGCTCGCTTTCCTGTATTCACACAGTCAGTGGATTCTTCCATATAAACTACGAGATGATTTACTCAGTAGGTAACTATGTACGATCCAGATATTTTTGAATACCACAATGATAACTACCATCGAGATGTGTTACAGACCTCGAGGTGGATACAGATCTTTTAAGATGTTGTTATTTTTTCTAGGTCTGTGCCTCAAATATTACTTTTATAGTGTTGGCACTTCAAATGTTCTGAAACTAGGATGTTTATCAAGCAAGTACTCTCTTCATTTCACAATAAATTATAATGTCCACATATCAACTGTGTGTCATTCAGAGACCCTTTACTACTTACCTACCCATTTTCATTTAGTTTATAACTACAGTAATTTATCTCTTTGATGGTGCTGCCGTGAGGTTGAACTACAAACTGCTGTTCATAGGTGTCAAAATGGGCCTTTGTGTTGAGGTCCTCCAAGTGTGTAATATACATCTGTAATACGGTGTAGTTTCACAAGAGCAATGAGAATGATGTAACCACATAATACGGTGGTGCGATGGAAGGAAGGGATCCCACCGCTGGCACCAAATAGTGATACGGTGTTGCGTTAACCAGAGTACCTAATGCTAATAGTGTCAGAAAGATTTCGACTGGAAGGGTGTCGACTCTAGTTACGTTACACCTACTACTTACGATAACATAGGGTCCTAAAATGATATTAAAATATCTGTGTTTCTGTGTGTCATCTGAAAACATGAAATGAAATTCAATGCCTTTCTGTGATCGTCTTGGGCAGGTCTCTGGGGGGACTTCGTGGCGGGTCAAAAGTACCTACCTATCTTTCACAAAGTTTCCCTTGAACATAACAACACTGCGTTTTCTCTATTTTTTGAACTATGGTTTTGCAGTGTGGTCCCTAGTACACAATAATATGTACAAAGACCTAAGAAGGTAACTATTGCCAGCATGTACTAATAAATTTTAGAAATTTTAGGGAAAGGAGTAACCAAAGACCCTGCCACAGTGGGGAGTATCTTTGTCATGTTGTTATCCACAAAACACTCTAGGTTTCATTATTATTGTAATTTGTAACCTCTTTGGGATTACCTGCATATCTAGGTACTCACCATTCAATTATTCACTCAGCTTTCCAATAATATTTTTACTTCACTTTATTAAATTAACATCTACATAATAGGTAAACTATATACATACTTACTCAACAAAATTAATAACCTTAATGATCACAATAAACGGTAATAAATGCCAACAGTACTTATTCGTTATTAGGTGGATGGGTAAGATGCATTGCACGATTTGGCAATCAAACAACTAAAATTAATCTTTAACCGTCATTTTCCTCTGAGGCTTCATTGTCAATACACTCATCTGCCCAATCAGAGTCATCCTCCCAACCAACTTCATCTGTATCATGAACGGCAGCATCAAATATCGATGTACTCTTAGGTCCTTCAAGAGGTTTACGTGAATGTTTTGGAGACGGTGTAGCAACTCTCACAACCTGAGTTTTCGATATGACGGGTTCCATGTCTCTGAAGAAGTCCAAATCGTTGGAAGATGGCTCGACTTTGGTTTTGATGTCCAGTGACTCCAATTTATCGATCGGAATGTTGAGGGGAGGGTGGTCACTAGGTGCCTTGGCGATAGGTCGTGAAGTGGTTGGCAGTGGGGATACAAGGAGATCTTCTACAATCAACTTTGCTTCATCCATGTCTGCTGACAACGTAGGAACTACATCATTTTCTGAATCGATCTGAAAACATCGGAACATTAACATAAGAAGGATGAGTATAAGTTAATCATTCTTGTGGCACTTCAGACATTATATACAGGGTGGAATCGGATAAGTGACCAACATTTTTTTGTGTTAGTCTGCATCAAAAAAATATTAAAAGGCCGCCAACCTCATATTTTTATCTCAATCAGTACTCAAGATATGATTTTTTTAAAGGGTTTTTCAGGAAAACCAAGTTTTTTCGTTTAAACTCAAATTTCTCCGCTTTGGCACATTTAATTTTAAATTTAGAGACCTCATTTTCGGAGTCTGCGTTGAGTTTCCTATAAGAATAATGTACTTGGATTTGTAAAAAGTACCATCCAAAGACCATCACATCAGGTCAAACATTGACGATTTTGAAAAATGAAATTTTAGAAAATCTTTAAAACTTTACTACTCTTCCGAGAAAATCCTGGAAACTGGCAAATCTCATGAAAACTGCTTAATCTAATACTCTTTCCAACGGTATAGAGAATTTTACTTTTATTTTGTTATTTAGAGGAGAAAATCATGTTTTTATGTTGAAAAATGTGGGTTTCTCAATGAAATCGTTGATTTTCTCGAAAAATGACCCTTTATGAACCTAAGAGTATGGGGTCGGTTTCCACGTATTTTTTCTTGCTGGATCAAATGGTAATGCTTGCAGATCTCTCCAGCTATTTAATCGAGTTTTACACTAATTAACTAGTTTTACCCCACAACACCCATACGTTTAAGCGTAACAAACAAACTAAAAATTTGTGAGTTTAAGTGTAAATCTCGGTTATAACGGAGTTGGAGAGATCTACAAATGTTATCATTCGATTCAGCGTGGAAAAATACGTAGAAACCAACCTCATACCTAATAGCGGAATAGGGGGAAGGTGATTTGATTATTCTCCCTACCCTCAAGAGTGACAGTTCTAAAACACCGGGAAGGAAACTATTCCAATCCAACACAAAATTTGCATTTGACTCCTGGTGGCGATAATGAAATTAATAGGAATTCAAAATATCTTTATTAAACCCAATTTTTTCAGAGTAAACTTGCTGCCATTAAAAAAAAAGAAAAAAAGCCTTTTGGGCCTCGCCAGGGGGGCAAGCCCTCTGGACCTCCGGATGGTTCTGCTTAGATCCTTCGGCTAAAATTCAAGAAACATGGAACATGCTTTAGCCATGTTTTATTTGGTTGCTGTTTCCTTTTACTATGAATTTGTTGTCTGTTAAAATTTTTTATTTCATTTTTTTTTACAAAGGTAAAAATTCATTAACAGAACTATCAGACAATAACAAGAAAACTAAAACTTAATCGCTCAACCATGGGAGAGCAGCTCCATCCTCCATCCCTAAGGACCTCACCCTTCTCCGTGTCCCACGTATTCTTTGAGAAACTGCTTTTAGTATGGCCATTTGAATTTTTACCCTGGTCCACCCCAAGAGTGTGGGCCATCCTTTTCACAAACACGTTGAATTCGTCGTGCAGCGCTCCTTCCACTGAACAGATAGGGGGGTGAAAGAACCTCGACGGTCTTCGGCTGCCTGGTCATATTTCCTGTGGTTCTCTGCTGCTGCTGATCGGGCTACTTGCTTCCAGGTATGGGAAGAGTGAGGAACGGCGTCGGCATTATTATGCGATTGTCGAAGAACGCCGGCCTCCCACTTTCCCATACCCCTTCCACCTTGATGTCAGCTATTAAGGCTGGAACTTGATCTTCAGCTTCTCGTAGCACAGGTTCTATGACTGCCCCTCCCCATTCCAGGTCTGCTAACACAGCCGTTTCATCACGTACTGCATCATGACCCCGTTTGACCAAACCCCCTCTTTTACAATTTAAGGCATGTGTCACGTCATATTTCTCTCCACAGCCATCACAGGTCTCAGGCAATCCTATTGGCGTACGACCGTACCGCAATGCTAGTGCGTCTTGGAATTGTGTGGCCGTCAAGTCGAAACTGTTGGCCACCTTCGGGAGAACCGTCAGTCTGTTGTTTTCATTTTGCTCTATATGCGCCTGCTTTTCAAATAGCTCGTCATTTCATTCACCTCTTGATGTCCCAAAGGTATGGACTTTAATTTTTACTTAATGTCCAAAGTAAAAATGGACATTACTTTCCACTCTGTTGGGATGTTGGGAAAATAAAAAATCCCGCGCTACTTTCGTTCCACGGTTTCGTCACGTTTTTGCCCAGTTAGGTGATGGTTAAAGCGTGTTCCATGCTAAAAAAACCGCTTTATCTGGAAACAAATATATTATAATGTATTTCAGCAGATAGGTACGAGCATATAGAATGAAATCTTTGCTGGCTACAAAGTCAAAAGGTCTTGTCAGATGACGGGGTAACCTTATCAAAAGGAATCACTTTCATAGTCAAAATTCAATTTTTCTCTTTGCTGCGAGTTTCACTTCGTCATTTGTCTGACCCAAAACCTGCCGATACAGCTCGTATTTGACTCCAGGGAAATGCAACGTTCAAGGAAAACTACTGCAATCGAAGAGGCTTCATCAATTGGTCGTGGTGGCATAGATTGCCGAAGGGCTTGTCTTCAAAACTAACTTGTATCTCAAAGACGGTAGAGGCATGAGTTCGAGCTCTGTCGAGGCATCAACTATTTTTGGGTTGTTACAAAAACTAACGGAATCACACTTCCCTAGCAACAGAGCAGTTGCACGTGAAGATCTAGGATGTTTTGTTTGTTTGTACTTACTTTTGTGTGGAAAATAGTTATGCAAATGTTGGTTGACCCCTTTGTAAAAGACATATCCATGACAAAAATTGAGTTTTAAATGGTACCAAATTAGTAGGTACCTACCTGAGTGAAAGACGGTGGTAAGTTGTCCCAATTATCCCAGGCCTCACCTTCATCCTCGGTCGTGACAGGAGTAGTGGAGGTGGGAGCTTCTCCTCCATCAGGAGATGGTCGCTCAGTCAGGAATAGATCTGGATAATCTAGCATAAATCGAGTACTAAGTAAATAAAAACAACGATAATGAATTCCAAGATATATCTCATAAAATATTGTTGATAACATGAATAATAATCCCGTGGAACTGAAGAGAAGAATTACTATCTGAAGCAAGAACTCCTTTATAATTTAAGGAGGTAGGGGTTCACAGTTCAGTCCAAACCAATGATAAGTCTTGAGATTAATTGCCTTCCAACCAAGTTTAGGTAAACCCAGTTTAGGCTCCTGTCTTGAAACTCAGGGGATGCACAGAGATCAACAACGGCTTTCGCGGAGACGGTAGAGGTGCTTTTATACAGGGTGCGGCAGAGAGGACGGATGGTTTAAAAAAAAATCATACAATAGTTAATTTTTACTAAAAAACAAATTTATTGATGCAATCAGGTTCGCAAGGAAATAGCATTTGAGACAGTCAAGTGTGAAAAATCACATCAGGCATGTGGTGGCCGAAATTGTTGATGCAGTGCTGGAGGCGTTCTTGGTAGTTCGCGCAGACTCTCTCCAACATAACGCTACGTCGTAATGATCACCAACTTCTTTTTCCCTGAATTAAGACGGCGACGTGTTCCAACCCGACGTGTGTGGTTCCAGCAGGATGGGGCGACCGCCCACACAGCCAGAGCATCAATGGACGATATTCGCCCTCTCTTCCCTGGTCGCCTTATTTCCAGGTTTAGCAATGTTCATTGGCCTCCTCGGTCCCCAGATTTATCCATATGCGATTTTTTCTTATGGGGACACCTCAAGGCTTAGAGTATACGAGAACAAGCCCCGAACTCTGGACGAATTGAAGGACGCAATTCGCGTGGAAGTCGCCCAAGTTGAGAGAGTATGTTGGAGATAACGCCCAAGAACGCCTCCAGCACTGCATCAACAATTTCTGCCACCACATGCCTGATGTGATTTTTCACACTTGACTGTCTCAAATGCTATTTCCTTGCGAACCTGATTGCATCAATAAATTTGTTTTTGAGTAAAAATTAACTATTTTATGATTTTTTTAAAACCATCCGTCTTCTCTGCCGCACCCTGTATTAAATATGTACACCAGACACAGGAAATGTTCTCAAATGGAAGACAGAAATTCTGAAATACTTAACCATCAAAGGAGTTAACCCAAGGAATGATTGCAATAGCTGAAATGTATACCCGCCCAGCATGAACCATCGTTGAGGTGAAAGCAAATCTTGCCATGGAGGCGAAGGAAAGGGAGAGCATCTAGATAAATAATGGGGAATATAAAAATAAAATCTATCACATTATAGGGGTTGAACTTACGGACCGAATCAGAACGATTTTTGATTTTCAAAGTTTGCGTTAGTCCCAGTAGTTATGGCAAGGGGCGGCCAGCATCGCGAATCCTGCACTTTTCTCCGATTGACAAATGGGACCAGTTCAACATGATGAACTCAACTGAATTATTCATCGTAAAAGTATCTACTCAACACTCAATAACTTCAAAAAATCGTAACACTAAATGAAATAACACCTGACTGACTGACTGACTGCATAGGGCTTCCGTAGAAAGAAATCTCAGGCCTAATGGCTTATATTTCCCCAAAAGGGCCCCTTAAGAAATTGGGGATTCTATGGCTGCGGCCCCTAAACTTGTTGTTCAGTTCAACAAACTTCTTGATCTGTTTCCAATCGAGGTCTCTGAGTGAGGCCCTTTCGATTGTATTGTGTCCTAGGGATTCTTGCCTAGATCTCCAGAATCTGTCACAGTCGCATAGAAAGTGTTCAGCTGTGTCCTCTCCTCTTCCACACTAGCAGAGTGGTGAAGAAACCTTGGACAAGATGAAAAGGGTCCTCTTGAAGCTGAAATGCCCTGTGAGGACCCCTATTAGTTTCCTCATTTGCTTTCTAGGCAGTGTTATAATCCAGTCTGAACTACTCTTTTCGTAGCCAGATATACACATCCTAGATTGTCTATATCTATTGTTCTCTTTTCTCCATAGCTCATTTAGATCTTTGTTGGCCCAGGTATTTGCCTTGGCTTTACACGCGTTGTGCGTTATTCCTAAGGCTGGGGTCGGTCCATAATAGTTTCTAGCCGACCCCTGCCTGGCCAAGCGATTCGCCTCTTCATTCTCTGTATGACCTTCGTGTCCTGGCACCCAATTTACATACACTTTGTTATCCAACTGGGTGCCTAGCTTGGTCAGTTTATCTTTAGCCTCTTTAATCATTGTTGAGGTGGTGACCGGTCTCATCAGCACTTTGATGCAAGCCTGGCTATCTGCATGTATGACTATTTGTCTACTTCTCGTATTGTTTTCTATTAAGCTGTCAGCACACCTAATAATGGCATATAGCTCACTCTGGAACACAGTGGTGTGTGCATCCAGAGTGAAGCACTCAGTTATATCCAGATCAGGTATGTATACTCCAGCACCTGTTCTAGTCATGTTTTCAGATACGACTCTGGAGCCGTCCGTGAAGCATGACAGACGAGTTCTTTGAGTTCTAGGGACTATGAAATATCACCGGGAAAAATAGAAGAAGTGTGACTGATAAAAATGATAAGGAAAACGGAAAGTACTCTCGGTGTCGCTACCTACCGGAAGAGCATGCCCCTAAGTATCTCATCTATGGATGTTAGGGGCTCTCTGATTGGTCAATCTCACATGCCCGCTTCAATTCAAACTGAAAATCCTCAGTCCGGAGATAGGCAGTCAAGTCTGAGGTTGAGCAACAGCGATCTGTTGCTCCCGCTCTCTTCTGATTGGTCAGGTTGGGTGAGCTTCCCCCTTCAGCCCCTCCCTACCACAACCTTCTCTGTTTCGCGCGTAGATTTAGATTTCCCGTTTCTGTCACTAGCTAACTTCAAATGAGAGTGGAGAAATTTAGGGCGGAATTCATAGTCCTGGCCAGAGTAAAGATTTTTCCCGACTTCGGAAAGTAAAGAAATTTCTAGAGCAATTGCTCAGTCCTATTTGGAATTCATAGTTAAAGTTAAGTTTTTACTTTCCCAAGTCAGGAAATGTCTTGACTCAAGTAAAGATTTTTCTTAACTTTCTCAAGTTAAGAAAAATTTCTACTTTATGCAAGATTTCTCTTACTTGCAGAAGTTGGTAGCCATGATGTTGTGTATTATCCCTAAAAAAAGGGAATTTCCCCGCACAATTTACAACTTGATGTAACCTACCTACTCTGTTATCACATCAGTTATTCATGTTATCAGGTTGCTTTGTTTTGTTTTTACATTTGTTTTGAATGGCGTGAGCGTGATAATATTTTGTTTCCCTATCCCA
The DNA here is from genome assembly GCA_030762985.1 of Adelphocoris suturalis. Lineage (NCBI taxonomy): Eukaryota > Metazoa > Arthropoda > Insecta > Hemiptera > Miridae > Adelphocoris > Adelphocoris suturalis. The sequence continues at coordinate 71,766,761 of CM061048.1, forward strand.
AGTTAAAAATGTTAAAGAAAAGAGTTTGATTCAACGAACTCGGGAAAGTTATGGTGAGGAAAATCGTGGATTCTGTGTGCAAATACCGCATCCTAATCGCAACCTAATCAAACCCAGATTACCATAGAACATGGAAGAAGGCATTTTGAAGAGGCCTTTGGGAGGATTTTACCTGTACATACATATTTGGCACCATGTGATGCAGAAGTGTACCTTTTCTGAACCAGAACGTCGTAAAAATCTTATTTTGGTATGTACTCTAGAGATAATGTAGAGCCGCATTTCTAGCCGAAAAAAATCACTCCTGTCATTGTGCTGTAGGTAAACAGAACAGTAGGTAAGGTACCTTACCAATACTCGAGTAAGTGACCGAATCGAACGAAATTTCAACTTAGGTATTGCAATTTTCAACAAATTATAGAAAATGAAACTACTAGGATGAACTACGGAAGTTTTTTTTTTCCCCCAGCAAATCTATGTTAAAAACAACCAAACAAACAACAATGCAACAATCCTGGTCTTCGACTTTGTGGTCGTCGAGCATGTTATCTAATACCTACTGCGAAAGTATTGGATACAAGAACACCTAGATACTTAATGAATAGGGCAATTTCGAAAGTGAATAATCTTTCATTTCAAAAATGTGTGAGAAAAAGTTGATAGTTTCAACATTTAAATGCGAAAACGGGGGAAAAATCGGTTCATGTGCCGAATCTTTCATGTTCCCTACGTTCTTCCGCCCCCTAGGTTTTTATATAAACTTGTTACTCTGAACGGCGAAAGAAACATTGATAGTAATTTTCTTCTAATTTGTTGATCTGATCAACCTTACTTTCCCTATATAATTTTAATTCAAAGTTGATTAAAAAAAAATTACTCCTGTCAGTACTCACAATACTAGGTACCCACCTATACCTATAAATCGAGCACACGATGAACCATGAGACTCGAACGTTTCATCAACTCTTATATTTTCTTGAATATCAAACTCTTGCCCCACTCATAAATTTCAAAAATATTCTCGAGATCCATAACTTCTATGAAAGCCACTATATACACACACTATACGAAAACCCTTTTGGAAGGGAGAACTGATGGATTCTCACTAAGCAAATGCTCAAGGTAGCTTTCGTCGTGCCTTGGTTTTTCTGCTCATTTGAGGGGGAAAAACTTGAGCATTTGCTTGGTTTTCTGTTTATGAATCTCACTTAAGCGAATGCTCGAGCAATCACTCAAGCAATTACTTAGTCACTGACTATGAATAGGTTAAGTTGCCACCAGCTACTCAGAGCGTCACTTAAGCATTTCCTTTCAACTAAGTGAGGACTATGAATTCCGCCCTTAGAAACATTATTATTATTTTGGTTTGACTGGGGGTACACATGCGCCTATGCTCCTATCAGTAGCCGCCCCTGGGTAAACCTAGAATTTGTAGGTGACCACTTCCCTCAGCAATCAGCAATGACTTAGGATCGTATTTTTAAATATTTATTTGTGTATCTAGATCTTGTGTGTTGCGTTTACTGAGTTTTTTAAAAGATAAAATATAAAACTGAACCTATAAATTAATCAACAAATATATATCAGGGGCACAGCAGAGGGGGGTAGTTAGAATAAGTATTGGAAGAAAGTACCATTAAAGAAGCAATAGATATCATTAAACATTTTATACAATATTGTTTAGTTTTTTGACCACCAGGTGATAATTAGCACAGTTTTGGGATCTTGAGAGTCGGTCAGGCAATAATAAAATTCAGGTCTTCAAAGCCAACGTTTCGATGTATTTATACATCATCATCAGGGTTCGGAGAATTTATGTAGGTTTTTACAAAGTTATTTCGTAGTTTTTAACACATTCATGTCATGCACATACATATAAATACATCGAAACATTGGCTTTGAAGACCTGAATTTTATTATTGCCTGACCGACTCTCAAGATCCCAAAACTGTGCTAAACATTTTTTAACCATACAGATGCTTTATTTTTTGGCTAGTCAGTAGATATTTGCGCTACCCCTGGTAGATGGCTCTGATAAATGGTAACTGTTCTTAGACAAAACAAAATGAAAATCATCTTGACCGAATTGTAGTCAAATGCGTCTAAAATCATTATGTCAAGGTAAAGGAGAAAACAGAGATGTAAAAGGATGTAAAGCCATTTGAGCGCTATTTGCACTATTTACATAGATTTAAACTGTCAACATTTTGGCAGCAAATGGTATACCACTGAATGTAGAATTTTTAGAGCCAATGAATCAAAATCGAGTTTTATCTATTTGTTGAGTTTTTGCCAACTGTGGAAAGGCCTTTAATTAACTACAGTTGGATGTTCGGAGAATAAATTTGTTGAGAATAGGCAACAAGTTTATTTGGTCTTGTACCAATGTTTTCACAGTAATAACTGGAAGATTTATGTTTAGAATTATGTTTACATTATGTTTACCTGTCTTAACGGGTGTCGCTTCACCAAACGGTACACCAACATCAATTTCATGGGTCTTAACAGCTTTATTCGATTTTCTGCCAGCCTTGGAAACTGGATTAACCTGCAATGAAGTCAGAACTGATTAATTAGACCTACCGATACGAACTAAATAAGTTGTGGAAACCCATTTCAATAAAAAACGGAAGTTAAATGAGAACGTTGTCTTATTCCACGATGGATGTCATCCACGAACAAATCAATAAATTAGATCCCTTTATCAAATTCAACCTCGAATTCGGAGGAAATTAACTCAATTTTCTTGATCTGTCTGAATCATTGGTACCTAAACAAAAGACATATTTTTTTCATTTATAGGAACGTTACATATAGCGGCATAACATTTCATAGTAAATCAAATCAACCTGTAGTCCATAAGCATGCGGCCTTCCATTCTATGATCAACCGCGCACATCTATTCCAATGAGTGATCAAAATTTAACAAAAGAAAATCAATTGCCTAAAGCATAGCGACAAGTAGGTAACGGAGAGCTCGTTTACACCATATGGGATAAGGTTTTGAGGAAAAAGAGTAGGGACAAAAGGAAGATGTAACTGGAAGAAAAACAATGGATAAGCATTTTATGATAGCGTAGGTAAAATTCTATCATCGAGGGGTTACAAAGTGGGTTTTAAAAATAAAAACACGCTGCAAATTATTTCACAAAGGTTTATTATTTTTTCAATTGAGTATGATCGTAGTTTTAGTTGGCTTGCGAACGTCATAAGGCCCGTCCAGACTCCTCGGCGTGTCCCATTTCGAGTTGCCACAACCTATACTTCTATAATTATATACGCATGTTTATATTTCTCGATTTGAGCTCCAATCTATTCAAATAGTTATTGCCTTAATAATATCATTATCTAACCACGTACGAAAAGTCGAGAGGATATGTTATTAAATATGCGTAGGAAAAGCATTGGTATTAACACAGAAATATGACCTAGAAAAAACATATATTCATGCCTCGAAGGAACGCCGTACCCACCACAAGGTGCCGCGGCGCCTCCTCTCACTCCACCCCCCGCTCTCCCCCCCTCACCACCCACCGTGACCCCCTGCCGAGCGTGCCAGGCGTGCGTGCGTGCGTAAGTCTAACAAAGCCTTGAAATGACACTTTTTCGCCCGTTTTTGGCCCATAGCATCTATGCGAGTAAAGCGATCGGAATGGTTAAACGTTAGGACCAACTAGACCCCAAATGGAGTCTATGTGCGAAAGGACGGGTTTTTTAAGTCAATTCTTAGGCCTTTTATGGCCCGGACGGCGGACGGCGAACGGCGGACGGCGAACGGCGGACGGACATTTCAAATTTGGATTCTACGCACCTTGAAACGTAAAGTGACAAAGTTTGAGGGGGGGTTATAAACATTTTTTGCTATACGATCACATAGGCTTATTATTGGAAATAATAAACCAATAGTCATAAAGCTTTACTAGTGTCCGTTAAAGACAAAATCAGTGTTCAGGATAAAAGTGGCATTTATGAATTGAAATGTTCTTGTGGCCATGAGTATTCTGGTCAAACTGGTGGGAATTCAGGGAAAAATAGATAAACATGAAAAGGATTTGAGTGAAAATATAGGTAAGTCTGAATTAGCAAATCATTTTAGGGGATCCCATCATAGTTACAATTTTGATTTGGCAAATAGTTCGAAGAATTTCTTAATTTTTGTCTCAAGGGAGGGATGTTACTGGAGAATTTAGAAATTAGCAATAAGGGCAGGTCAATATATTCCACAACTGAATAAAAATGAATTAATGAAAGTGAGTTATACTCCGAGAAACAGACAATTACAAAAACGAGTACCTACACATAATACAGGGTAATTCCCTCGCAGATGCAAAAAAAAATTTGGGTGAAACTACATCCAAAATGGAGTAAAATGGCGAAAACCGCATATTTTTATCTCAATCCGTACTCGAGATATGATTTTTTAAAGGTTTTTTCAGGAAAACCGTGTTTTTTTCCTTTTAAACTCAAATTTCTCCACTTTTCTTTATTTAATTTTAACTTTTGACCAAATTTTTGGAGTCAGCATTAAATTTACTATAAGAATTGTGTACTTGGGTTCTTAAAAAGTACCATCCAAAGGCTCTCACATCAGCTCAAACATTGACGATTTTGAAAAAAGAATATTTCTGAAAATCTTTAAAACTTTACTACTCTTCCAAAACGAATCCTGGAAACTGGCAAATCTCATGAAAACTGTTTCGTCTAATACTCTTTCCAACGGTATAATCAAGTTTACTTTTATTTTGTTATTTAGTGGAGAAAATTATGTTTTAATGTTAAAAAATGTGGGTTTTTCAATGAAATTGTTGGTTTTCTCGAAAGATGACCCTCCATGAACCAACAAGTATGGAGTCGGTTTCTATGTATTTTTTCTCGCTAGATCAAATGGAAACTCTTGCAGATTTCTCAACTACGTTATAATCGAGTTTTACACTTTAATTAACTAGTTTTACCCCATAACACACATACATTTAATCGTAACAAACAAACTAAACATTTGCGATTTTAAGTGTAAAACTCGGTTATAACGGAGTCGGAGAGATCTACAAATGTTACCATTCGATACATCGTGAAAAAATACATAGAAACCGACCCCATACTCGTAGATTCATGGAGGGTCATCTTTCAAGAAAACCAACAATTTCATTGAAAAACCCACATTTTTTAACATTAAAACATAATTTTCTCCACTAAATAACAAAATAAAAGTAAACTTGATTATACCGTTGGAAAGAGTATTAGACGAAGCAGTTTTCATGAGATTTGCCAGTTTCCAGGATTCGTTTTGGAAGAGTAGTAAAGTTTTAAAGATTTTCAGAAATATTCTTTTTTCAAAATCGTCAATGTTTGAGCTGATGTGAGGGCCTTTGGATGGTACTTTTTAAGAACCCAAGTACACTATTCTTATAGTAAATTTAATGCTGATTCCGAAAATGTGGTCAAAAGTTAAAATTAAATGAAGAAAAGTGGAGAAATTTGAGTTTAAAAGGAGAAAAACACGGTTTTCCTGAAAAAACCTTTAAAAAATCATATCTCGAGAACGGATTGAGATAAAAATATGCAGTTGGCGGCATTTTACTCCATTTTTGATGTAGTTTCACCCAAATGTTTTTTGCATCTGCGAGGGAATCACCCTGTATATGGCAATATGGAACATACAATTTAACCATAGGGCAGGCCCTGTGCGGTTAAGGGGAGATGCTTGAGCTAACTGTTCATATAATATTCATTAATTGCAAAAAAGAAAACAGATACTTAATCACTCACAAAGTTATCTGGTTACACTGTTTCATTCTGTTATAGAGGAGAAAGAAGATCAAAACTAAACTATCAATTCATTAGATAATAATAATAAAGGGAACTGACATGATAATTAATGGGGTACTGCGAGTGAAATATCCATTAATTGGATATTTCAATTAACATAAATGCTTGTAAGAAGAGTCTGGCAGTTTTACAACCCATATTGGATTAGCCACGAGAAAACTTTCTTTTTATAACCCGAACGAGTAAGATTGGAGGGGGATCACAAATTTTCAGGCAAGGAGCGAATTAAGAATGGCATACTATAGAAAATGTGTCTAGAAGTACTCCATATACGAGTTTTTGGTGCAGGAACTACAGCTTGTGTAGTGAACCGGAAGGCGTACGGAGTGTTTTTAGAAAAATTGAAAAATTCCGGGTATTTGTGAAAAAAGGTGAGCGTCGACTTAATATACAACTGATGGACTGAGAACACACGGACATAGTTATACAGATCTACTGTAGGAAATCTACGTGGTTTTTTGACATTTTATGTCTTAGCTCTGGCACATAACTCGAAAACCGTTACCAAATTTGTTACCGAATATTCTGATGATATCCGCTTACAACCGAGTCGTTGCTAGGGAAATGATACTTCGTCGTTTTTCATCCCACAAAATTCGTTGACCATTCGTTCGAAAGCTCTCGATTTATCCAACCATATTATGTTAACTACTGCGAAGTGCGTGGCCAACAAGCTGAGTTATGAGCATGGTTATATGAATAATTGTTTACACACAGGTGATCATTTTCAATAATTGATATTGTGAACATGATTGCAACCGCTTGTTAATTTCTGATGATTTCATTGAGCTGGTATTTCGATGATGTGATTCATAGCAGGTGATCCGAATATTGCGAGTACGGTTTGATTTGTGAAGCGGTGGTTAAATAATTTTAATTGGTAATTTCTTTACTTTACACTATAGGAAGCTGTAATTTCGTATGTAGCCTCTTTAGGACATTTACTTGACGATGCCCAGGGTCCGGATCAGATGAGTGGCTCTTAAAGCTAATTTCTATGCTTTACACTCTAGGAAGCTGTAATTTCGTATGGAGCCTCTTTAGGACATTTACTTGACGATGCCTAGGGTCTGGATCAGCTGAGTGGCTCTTAGAGCTTGCATACGAGTCTGCAACTAAATACATAAAATGTCCCAATGTGTTGCAGACTCGTATGCAAGCGTTTCTTTATACACTAAATAATTTGAGATTACTTTTGCTCCGAGACTAGATGTTTTCTTTTGAAATTTGAGTACTTTGTGTACAATGGATTCTTTGTTTACTATACATTTCATAGAAAATTTGTCATTACTTTGAGAATAGATTTTTGCATGATATTCAGTGGATTGAATACCGCTGAAGTGGCTCCTCCCCAAGCAATAATTCCAAAGCCAATGATGCTCTGGACAAGTGCCTTGTGTACAAAAATTACACTTTCCTTCCCAAGACATCCTCGGAGGTTTTAAAATAAATGAGTAAATTTTCGAAGGTCCATTCGAAGTGATAGGTCCATTCCTATAAAGCTTGGAATTATCCCCCTGTTAAAACCAGATTGAGCAATTCTTCCCCTCCCGCCACTTCATCTGGTTAGCTATAGTCCCCTTCACTTTGTATGCACGTAATTGGTTGTACCTCCTGGCCCTTACCTTTCTCTCGACTGAAGGGCTTCAATATCCCCCCACCTGTGACTATACAGGGTGTCCTTTTTATAGTATTTCAACTCAGCTTCACGATGCGGAAGTCCGATTTTTATTTTTCCGTGTTTTAGGGTCTCAAATCATTGATTGAAACTTACGGTTTCCTCTTGACCCCCCTTTTTTATTGCTTTTTTCGATTTCAGGTTGAATTTGGAACAGAAAATGCCTCCTTGAAATTTTCTTTTTGGGGCTTCGTTCTTCATCGACATTTTTTAAACTGTATTCTGAACAGTGATTCTGTGTGTACTGAACAGTTAGAGGGGGGTTTTTTTTAACGACGATTTGGAAAACTTTTTCTAAATCGTAAGCGGTTCATCTGTAATGTCATCCCCCTGATGGTGATTGTTGATTATGGACGCTGGCGTCTAATGATAGATAGTTTAATGCTGATTTCAAAATTGTGGTGAACATCTCAAAAATTGAAGTTAAAAATAGTGAGAAAGTGTTGGTAAGGAATCGGCGATTTTCTGTATTTCGCAAAAAGTGGAATAACTCAGAAACGAAGCCCCAAAAAGAAAATTTCAACGAGGCATTTCCTGTTCCAAATTCAACCTAGAATCGGAAAAAGCAATAAAAAAGGGGGGTCGAGAAGAAACCGTAAGTTTCAATCAATGATTTGAGATGGAAAAATAAAAATCGGACTTCCGCAAAAAGTGGAATAACTCAGAAACGAAGCCCCAAAAAGAAAATTTCAAGGAGGCATTTTCTGTTCCAAATTCAATCTGAAATCGAAAAAAGCAGTAAAAAAGGGGGGGTCAAGAGGAAACCGTAAGTTTCAATCAATGATTTGAGACCCTAAAACATGGAAAAATAAAAATCGGACTTCCGCATCGTGAAGCTGAGTTGAAATGCTATAAAAAAAGTTCTGGGATTTTTGGTCCCCATTGCGTTTTTGCTTCCTCGGTATGTCAGGATGACCCTCCTAAAGTTTTAGCAAAAAATATTAATCCTAACCACTTTACCTGGGTCGATTTTTGCCAGTTATCGACTGCTATCGTAAACCAACCTCTAAATTGGGGCCGACGTGATGATTTGAAGGACGGATTTCAATTTTTTTAGGTCTATTTATGGGTTTTCGCATGCGCTGAACACGATGAACCTATTTATTTTACGCTCCGTCCACTAGTTATCCGGTAAACTGGCGGAGGGCACTGCTTGAAGATAGTAAAAATCGAAAATTTCACCGAAAATGCTGTCGCCAGGTTAAGAATTGTACTAGAAAAACATGCTATTATGGTCGGATAATATGCTTTGGCATGTTCTGAACATGATTCCGTTTTTTACTATACTTTTTTACTTCGTTTATTGGCCATAAACCTCAAATTACTTGTAGGGTAATAGACAAATTCACCCTAATTTCACCAGAAATTACGTCGTGTTGATAATTTAAGGTCCCAAAATACCTTGTGCCGATAAAATTTGGTATTTTCCAGGATACTCGATACAAAGCCGTAGGTAATTTGGCAAGGACCTGAACTGGCATTGTACTTATTCGCCAAATATAGCGGCGAAATGGAGAAAATAGCTAAAATTTTCCCATTTTTCTGTAAAATTCCTTAGTTTCCATCGGTTTTCCGGGGTCACATTCATAGTTCTGAATTGTCTGAACTGTGATTGGATTGTTAAATAAAAAAATGATGCAGTATAATTGAAAATAATATGTAATATAATTTTAGTTTCACAAAACATAACATTTTAACGAGAATAACATAACAAAAATATACAAAAAAAAAAAAAAAAAAAAATTAAACACGATGAAATATCGAAACATAAAAAAAAATCGGTGTGCGTCGGACCACACGGTGGAAGTTATACTTCTGTGGCCATAATTTATAATTAATAAATAAATTATGAATAATAATTTATAAATTATAAATTTATAATTTATAATAATTATAAATTTATAAATTTATAATAATTTATAATAAATTTATAATTATAATATTTATAAATTTATAATAATAATCTATAAATTTATTATAATTTATTAATTATAATTTATATATTATGAATCGATAGTTCTTAAAAATTTGTTCTTACTTTTCTTACTTTTCAGCGTGACGCGGTTTCTCGACCAACATCCCATCCCAAAGGGTCTAACTCCTCCTCCTCCTCCTCCTCCTCCTCCCTCACTCCTCCTCCTCCGCCTCCCTCCTCCTCCTCCTCCCTCCTCCTCCTCCTCCTCCCTCCTCCTCCTCCCTCCTCCTCCTCCTCCTCCTCGATTAATCGATAGTTCTTAAAAATTTGTTCTTAAATCCCATAGTTCTTAAAATTCAGCGTGACGCGGTTTCTCGACCAACATCCCATCCCAAAGTGTCTAACGGGCGCAAAGAAGTATAACTTCAAAAAGGTCCAGTTCAATTTTTCGATAGCTAGCACCGTAAGGCTGTAATTTCCCGATGGGCCCGTTTAGATGGGACACCCTGTATAAGCTGTGTCTTTTCTAACCTATGTTCGGCTATTGTTTGTTACTGATGATGACCTAACCGTCAAATTGATCTAACATTGTAACTCTTTATTTTCTAGAGTTTTTTCTGGAAAAGCCGAATATCTTTTGCGCAGTAGAGCAACGAAGGAACTTCGAAAATTGTGGAAAGAAGAGATTCATTCAAGCCTGGACCCTCACACCGTTCGTGTAAGAACCAGTAACAAGGTGTCAAAGTGGTGTTTTGAGAACTGTGTTTTCTGGGCATTATTGCGGCTGAATCCTGTGCACACTTCGAGTCTTTGAGTGTGCACAGGATTCAGCCGCAATAATGTCCAGAAAACACAGTTCTCAAAACACCACTCTGACACCTTGTTACTGGTTCTTACACGAGCGGTGCGAGGGTCAAGGCTTGAATGAATCTCTTCTTTCCACAATTTTCGGAGTTCCTTTGCTGCTCTACTGCGCAAAGGATTGCATTGTTTCTCACGGTCTGCTGAAGTCAATGCACTGCGGTGAATGTCCTTAGTGGATTGTGAGCGTTTCGAAGCTTACAGTAATTTATTATTATTTTTCTAAATAGATCTACCGATACAGAAGACTTTGTCAGTTTAGCCGAACAGTATAAATAAATCAGCATAGCCAAGGCAGCAGCAACTTGACTGTTTTTTCCCCACTGATAAAACTTTCTATAGGGAAATAACTTACTTTAGGGCGGCCATCCGAAAAATGTTTGGCACGCTTGCCTCCTATGACTGTAGAAGCACCAAGGATTGGGACTAGATCAGCAAGAGCTCTCAGAGTGGCAGCTACTAACTCATCGTTCATATCCATAACACCAACAAGTAACTGGAAATAATGATAAGGCTTGTCGATTAGAGGTAAAAGAACAGTTCACAATTATATTATTAATTTGATATCAGAAATTTTTCCAGGATGAAGTGGGAAAGACTCTGTATACATGCAGTTCAACTGTAGGAGCCAAATCGTAATCAGGAAAGATTTCCATCAATTACACAAGTACTTTTACAATTCGCCATCTACATCATGATAATTCTTCTAGATAAAATGATCTTCCGAGTAGCAGAAAATCTTAGTTACCCACTCATGGTCGTGGGTGGGAGGCGCAAAAATCGTAACCTCTCTATAATATGACACTGAGCCACATTGCCCAGATTCATTATTATTAAGAAGTGGGCAAAAATATTCAAATTAGTGGAAAATATCTTCTTTTTTTAAATTTATTTTTAATTTTTTCGGTCAAAAGATTAAAAAAAGATTAAAAAATAATAATAATAATAATAATAATAATAATAATAATAATAATAATAAAAAATAATAATGAAACAGTCAATTACGAAGATGCTGATCTAAAGAACAAATGAACACTCAAGATCCTATGGCTAGGTCTATGTCAATTATTTAGGAAAACTATAAAACAGTTCAGCACTTTCTGGATGAAATCTGAAAGCAATCAATAATTAAATTAATGAAATCTTTCGATTTTGGTTTATTCTTTCCAATAATAAGCCTGTGTGATCGTGTAGCAAAAAATTTTTATAACCCCCCCCCCCCCCCCCCCCCCCCCCTCAAACTTTGTCACTTTACATTTCAAGGTGCGTAGAATCCAAATTTGAAATGTACGTCCGCCGTTCGCCGTCTGGGCCATAAAAGGCCTAAGAATTGACTTAAAAAACCCGTTCATTCGCACGTAGACTCCATTTGGGGTCTAGTTGGTCCTAACGTTTAACCATCCCGATCGCTTTACTTGCATAGATGCTATGGGCCAAAAACGGGCGTAAAAGTGTCTTTTTCGAGGCTTTGAGTGTTAGACTTACGCACGCACACACGCCTGGCAGGGGGTCACGATGGGTGGTGAGGGGGGGGGGGGGGGGGGGGGTGGAGTGAGAGGAGACGCCGCGGCACCTTGTGGTGTCTGGGGTGACCAGGGGCGTAGCAGAGGGGTGTAGGAGAATGGATATTTAATACTTTTACGTACTTTACCCATATAATACACCGCGGCACCATGAGGTGGGTACGGCGGTCCTTCAAGGCATGAATATATGTTTTTTTCTAGGTCATATTTGTGTGTTAATACCAATGCTTTGCCTACGCATATTTAATAACATATCTTCTCGACTTTTCATACGTACTTAGATAATGATATTATTAAGGCAATAACTATTTGAATAGATAGGAGCTCAAATCCAGAAATATAAACATGCGTATATAATTATAGAAGTATTGGTTGTGGCAACTCGAAATAGGACACGCCGAGGAATCTGGACGGGCCTTATGACGTACGCAAGCCAACTAAAACTACGATCAAACTCAATTGAAAAAATAATAAACCTTTGTGAAATAATTTGCAGCGTTTTATAATATGAAATAAATAACGAAAATTCAGGCCTTTAATAGACACATACCTCTGGTATGATATGGGAATTGAGTTGAGGTATCGTAAACATATCGCAAAACATTGAAAAATATTTCAGGAGTGTGAGTCGAACTTGGATGTCCCTCACATGAAAAATGGACATGAGACGAGGAGCAATATGGTCCCGATATGTTTGCTCTGTAAAAAGGCCTATGGAATCATCACCTAAAACAAAATTATCATCAATATAAGTTATCTATTAAAAGTCGAAGGTGTCACACAGGCCTGGATTCTGACAGGTAGGAACATTTTTTTGGAACTGCATCTTTTAAAAACAAATATAAATATACTTACATGATTTAGGAGTCAGTACACGAGGTAGAAGGTGTTGTTGAGCCGTAGGATCGAGCATGACTATTCTAGATAGCAAAAGACCTCCAAGTTGACTAGCGACTGCCTCATCATTAAACTCGCTGAGGCTGCACGATAGGTCACTGTGGAAATGACCATACACAAGTGTGAAAAGAAGTATGAACTGGATAACACGACAGAATGGAGAAATCGTAAGCTGGGTATCAAATAGACAGAATACAAATCAGTGTACAACAGAACTGGAGTAAAGAGGCATTGATGCCTACTACCTAAGGCTACCTATTCAAGATATTAAGGTTTGTATGTACATTGAGTCCTGAACGGTTCTGAACTGACCACGCCCCTTTTTGGCTGTATGCACAGCGACCGAACCAGTTCGAGATTTTTAGTTCGCTGTTCACAGCTCCAGTGCGGGACTGTCCAGAACACGTTCTATCGGTCCAGGATTTTTTTTGGAATTTCTAGTCCCGCTCATGCGCAGTAAACTAGTTACGCTCCGCCCCCTACGATTTCCCCTGTGGGCTCGCAAGTGGAGTTTTGTTGTTGTTGTTTTCGGCAATACTGTTTGCGTCATTACCGAATTGGTTCGAAACGAGTATGGACTGCGAGGAGTAATGAACCAGTTGTCATCCCCTAACTTGTCGGTCCTCCTTCGAACCTAGTTCGATTCTGCACAGGTCCAGGACTCACTGTACATACAAACCTTTCAAGAGTTCCTAGAGATCCGTCGGTCTCAATACGGCGTGCGGTAATGAGAAACTTTACAGCACCTTAACCTTTTTGCGCCTGACTTTTAAATGCCCACGCAGCTTCCCAGTCCTGAATTTAAAAGGCCCACTCGGACCAAAACAGCTCTCCTATCCTGACTTATTTTGCGTTTTTGCACTCTTGCGTTTTTGCACCGCCTTTCTTCTAAGAAGCATTACAGGTTCAAAATTTGTTCAAATTTCACCAAAATGTTTGTTACATCATATCGTATTCAATCACGTAAAAATATCCAGTAAAAACAAATCCGCAAGTTCTAGGCATTCTCCCTTGTCAGAAAAATCGCTGTACTCTTCATCACTGTTAGCATCCGTCACAAGTTAAATTATTTCTTCCTCTTTGAAAGCACGGCAATTTCTTCGCAGCATTTCGCAGAAATAATGCCAGGATGGAATAAAACAAGACAAACTCGTACGAAAGGGCAAGTGGTACTGAAGCTTCTGGGAGGAGAATGGTAAACCCTCACTCCCCCCGCCCAGTAATGTCGAATATTCAATGTGAACACAGTCCAAAGTCTTCCAACTACCGCTCTGAGTCCGAAAAACCATGAATGATCGGAGGAAAAATGAATGGAGCGACTTCATAACAAAACGAAAAGCAAACTGTACTCGTATATATGCAGAGCCCGGCAGGGAGGTGATGCAAGGTTGGACTGTATATATGCGGACCCCGGCAGTGACGTTCACCTAGGTCGCTCCACATATATATGTGGACCCAGGCGCAAAAAGGTTAAAGTCACGTCAAGTCCTTAACGGATCTAGTTGTAACACTAAATCCATGGAAGGAGGGAATTATCCCTAGGAGGTTATTAGAGTCCATTATGTTATTTGAGGAAGGAGGTTATTTTAGACGATTAGGCCGGCTTCACACGAGGCGGTTTAGTTGATTTACACTAAGTTGCCTGCCCTTGGCACTAAGTTGACTGCCGTGTGAACGCTCTCTTCAGACGAGGCAACTTTATCACCATATGGAATCAACTTTATTTCCCAAGGGGACGTTTACTGAATTACAAAATTACTGAATTTGCTGTAACCTAGCCTCGACGATGCCCAATTCTTCCACGAATATGAATTCACGTCGTCGTGGTGATAACATTGCTAGTATACACAATCATAACAACACCTACCTTGTTTATAGGTTGCGTGACGTTTTTTTCTTTGCGTAACAAAATTTATACTTCCGGGATACTTCGTAATAGGTCTTGGTTGTTGACATTTGGTAATATAGGTAAAATTCTTAATTTAATAATTAGGTACCTACTTAAATAATTCAAATAATTTTGATGAAATGTTCTTACTGATTCCACTCTGTTGTGTTGGCTACAAATCATCAAATGCGCCATGACATTTTCGGGCCACTTCCCTCCACGCCTCATTTTTTTTAATCTTGTCACCATAATCGCTACACCTCATGTCCCATATCGCGGGACAAATTCGAATTGATTCAATAAAATTTTCTACATTCAAACTACGCAGAGCTATGCCTTCCATGGTGGCTCGAAGTTGACTCGTGTGAAGACGCTCATTGGCGGTAGTGTCCTTTGAATCGAACCAACTAGTGGGGATGAGAACGGTGCAGGCACTGTGCCAGGCTCCCACGAGCACGGGCGGACGAGTTGACCGCGTGTGAAGGGGTTCGGGAAACTCCATTCACTTTCCACAGAGCTACACTCCTTGTACCCGCCCGTTCACATTGCGTAATCAACTAAACCGCCTCGTGTGAAGCCGGCCTTATGTTTTTTCCGGATTGCGATTCGTTAACGTATCTGTATGGAAGGATGCGTCACCGTAACTCATTGCGTCAGACTAACGCGCGCCGGATTGTCAATACCGCACGACGTATTGTGTTTTATGGATCTACTAGGAACTCTCTATTTGCACCATGTTCATGAGCAGGATAGGATACGCCATCCTGGGAAATCTGATGTATAATAAATTGCCTAATGAATCATTTTTTTAATATCTGCGAAGTAGAATCTAAACAATCAGAGCAACAACAAAATCTGATGTTCTGAAAATGAAAATATCAAGTTGACCTACAAAACACACATTTTTGAGTAAATACTAGTGCTGTATTGCTTTTTTACCTACCGAAAGAATGTTTGTTTTTGATTGCTGGTTTTCAATGGCAGCTCGGTAAGGAAATTGTGAATTGTGATGAATTGATGAGTAAAAAAACTGTGTTCCAATAACGTTTCGATAGACGGCCTCAATTTGCAGTCAACGGCTTGCAATTGAGTAACGGCAATGTGCAGGAAATCCGTCATTCCAGGAACATCCTCTGCACAACATAGGTAAAAAATAATATGAGATATCTTGAAAATTGCAAATGAATTAATTTATAGGGTTAGATGGATAGAGCACATAGCTTACATACAATAAGTTATATAGCAATAAGTTTATCAATGTAATGAAAATGTACAACCCATCTTCAATTTGTTCCCCCACACTTGTAAGTCTATCGAAACATAATCTCGGAAGTATTTCAGGACTCATTTACAAAAGCTTGGCCCACCAACCCAAAGCTTTCTTAGTAGGTACCTACTTCGTACTTTATATGGCAGAGCCCCAACTCCCCTCTTATAAAATTATCATGGGTATAATAAATGATCTAATTATTTGTCACATACTACAGCAATACCAATAGATTCCAGACCTTCTCGACTTTTAAGAACCTCTTCTGTAAGAATCCCAAAAGCGTATTGGTCAATTGCTGAAGGAGGTTGAGGTATCCGAGACTCCTCATTGGGAGAAATTCCTCTCTCATAACGCCCTTGATGTGAGTCAGCTAAAAATCTTGCGCTCAAGTCTGAAAATCTAGTGAATAAAATGGATGTATGAATAAACCAAAATAAGCGAGAAAACTAACGAATTTGCAGGTCACTAATCAAGGTAATTAATCATAATTGTATAGTTGAGTATAAGGTAACAGTTAGTACTTAAGTGGTTTCAGCAATCAACTAAAATATAACCTTGCCTCAGTTGTGGTTTTATGAGATCAGTGAACGTATTCTGGCTCATGTTGTGTAGGAATAAGTTAGCAATTTTCAGTAAATTGTGTACAACCACTGGTTGAAAAAAAAAAAAAAATTAGAAAAATATATATATATATATATATATATAGGTATATACACATTAATAATTTAATGTATCTATATATAATATCTAATTCAACATTTTCCCAATCAAGTTCAACACTTACCCAACCAAATTCAACATTTTCCCAATCAAATTCGACATTTACCAATAAAATTCAACATTTACCAATAAAATTCGACATATATATATATATATATATATATATATATAGTTAAAATATTAATTTAACCCTTAGCATTCCTATACCGAGTTGTCACCGGCAAGGTGATTTCTCAGGCCACTCCAATAAATAAAATGGCCGTCTCTGCCTAAGCCCCGGTGCACACGATGTTGAATATATAGCTTTTCTCAACCTAATTCAACATTTTTCCAATCAAATTCAACATATATATATATAGTTAAAATATTAATTTAACCCTTAGCATTCCTATACCGAGTTGTCACCGGCAAGGTGATTTCTCAGGCCACTCCAATAAATAAAATGGCCGTCTCTGCCTAAGCCCCGGTGCACACGAGCGTCAAAATGACGCTGGACGCCGCGTCATTTTCAATCGGATAACTAGAGATACACAGCGGAGCATGGTGCGGTGCACACGGGACGCCGATACCTATCTGCAGCTGGCGTTAACGCGGATAGGTATCAAAGTTGACGCAGGTTTCTGTGGGACGCGCGTTGCGGGCGATAGGTATCTTGCCGCCCGATACCCCTAGTAGTACTCAACAGTCAATCGTCCGGTGCACACGTGCAGCTGCGTCACTTCGCGTCAACCATCATTTTGAAGATTTCGGCCCACTACCTGTCGTATTATATTATGCTAAATTGTATCGAAATTTGAGCAATTGAAGTAGAAAGGAATTGTTAAAAACCAATGCTATGGCAGAAAAAGCTCATACTAAATAAAATTCGGTGATCCAAATAAGATTTGGGAGTTTTAGGTTTTGTTTTTGCAGTTTTTATAAATTTTTCAGCAAAATTAATGAAATGTAGGTACATTTTAGCGAATTTTCGTCGAAAATGAAGCTATTGCGATGGCTCCAAAAATTGTAAAATCAAAATTTTGAAAATTTTCTTCATTGAAAACCGTTGTGAGACATTCTGAAACGAATCCTAGAGTCTAACATTTTTCATATATATATCATTCCAGACGATAACTCTCCTTACGATTGAGATAAAAATCCCGTTCTTGGGCCAAAAATTCAAGCATTCCAAACGAAAGGATGAGTTTGTTGGTCAAATATTTTTGAGCACGTTAAATTGGCAAATTTCGAAAAATATACTCAAAAATCACTAAAAATGGCTAAAAACAGCCACAAAGCGTTACATTTATAAGTTTTAGCACAACTTTAGTCAAAACTAAACTGTAAACGATTAACTAGGACATTTAATAAGTTTTGCACAAAACTATGCTGAAAAACATAGGTAGGTACTTTAATTTCAATAATATTCGATTCTTCAGTACTTCCGATTTCTGCCCTCTTCTTTGCGAAATACGTACTTGTGCACCAAATACGAAAAAAACCACTTTCTTCTTCAATATCTGGGCGCGGGTTGAGAGATCCATCCTTGTAGGTGGCGAGCAAGAGACTGACGCGTCATGACGCGGCTCTGGCCTATCCCCGTGTGCATTGAAACTCAGATAGGACGCAGATAGCTATTCCAAGAAATGACGCGGCGTCCAGCGTCATTTTGACGCTCGTGTGCAACGGGGCTAAGGCGGCTTTCACACTGCCCGCGATTTGAGCGAAGCGAAGCGATGCGATTACGCGCGAAAAAGACAAAACGCCGCGCGAGTAAGGTTTTTAAATGGGAGGAGGCGACGGGTGTTCACACTGCGAGCGGTAGAGGGCGGTTGCGAGCGATTTCGTGCGAGTGGCCTCTCGCAATCGCAAGGAACGTTGCGATTTGAAGCGAGCGATTCGTGCGAGTAATAGATTTCGCGCTCTCCAGTTTGTTGTGCATTGTAAATTATCTTGTTTTTGAATTACTTATTTCACATTAAATTCACGATGGACATCGAGAAGTTGATAAACGGTGTTCAACAATTTCCAGCACTGTGGGACCAGAAAAACAGATTTTACCACAACAGGGACGTCGTCCGCCGCTCCTGGAATGAAGTAGCTGAAGAATGTGAAGCTGAAGGTAAAAAATTCAGTATTTAATTTCAATTTTTATTTATTTAGCAAGTATGAACAAGATTAATAGTGACAACTTTAGTGACAACAGCAGCACACTGTAGCAAATAAGTCGTTTGCAACCGATACAAAATGGTTTTGAACATTTTCTTCACTGAAATCCATTTTGGCACATTCTGAAACAATTCCTTAAGTTTTTCTAAAAATCATAAAGGTACTTATTTAAAAAAACATATTTCTCAAAAAAAATAAATAAATGGGGGCGCATTTGGTTTGATTTAAAACTAAAAAACCTAGGTATCTAAAATAAATCGTTAACACAATTTTTTCTTCCCTTAACCATAGTTTTAACTGGAAGATTTCTTTGAAAATTCGCTCATTAATATTCATGCTGCATGAATGGACTTTTTGTAATTTCATACAGAGTATGAAGAAAGAATCAACTAGGGGGTGTAGAAAGGGTTGAGGGCGCAATGCGCCGAGTTTTTTTTTGTTGAACTTGTTGCATTTCCGCTCTTAAAAATACATTGACTAAACTTTATAATTAAAAATTTCTTACTCACCTAATTGTGACCATAAGCTTTTCTTCTGCCGGTATGGCCATTCTGAAATTAGTGTCCTGCTTTTGCACTGCATTTGAAATCTGGGATAAAATATAGTCAAAAGTGTTTGAGCTCATCCTGAAATACCTCCAAAACCGCTCTTCATCCTCTCGCAGTTGAGGGTACAAATGGTGATATTCACCTAACGCACATCTTGGCTGATTCACTTCATGAACCCACTTTCTTTTACGCTTTCTTTTAATTTTCAACGTACTAGACTCTAATAAAAAGGAATTAACAGAGTTAAATGGGAACATCTTTCCGGGACACCAAATACTCGACTGGTCTACTCGCTCGCCTGTAATCGCTAGCAGTGTGAACACATCATCGCATCGCATCGCTTGGAAGTTCGCGCCTCCATTCGCTTCGCTTCGCATCGCATCGCATCGCGGGCAGTGTGAATTCAGCCTAATGCTCCAATAGGAGTCCTCGACTGGCAACTCGAATTTCCTGATTTCCCATGCCGGTCATGGACCGGCACTTCTTTTTGATATTTTTGCTCGTTTCCAATTCTTATTTGCACTTCCTGGATATCTCTATGGCTTCTCATATTGTTTTACCACATAATACAGAATGAATCAGGTGGTAATAGGTTGACAGAGCTGTACTGAGAGCAAACAATGAAAATCCAAATGTGAATACGTACTATCAGAGCTCAGTTTCCGACTACTATTTGAAAATTTTAAATCAATATCTCCTGCTTTTATTCCATTACTTCAATATTTTTTTAATAATTCTTTCCTTTTCTAATTAGTTTTATTCAGTTGAATGTATGGATGAGAGAGCGATTGAATCGTTATTTTTAGAGTTGCAGGATGAAAAGTTTGCAACCGGAATCGATAGAGATGACGATGACCTCATTAAATTTCCTAATTAAACATTTTCATAGGTTAGGTATTTGGTTTATTCGATGTATTTAATAATTTAAAAAACTTAAAATGAAAGGGGTGGTTCGATATTGAATGAAATCGCTGAAACACTAGCGGAGCAGCTGAAGTGGTCAAGACCAGAAGGGAAACCGTGTTGCCGGTCAGAGACTGGCATAGGAGTGCTGGGAACACCCTCTTCTGTTTTCAAGTAGTGCTAAGGGTTAATTTATTTTAATTTTTATATTTAATTATATAATTTTTATATTATTTATTTTTAATTTTTCATATGATCAGGAGATAACTACAATAGCTCTTTTTTGTCGAATTACAATAAATAGGGATTTGTTTGTACAGTAAACTCTCTCTTAACTGGCCTTCGGATTTAGGCTGTCCGTCCAGTGGACGCGATTTCGCGCGAAGAGGCGAACAGGCGAAAAGAGGCGAATTCGCGCGAACGGTTCGCCTCCCTTTCAAACACACTGTTTTAACTGAGAGCCCGTCCACTGCAAGGCGGGAAGTGGGGCGAAAAGGGGCGAACGTGACGAGAATCAAACCAGTTTGTTTTTCAACGCGCCAACAAGCGAAATGGATGTTGACAGTGTGTTTGAAGGCAGGTGAACCGTTCGCGCGAATTCGCCTCTTTGCGTGAAATCGCGTCCACTGGACGGAAAGCCTTATAAGCCACCCTTTTCATTTAATTAATTGTTTCTCTTTCGTCTTCACTCTCCACAACCTTCCCAGAAAGAGGAGGAGGAAACATCATTTTGGTACTGCATGACCTTCCAAGAAGGTAGTGGGAAAGGCAAGAACCTCTCTTGCTCCTTTTCTATGAATTACATACCAGTGAAAAATAAAATATAAATAAAAGAACTGAAAACATTCACCTCTCATTTATTTCCTACAAAACTTTTGCCTTCAATATGTGTTGTCCAGGCATGGGAGGGCAAACACTCTCGGAACTCCAATCAAAGAAGGAGAATTAATCGAATTTACAGTCAACAAATATATAAGTACTTGTTTACGAAATTTTAACTCCGTATACTCAATTAATCAACCACGTCTATATGTTAAATACACGTGCAGTTATTTTTCTTACGAAAATGCCTGCACTTAGGCCGGTTAGGAGAGAGAGTCTATGTACTAGTATATAAAGGTGACATTGAAAGGTATTAATGAATACTACTTGAATTTTAAAGTTAACTCCAAAGAATGGAACTACTAATTGTGTAAAAGTAGTTTAGTTGTATGTGCAGTAGATCAGTTGTAGGTAGGAACTTATACAACTAAATTGTATACAAGAATTTAAAAAGAGAGAAATACAAACCGACATAGATACTCCAAACCCCCAAGTTTCCAATAGCCTTCTGGAGTCACATAAATGGACGTCTGACAAATGTTATTATGAGAGGATAATGCCTGAAAACGAAAATGAAGTTTCAAGAGACAATTTTTCAATGAATTATTATAATATAATAATATAATTATTATAATAGTATTAAATTATTATAATATTATAGGTACTAACTTTTTAGGGAAGTACCAATTTACATACTTACACATTAAATGAAATAATGAAGTAAAATTGTTTCAATGGAAGGTTTTTGGCTTCTGATTTTAAATTGTCAATTCTCAAGTTCACTGCTCAGGTTGACTGAGATTGATGAAGAAATATCCTGTGTGCTGATATTAGATTCTTGAGAAAAAATACCTAAGTGAATTTGGTCCATAGATGGAAGAAAAGGGCCTAGAATGTTTTGTTTTAGCGAATTTACGTAAAAAATTGTTATGCTCCAGGAAAATTATTCTCTCAGTCGAAGAGGTTTCATCACACCGACCTCATAGCTCAGATCGTTGGAGTGTTGCAACTACAGGAAATTTCCCGAAGTTGTAAGGACACGAGTTCAAACTCCTGTCGATGTATCAAATATTTTTGGACGGTTACAGTGGTTGCAGTTGGTAGGACCCGAAATCCTACAAAACAATAATTAATTAAATCCCTCTCGAGCCAAAAGACTGTAAACATGACATTTTCTGTTGTTAGCACCTTCCACTTCCTTACTCACTTGAGTCTAAACACACAGTGACAATGACCACGCTCGACTGATGACTTGTTCCAGCGAGCATCTGCTGAGCCAGCGGCCTGCAGTTTCACTTCGTTTCGTCCAACCCCAAACTAGCCGAAACGGCTGGTATTTGACTCCGGGGAAATGTTACGCTCCAGGGAAATAACTCTCACAGTCGAAGAGGTTTGGTCACCCTGGCTTCATAGCTCTGAGTGTTGGAGTGTTGCAACTACGGGAAATTTCCCGGAGTTGTAAAGACCCAAGTTCGAACTCCTGGCAAAATATCAAATATTTTAGGGCCGTTACAGTGGCGCAGTCAGCAGTACCCGAAATCATACAAAACAATAATTAATTAAGTCCATCTCGAGCCAAAAGACTGTAAACATCACATTTCCTGTCCTTAGTACCTATCACTTCCTCACTCAAGTCAAAACACACCTGATAATGACCTCGCTCGACTGCTAACTTGTTCCAGCGAGCAACTGCTGAGCCAGCAGCCTGCAGTTTCACTTCGTCATTCGCCCGACCCCAAACCAGCTGAGACGGCTGATATTTGACTGCAGGGAAATGTTATGCAAAGGTTATGCTCCAGGAAAATAATTCTCTCAGTCGAAGAGGTTTCATCACACTGGCCTCATAGCTCAGATCGTTGGAGTGTTGCAACTACTGGAAATGTCCCTTAGTTGTAAGGACACGAGTTCGAACTCCTGTCGTGGTATCAAATATTTTTGAGCCGTTACAAAATGAAGCTATTGCAATGCCGCCAAAAATCATAACATCAACATTTCAAAAACTTTTCTTAATTGAAATCCTTGTTAAGGCGTTCTGCCGTTTAACTCCAGGGTTCGTTTTAGAATGCCTCAAAACGGATTATAATGAAGAAAATTTCCAAAAAGTTTGATGGTATGGGTCTTGGAGCCATTGCAATAGCTTCATTTGTTTGAAGCAAGTGGTTTTTAGCTTTATATACTCGTATATACGTGAGAGTTTGCATTCATGTATGTATCATTCTAGGAGACAACTCTCCCAAGGATTGAGATAAAAATCTCGTTCTTGCGCCAAAAATCAAGCTTTCCAACTGAAAGGATGAGGCATCTACAAACTTGAAACTCAAGAATTTGAACAACTTTATAGACGCCTCAGTAGATCTGAGTAACAATCGTGTCTTATTGATAAGGATGTTTCGCTAAGCCGCCTGTAGGATCGTAGCTACATAGGGTCAGGTGGGGCAGTGCGTCTCTTTGTTTTATTTTGCTATGAGGACACTCGATTTTAACCCTTTCACGATGGCCGCCGTATTAATACGTCGGCCATCAAGTGCTCCGTAACGCCTGCTGACGTATTTTGGCGTTTTCGAATTTCCCTCCATTCTATCGACTCTCATGCCATCCGTTGAGAGGCATTGTAACTAACATCTACGTCTAGTATCTAATAGAATGTGCTAGTATCAAAGACGTTGTTGAGAGTTTTTATTCACATCAAAATAGCAGGAAAACGTTGACTTGGTTACTGTTTTGTTTTTTGCATTCGGTCTTTGTCATAATTTTAGTCATACCTGTTTCCATACTTGTACTTTCTTTTACGTTTTTATTCCTCACCATGGACCACCGCAGGTGGACGGATGAAGAAATTCCTAAAGAAATAATAACCGGGAGTGACAGTGAGTTAGGGAGTGATGTGATTGACGTTGAAATAGAAGCTCGTTCAACAAACTTTTTGTATCAACTCAAAGACGATTGTTTTGACGATTTTCTCGATGATGGTGATCATGATACTCGGGAAATTTCAAATTCTTATATTCATGATCCAGTTCCGAAAAGCGAAGATGGTTCACCGCGATTGGAGGGCCAATTATTCAAGCACGGGGGGGTGGGAGGGCTCCGAGGCAGTCAGGCCAGGCGCGTTGCAGTGGCTGAACGACGCCCGTCACGTAGTGACGTTCCGATACTGGTTTTGATTCGATATTTGATATCGGTACAATATCGAAAAAAAAGTATCGATATTTCGATATTATTGAATCAAAAATATCGATACCACTAGTATTGGATCATTCGATATCAATGACCAAGTAATGGGGGTTTTTTTTTTTTTTTTTTTTTTTTCAATTTCATACTGGAAAGGGCACGGAAATCATAGCTTCATCAACTTTATTTTATATTAGCTTTTTATTACATATATTTAAACTTTGACTTATTTAACTCAGAAATGTAAAAAAACTGACACAACCTACTATCTACTAAGAATATTAAATTTATATCTACTAACAATATTAAATTAATTTTCATTATATTTTATTTACGTAAATTGAAAAATGTGCATATATATATTGTTATATTCTTCCATGTAAAAAGAAAACAAAAACTTTTGAAATTGAATATTTGCCGTGGTCATGGCATCATCATCCGTGGCCCATGTCCCTCTATCCTGTTTCCTCCTGAGGTTTGTCACCTTACAAGGGTTCTGCTTCCACTTATTCCCTTCACCTCTTCAACGCTCAAATTTCCACAGCCCAATATTACATATATCCGTGATTCGATCCGATATCACTACTTTTCTTTCGATACTGTAAAATATCGAAAGGCTGATATCGATAGAAATATCGAAAGTATCGAAAGGAAAGTACCGATATCAGTAAATATCGATAGTATCGGAACGTCACTACCGTCACAAAGGGGTTAATACGTTTCTTAGGGAATGATAGATCAGGTGTTTATTATCACCTAATAAAAATGTTATCCTCCTCAGTGAACAAATAAGCTTAATTGGAATCATTTTCCGTGAAGCCTTTATCCAATATCAGAGTGTGAATTTGAGGAAGGTACAGTTTTCAATGGTTTTCTAGTCTAAAACCCTTCCTTTCCTGTTTATCTTTCAACCTTTTGTCTCTGTATGAACTGGGCACTTGATAACTTCAAGGCTACAAAAATTGCTGCAGTAAATTAATAAAACGTTTTTGCCCCTCTTTTTTGACAGTGGGGCAAGTGCGTTTCATTGAAAACCACATAAAATTACCAAGAAAAATAAGAAAATCAAGGTCTTGAATCCTAGTTTCCACCCAGAACCTCTTCCTCAAGCCCCACGCTTCTCCCAAACCTCAGCCATATCTTATTCTGCAAAACTCTAGAGTCTTCAAATTCTCTCTCATGCAAACCTCATTTCCCAACCAACAGCGAATCAGAGGACAGCCAACAAGTGGATGAATTCATTGACCATTTTATCAACTCAGGAATTCGTGTTGAGTGGCTAAAAATGATCTATTTTGGCGTTTTACTTTTCATTAACAATTCATTTTAAATCATACCGTAGAACGGGGTTACAATGGTACATTTTTCATGGTTTTTTATAGGTGTTTGATTGAAGGAATGAAGATTCCCCACTGAAATTCATACAGGTGAAACTAAAAAACATGTGTGAAGTGCTTTCTAAGTTACAGGTCCCTATCATTACCCATAAGGCCGCGGTGAACCGTCAAAGTTGTACTACTTTTACACCATCAAACGGGGTAACTGTGGTACACCAGCTCTATTCTGTTTCTAGTGCCTAAAAGCACGCTCTGTACTAATGTTACCCCATCCAGATTGTAGCCGGGATTTTTAAAAATATAAATTAGAAATTCTCTTCTGAAGAGTACTTTTGCCGATATTGTACCGAGAAGAAGCTTTCCTCACTGACAGCCTACCACTAATGATGTCCTCCAAAGCATTTTTCATTGTCTCTTCGGTTAAATTGGCATAAGGCCATGATCCCAATTTTCTTTTGTACTTTCTCATGATCAAAAACTGAAACAATAGAGCTGAAACAACCCCGGTTTTTAGGTGTACCACTGTTGCCCCGTTTACCTTCCCACTTTCATATAACCCTACCCTCTGGAACCTGATAACACATGATCAAATTAATTCATACATGAATATCACTGTTATCCAATGCTAAAACCATACTTAAGCCAGAAATTGAAGTCAAGAAGCCTGGAAAGCCGTGAGAAACACAGTTTGCAGCACACCTCCCAATTGTTGTCAAAATACAGAACTGATAAACCTTATCAAACAAGAAGAAGTGGGGTTGTTTTTGCTGTCATGACTAAAATCCATTAGGCAATAATCAAGTATCAAATGCCACCCTTGGCTGTTTTCCTAAATTCAGTAGGTAATGCAAAAATGTGAAAAATATGAAAAATGACGTCAAGTACCATTTATACCCCGCAAAAGTAATGTAACCCCATTCTACGGTACCTAAAATCTACCTACATAGGTTAATTTTATTTTTCAGGTAGAAAGTTGAAAACGCACTTGCCCCCTGTTGGGGGGCAAGTGCGTTGTTTGAATGCTACTAGGTTTTCCCCAGTTCTTAATGAATTACTAACTTCAATTCATTATATCCACGCGTTTTTCAACGTAGAAATGTCTGGGGAATGTAATAAAACTGTAGTCATTATTTAACTTGTAGTTTGGGGGAAATATTAGCATCATGAAATCAGATTCATGAATAACAGGTACGCACTCCCAATACAATTACATTTACAATTACAATTTTGATTTGACAGATAGACAGTTTGTAGAATTTCTTCACTTTTGTCCGAAGGGAGGTATGTTGAATGTACTTGAAAAATTCGAAATTATCAAAAGTGACAGATGTGGTACCTAAATGTTTAAATGAGGATGTACCTCAATATATTTCACCACTAATAGGTCCATTTTTATAAAGCTTGGAATTGTCCCTTCACAATGTTGAAACCATATTTAGTTATTTCACCCTTTCACTTCATCTAATTAGCTATAATCCCCCGTCACTTCATTGGTTGTACCTCCTGCCCCTTTCCTTTCTCTTGACCAATGGGATTCAATCTCCCTTCACCTGTTACTATAAAAGCTGTGTTCTTTCTAATGTATCTTAAGTTATTGTTTGTTACTGATGATGGCCTAACCGTCGAAATCGATTTAACAGTGTTACTCTTTATTTTTCGTGGAAATAGACAACGTTTTTCACTAACTTCCGTTTTTTTTGCCTTCTGCGAGTTGACCAGAGTCAGGAACTAACCCGTCATTATGGATGCGACGGTAGCGCGACTACCGGTACCTAATCGAAAACGCGAATCCACCCCGAGGAAATACATAGAACATCATAACCCGATCCATCCACACACACTCCATGTGTCCGGACCAAGCAGAAATGCTAACGTTGATAAGAGTGATAAGGAAGATGCATGGATACTGAAAACTAAAAAATTGTCAATATTGGGTTTTCATTTACCTTTTGAGATAAATCATAATAGGGTAACTAATAGTCATAAAATTTTGCAAAGTTGTCTTCTAACAATTCAGTCTTTATATAAACACTAAAAATGGTAAGTAACAGTAGAAGGGGACACGTACGATTTTATTGGGGGTCTTCTCTAACTGTTCTTAGTTAGGAATTCGTTCTTGTGTTGTGACTCATTTGTTTTCACCCTGATTTTCTGTTAAACTATGTACTTTTCGAAATATTTACTCACTTGGCTTCGGAGTTCAACGTTCCAAAAACAGTCATTATATTTATTGGAAAGTTAAAGATAAGCTCCGTGGTCGGAATGCCTCAGCTGAACTTTGAGGTTTATTTGACGTTCTGCATGATCGGATGATTACCTCCGTCAGCCGAGCTCGATAGCAAGGATTATATTACAGAAATTTCTCTAGACAACAAAACAACGTGACCTTCGATACGACTCCCCTTTGAACGAACACTCTCAACCGTGAACCCCTACCCAACTGGTTTCAGTAACCTTATGGGCTCATAAATGTCAACATCTGATGGCGATGGTCTAACAAGTGCAAAACATTCTGAAGACCATTATCACAAGCAGGGCGTTGTTTGTATCAAAGTCAAGAAGAAACAGGGAATAATCATAAGAGTGCAAAAGAGATATCATGAACGTTGATCTCAATGTTGTTCACTTAAGAGTACGTTCATAACATACCTGAACTAGGTTACACTGTTCCCTCAGTATTGAATCACATTAGGTGAGTTTTGTATAAAACTTTATAAATTTGCAGGTGAGTGAAGTGATCGAAGATATGCTGAAACGAATGCAGGGCCACCCAGGCGTCATAGGCACCGTTATCATCAACAAAGAAGGTATGTACGTCTTGGAAATGAAATTCTTTCAAACTCATTAGGTAAATAACTTGTGCAAGAACTTTGTTTAGTTTGTGAATTGACGTAGGTAGTTGAGCTTTAGGCTGGAAGAAGGATATAGTAGTCGGAGTACTTCATAATTTAGAAGCTCACATGTCCGAATCTCCGAACCCTTTCAAGAGGCCCCTCACGGGAAATTAATTTTAAAAAAATCCTGGCAAATCAAAACATTATATTAGATGGAAAAATTATGATAGAATTTGCATTCTTTTGGTTATTAATCGATTCTCAGTGATTTATACAGGGTGGAAGCGGATAAGTGACGAAAATTTTTTTGTGTTGGTCTGCATCAAAAATGTAGTAAAGTGCCGCCAACTGCATATTTTTATCTCAATCCATACTCAAGATATGATTTTTTTTTAATGTTTGTTCAGGAAAACCTTGTTAGCGAATTTTTGAAGAAAATTAAGCTATTGCTCTCGCCTAAAAATTTGTAGAATGTGAATTTTTGAAAAACTTTTATGCAGAAATGCGTTTCAGGCTATTCTGAATCATATTCTGAAGTTTAACGCATTTTTTAATGTATGTATGTACATATGTATGTACATATGTATGTGTCATTCCAGACGATAAATGTCCGTAGAATTGCTAGAAACTTCAAACAAATTTTAAAATGTTAAGGACACAAAACGAAAGTTCAAGTTCGTTGGCCAGCATGATCGGATTACATCTTCGGGTTAAAATTTCCAAAAATGTCAAAAATTTCAAAATAGCCTGTGTTTTGCTATTTGTTGTGCGAAATAATTTTTTCAGCCTACTTTAACACGTGGTATATTCGGAATCAGCGTAAAATTTCCTATAAGAATATGTATGTAAGTTTTCAAAAATTTCAAAGTTGAAAAATCAGTCAAAAATCGAAATAATGCCGTTCGCTAGTTGTAAAAATCGGTAATATTTGAATGAAACCTTGTCCAAATTCAGATTGAACTACTCTTATGGAAGTATCCCTGTATAACCAATCCTAGAACCATGCTGTTTATAACGTAGGTAGTAGGTGCTTGTTTAAAAAAAAAGAAAAAAAAAGTAATCACAACTGATTACTGGCCTTACTGGTCTCAGTGAAATATTCCGTCCTCCGATTCTCTCGGTCGCTCTCTTTAATGTTTTATTTGTCTATCAAAATCATAAACTAAAATTTCTCTACGCGATCAATAGCGACTGAAATGTCGAAGATTTCTTCAAAAATTCGCTCATGGGGTCATGCTGCATGACTGGACTTTTTTCTCTCCTTTTTTTTCAAGTCTACATACGTCCATGACATAAAATGGAAAATTTGTCAAAAATAACGCAAAAAGATCAACTTTATTTGTAAAAAGATTAAATTTATTTGTAAAAAGTTTAATTAAATTTGTCAAAAGATTAATTTGATTTGCACAAAGATTAACGCTATTTGCAAATACTATACTACCGCACCGTAGTGATAACCTCGTAGTTTCTTTTCCGTGCTTGGGAGTTAATGTGTAAACTCCTTCAGCTTTAGTATACCGCATGCTATACATTCAAATTTATTTTAATACAAAAATTTGGTGTGCATCTAATGCATTTTTTCAATTTGCATCTTTTCTTTAATTTTTTGTTTGGTACATACTAAAGTATTTAGAATAAATAAGCCTTCTATAATTTCATTTGCATTTTGTATCATTGTTTCAGGTCAAGTGATCAAATCAACGCTGGACAACACAACATCACTGCAGTACGCCACTATGGCCATGCGGGTTTGTGACAGCTCTTTGGGCGCCTTGCGGGATATAGATGCCACTAATGATTTAACTTTCCTCCGCTTACGAACGAGGAAACACGAAATCATGATTGCACCAGGTAAGCTATCATAATGTAGGTGCCCACTTATTACAGGTAGCATTCTCACGTATATTCGGGTTACTCAATGACTGCAGTCGGTCTCATAGCCTGGTGTTACAACAGGAATATACGTCTCACAGTCGAAGAAGTTTGATTATACCGTTACTTTATTCGCACAGCTCAGATAATAACAAGCTTCATAAAAAAGGCCTTCTGTCCTTAAATTGGTTTTTTAATTAAACTCCAACGTTTCTCCCCAGGAACTGATTCTTCTTCAGGGAGATTAATATTCAGAAATGTAAAATATCTACTTACTTACAGTTTTCTTTTTGTTGTTGTTAATATTCGGATTTTAAGTTATGAGTTTTTTGAAAATCAAATTTAAATTGTTTAGGTACGTTTATGTTGGTAACGATGTTTTTTTTCTTCGTATGTTTGACTTTGTTTGCTGGTGACGGTAATTATAAATGTAGATTCCATCAGTCAAATGCGAGTAAATTTTGCTCAAGTTTTGAGTATCTTTACTGAAGTTAATTGAAATTGAATTTTTTATTTTAACCATTTCTAGAAATATCCTTGTTTTGCAAATTTGATTCTCTTCCTACAATTTTGAAATTTTTGAAGTCCATAGTATGTCCTAAAGATCTGCAATGGGCAACCAACGCGTTTTTTGTATCGTCTTGTCGTAGATCCGATTCATGTTTTGAAAAACGACGCCGAACGGACTGACACGTTTCCCCCACATACACTTTTTCACACCCACCACTACCACAAGGGATCTGGTAGACCAAGTCTGAACGTTGTTCTTTTGGTGTGAAATCTTTTAGTTTGGAAAATAGTGTTCTGTTTGTATCAAGTGTTGGAATGCAATTTTGACGTGTTTATAGGGTTTGAAAATCTTTATAATTTGTTCTGCCACCCCTTTCACGTAAGGCATTGAATAATATTGAACTGGTTGTCGTTAAGTTGAAGGTATATTGTTCTGAGTGTTTGTTTGAAGTGTGCTATGTTATGTATAGTTTGGTCTACCATTTTGATGGAGTACCCATCAGCCTAAAGAAGCCCCAGTTCCTGGAGAGAAATTGGAGTCTAATTAAAAAACCAATTTAGGGACAGAAGGCCTTTTTTATAAAGCTCGTTTGATTATACCGCCCTCATAGCTCAGACACTGGGAATTACAATGTAGAATTGTCATCGTTATTAATCGCTCAATAGAAACATCTGAGTGAGAGCTTTCCAAAAAAGTGCTATATGATGGCTATCTCACCAGTAAAACTGCTCCTGAAATTCATTTGCACGATGACGTCACGGCCCCCACCCACCTGGGAAATTCCTCAGCTCCCTTGCCTTACTACGTCACGCGTGATTTTCCTACCCGCTTACTGGCCAAACTAAACGGTCTTTAGAGCTGAAAATTGTATCAGTGGGTTTTCAAGTGCGCTAAACCCAAATTTGAGGACAAAAGCGTGAAATTCCTACAGATAAAATTTTCCCATCAAACTGAAATACTGTCCCAGAGGGGAAAATCTCAGGTGATATATTTTAGAATGTAGTTATTCATGTATACCTAAATGTTCAACGAAATGTCCCATCAGGAAGATTGAGTTAATTAGAGAAATTATAATATGAAAATTTCAGGGCGATTCAGTTCCTGAAATTTGTCATGACTCAAATCAACCAACTTAAGATTCTAAAAGAGGAGAAAATGGGGAGGGATAGATGAACGATGTATGTAAGAAGGAATTCTTCTAAGAATCATTAGGTTTGTTTCGAAGAACTTTGGGGAGGGATTATCCTTAGGCTCTGGGTTGATTTGATTCATATGAATTATTTTTATTAGATACAAAATCAATTAATATTTGTATTATTATTTTTATTCGTCGTTTTTTATATCCCTCGCAATGATAAATGTTTACGTCGATGAACAATTCAAAGAATTTCTCGCTCATCAACATTGATACAAATATTTTCTTACTCATAAATTCAAAAAGTTGGAGATATCTTGCGCGTAATCTTGGAATTCATCAAACCCGCAAAATCTAGAAATGACAGAAAAGCAAACTAATGGAGAAGATATTACTAACTGCTGTCCCTTTCTACTATAGACTTTGTGGAATGACTTGTATCGGTTCAATAAAACTAAAATGTACCTTAACTGGAGCCTTAAAATTTTATTGTATTGAATACTTCTACAAAATCAACAAAACAGTAAATTGCGACCTACATAGACGGTCTTTCAATAAGATAGATATTAGTGTACTACGAAATTGCTTTGATCAAATAATAGAGAGTTCCTAAACGATAAGTCAATTTGGTATAAGGGTAATTGGGGACTTTTGTCATCTAGGGCGACCTCAGCGGATGGTAACCTGATAAAATCAAGAGGGTCGAATTAGCATTTCATCTTATAGTGACCTAATTATTTTCAAGTAACACTGAACCACCAAGGGGATTTTCCCGACTATCCCGTGTGTTCAGTTTCCAGCATTTCTAAGTTTCCTAGTTCTTTTCTTATTCATGAAAAGGGTTTGCAATGGCAGATTTTGAAAATTAATGAACAAGAAAATGAATATAATTTTCATTAATCATGAATACCAACAAGAAATGAATAACACTGTTATCGATGTGTAAGGTTACTTTGCGATAGGGAGGAAGAGATGAGATAGGTTGGTTCGGGATAAAGCGTCTTATGTTTAGGTGAAATAAATTTGTCTTATTGGAGATGAGGCGCCTCATCTGCCCGCACATGCGCAGTAGCAGTAGTGTTTTCCATTCACGATAAGGCGCCTCATCTCTATCTCCCTATCGTTTTAGGAACTCTCTACTAAACTATTCAAACTTACAGTTGGTTTATTATTTCCAATAATAAGCCTATGTGATCGTGTGGCAAAAAATTTTTATAACCCCCCCTCAAACTTTGTCACTTTACGTTTCAAGGTGCGTAGAATCCAAATTTGAAATGTCCGTTGGCCGTCCGGGCCATAAAAGGCCTAAGGATTGGCTTAAAAAACCCGTTCTTTCGCACATAGACTCCATTTGGGGTCTAGTTGGTCCAAACGTTTAACCATCCTGATCGCTTTACTCGCATAGATGCTATGGGCCAAAAACGCCTGGCACGCTTGGCAGGGGGTCACGGTGGGTGGTGAGGGGGGTGAGTGGGGGGTGGAGTGAGAGGAAGAACAGAGGTGGATACTAGAAAAGAGACTGGCGAAAGTCCCAGAGCATGCTGGTTACTATAGCTGGCTATCTGATTCAGAAATAATAAACCATTATGTAATAATTTGCAGCGTTTTCATTTTACAGATCTAGTAGACACCCGGGACTTGTATCGGTCCAATAAAACTAGAATTTACCTTAACTGGAGCCTTCAAATTTTATTGTATTCAATACTTCTACAAAATCAACAAAACAATTAAGACCTACATAACTTTACTTCAGCCCGAATTCTGATTAATCAACTGCTTGATTGGTATTTAGCAGAGATGTAGATGTTATAAGGCCAGTTATAAGGCCGACTATTGTTCTAAGTTCCCTACGGTTTTTACTGAGAAGTCCCTCAGTAAGTTTGGTATTGGGTTCGGCCATCATGAGCTTGCTGTGGACATGTCCCTCAATATTGGACCATCTTCTTGTGGTCTGTTGATATTTAGCAGCTCAAATACGATGTCCAAAATCGTGGGGTTTCTACATCAGGGCACATAAATTTATGAAGTAGTGCACGGTCCCTCAATAAGATACATATTAGTGTAGTCAAATTGCTTTGATCAAATAATAAACTATTCAAACATACAATTTTAATAATCTTTTCGTCGTTTTAAAAGACTGTTTGATAAATTAACATTTCTGTCCTTCTATCATGTTCAAATTAATGTAATTCGGCATTAACACTTTGTGTTTTATGTTCTAGATAAAGAATTCGTGATGGTGACGATACGAGCAACCACCGATGGCGCATAAAAACATCAACATATTTTCAGCCCAGCTCAAATTTTTTACGATAATCAAATCGCTGGTTAACATAATTTGCTATAAGCATTACACATTTGTAACACAAATTTGCATTTTACATTTTGTAGCACTCATTCATCTATAGTTTTGATACTACTATACGTTCAACTAGATATTCATGAAATAGGTAACCATTCATTATACAGTGATATAGTACTGAATGCATTGGATAATTGTTAATATTGATCAACTTGGCAGATTATTTAATTCAAATTTTCTAATTGATTGATTACATTTTTATTATAATTATTCTATTTACTAGGTAGAATGCACCTTATTTTAGGGTTTTTAATTATTGTTGATACTTGAAAAACTGTGCTTCACATACATTCTACAAATTAAAACCATTGAAGCTATAATGTAATTAAATATCTGTATTTCCCGTCACTACACCATCCCCTAAAGAACGAAAATTTCGTAAATACTGCGACGAGGTAGAGAAGTGTCAAACAAAAAGATTGTAGGTGGAATAGAAAAAAAGTTCCAGTCATGCAGCATGACTGTATGAGAGAAGTTTTATAAATTATCGTATTATACAACATTGTTTTGACATTTGAGCACTTAGAGTGCAAAGAGATACTTAACTATCAATTTTACTGCAACAAAACTCGTTCTGCATAATATTCTGCGATTCAAAAAAGATTTGGAAATTTTACCTTTTTTGGGGAATTTTTATCGATTTTTCATAAAATATTAATGAAATTTAATTAAATATTTGTCCATAATATTTAGCATAAAGTTTATAATGTTTTAGTTCGTTGTTGACATACTTAACTTGATTGAAATATTGCTTACAAATAACAACCATTTGTTGCTATTGCTCTCGCCTCAAAATTTGTAGAATGTGAATTTTTGAAAAAAATTTATGCAGAAATCCGTTTCAGGCTATTCTGAATCATATTCTGAACTTTAACGCATTTTTGACATGGATATGTCTTTGCTCTGGGGGGTCAACCAAAAATTTCCGTGACGCAAAATTTGTGTCACAATTTCAGTGTTTTTCACGTACAACCCAGCCGTTGCTAGGGGAATGGAACTTCCGTAGTTTTCATCGCACAGAAATCGTTCGCCACTCGTTGGAAAGCACTTGATTTATGTGATAAATGTTCACATCTCAAGCTACCAATTTCCCCCTCCTTACGTACCTGGCCACATTCCTAAACTAAGTTGATTGGACTATAAACAATTTTAATAAGCCGGTTACAATATTCTTAACGTAAAGCAATAGCATCATTTACTCCACTCCATAGGTAACATTTTTATCCTCTTGACAACAGTCGACTGTTAACAACAACTCATTGTAGTGGCTTCTCTCCACAGTTATTTTCAACATTTCTATAAGTAAACCGTTGTTTTGTTGGAATTAGTCGGGATGCGGCCCAGGGATTTGTTTACAACTCTCGAGGACAACCGTTATGAAATCCCCAATCAAAGACATATCCATGTAACATGGTATCTGCTTGTAAAGCAGATAGTGGAACTCGTTTACGAGTTTTTTATGTATATATGTGTCATTCCAGACGATAACTGTCCGTAGAATTGTGCTAGAAACTTCAAACAAATTTTAAAATGTTAAGGACACAAAACGATAGTTCAAGTTCGTTGGCCAGCATGATCGGATTACATCTTCGGGTTGAAACTTTCAAAAATGAAGTCAAAAATTTCAAAATAGCCTGTTTTTTGCGATTTGTTGTGCGAAATAATTTTTTCAGCATACTACCATGTGGTATATTCGAAATCAGCGTAAAATTTCCTATAAGAATATGTATCAAGTTTTCAAAAATTTCAAAGTTGAAAAATCAGTCAAAAATTGAAATAATGCCGTTCGCTAGTTCAGGGTGGCCCCCAAATGGAAATTTTAAAATTCCCTGACATTTCCCTGACTTTTCCCTGACCAAACTTCATATTTCCCTGACAAAAAATATCAAATATATATATATATATATATATATATATATATATATATATATATATATATATATATATATATAGCGTCACCTTTAATGCTTCCAAAATGAAGATCGTATAATTTAAAAAAGAAAAAACAGTCTACTCCAGGAGTAATAATGAAGGTGAAGCATGGGAGAAAAGATACTTTTTAAAGTAATTGAATTTGTGAAAGAATTTACTTAAATAGTTTTTAAAAAATCGCAGTTAGACGAACAGAATGGTTTTGACACACTACATACTTAAGGTGAATAAAATATTCGACAGTAAATTCAGGTAAAAAATATAGTGAGAATGAGGAAAACACTACAATAAATTTCAAAACCCAGTTTTGGTATTTCGAATTCAAAAACATAATAACGAATGCCGAACGGCCACAAGGTCCTTCAAACACTATCGTATCAAAACACTAGATTCTAGTGACCAGAATAACACAAAATGATAACAATTAACTGGAAGCTCTTAGAAGGAGATGTTTGAAAAACAACTTTTGCTGAACCATAATTATGGTACCTACACTTTATCTACGTACGTAATGAATAAATGCTTTGTTTTCACATAAAATTGTTATTTCATCACAACTAATTATTTAAAATCGACCACGTGCTGTGCAATGAAGTATTTCATAAGAAAGAATCAGTTCGGTGGACGACACATTTTCAGTACCACGTTAAATTCGTTAAAAAGGAGCTTGTTTCTTAATTTTCGAAACAATTTAACCTAAATGAAATACGACAAATTACGAAAATTCGCCTTCAATCATGCTGCATTACTTTTCATTTAATATTTTATGGTCCCTCAATTTGTGATCTGAAGCGATTCGTTGAAGATCAAATTCAAATTGTAATCATTTGTCTTGAAAAAAGGAAAAGGTTTTTAACAAGGATATTTCTTAGCTGTGGGTAATTCCGAATTTTCGCCCGACTGCAATAAATGTCTCGCTTTTTCCACCTACTTCCAATCGGTGCCTTATTTCCCATCACACAAAAATCTTTCGTTGGAAAGCTATGAATTTATTACACATGGCTTGAATGCTATGAATTTATTACACCAACTCATTGTTGGGACTCTTACTGGATCAATCCACAACTCTGTTGGGTTTGCTCCCTAGTTCAATAACCTGTTGATTTTTCTCACATATAGTTTACTAATAGGTGATGTAGTAACCAGGAGAGCCGAAGACATATCCTTGTCACAATGTATCTGTGTGTAGCGTTGATACTCTTTGAACAGTACCACGACTCGACAATTATTTTTTTATTCGTATTACCCATCTATAAAATATTAGGTAGTATGATAAAGTACGCCGTTGAAGTTTTATTGTTTAGGAGTTAAAATAAACCTAAAAACACTGCAAATTATTACACAAAGTATTGATTGAAAAAATTCCCTGACATTTTGGTGTTTTTTGCAAAATTCCCTGACATTTCCCTGACTTTTCCCGTCGCACGAAATTCCCTGACAATTCCAGGTTTTCCCTGACTTTTCCCGTTGGGGGCCACCCTGCTAGTTGTAAATATCGGTAATATTTGCATGAAACATTGTCCAAATTCAGATTGAACTACTCTTATGGAAGTATCCCTGTATAAACAATCCTAGAACCATGCTGTTTAAAATTTAGGTAGTAGGTGCCTGTAAAAAAAAAAAAAAAAATTAATCACAACTGATGAGTTTACTCTGTGAAATATTCTGTCCTCCGATTCTCTCGGTCGCTCTCTTCAATGTTTTACTCTCAACTGTTTTAGGACTTGATGTAGCTTTAATACTGACTGTGGCTTAGAAAATCTCAGCCATGAAATTATGAAGAAGTTCTATTTATGTACGTACTAGCACGCAGACCCAAGGCCTTGCTCCGCTCGGCCATCAATAGCGACTGAAATGTCGAAGATTTCTTCAAAAATTCGCTCATGGGGTCATGCTGCATGACTGGACTTTTTCTTTTTTTTTGATATGTGACCAATTTAATGTACTCAAAAAGTGTTGACCAACGAACTCATTCTTTAGATAGCTTGATTTTTGGCGCAAGAACGGAATTTTTATCTCAATCCTAATGAGAGTGTCTACCAGTGTGGAGCGGTGGATATCACACGGCATACAAACCAATAATTACCACTCAAAAAACGATAATCCGGATCATGACAAATTCAGGGTACCGAAAATCATCTCTCCTTCTCTTTAGGCAGATGCAAATTCTTCCTTTTCTTAAGTTGGTAGAAGTTAGTTGTCTTAAACAATTACTAAAAGAAAATACTCTGTCCCCTCCCAATCATCTAATAAACACGAGGGCAAAAGACAATTACGTGTCAAATTTACCACGCTATTGAACGACCCTAGCTCAGATGCATTACAGTTACAAGGCAATTAATATATTCAATGGATTAGCAGTGGATAATAAAAAACAAGTATTACTGGAAAGGAAGGTGAACATTTTCAAATTCTTATCAACTACTTTCTTAACCCTGCAACGCCCATAAGGTCCCCTGAACAAATTTTGTATTCCTCTCTTCATTTCTGGCTGATTAGACCCTAAGTAAATGAAAAATGGCTCAAACAGTATAATTCCACAAATTCATCAAAATTTGTCGGACTGTCGCCTGTAGTGCACTCTGAGACAGCGCAGCTGATTTTTATGAAACTTGAGTACATTTTTAGCATAGTTTAGTGCATAAATTTTCTAATGTTTTAGTTCATCGTTCATAAACTTCTTTGGACTAAATTCTTGCTATAATATTAATTTAACGATTTTTAGCAGTTTTCTGCCATTTTTAGTGATTTTTGGCACATTTTTTTTAATTTGCCCAATTTAATGTGCTCAAAAAGTGATGCCCACAAACTCATCCGTTCTGTTGGAATTCTTGATTTTATTGGCGCATGAACGGAATTTTACATCTCAATCCTAAGGAGAGTTATCATCTGGAATGAAATATATATATATATATATATATATATATATATATATATATATATATATTAATCACTTGATTAGTGGCTCTAAGAGAGCTAGTATATGAAACAAAAAGAAGAAACAAAGAAATATACTTCACAGACAATTTTTAATATTTCGGCTTAGATGCCTTTTTCAAAATACAAGAGAAAAATAAATTTTTTGAAGAGTTAATTTAAAGTTAATTTACAACGTTGGCAAAGAAACATGAGTTGCTTAGGACCGATTGCATTATCTCCTAATATTTAGTCCTGGTGGATCGTAGGCTCTCAAAACGTTGCTATGCGCCTTTTTGGACTGGTGAAGCAACCGCGTATTGTCCTTGGGTCCCATTTTCTTTAAAACTTTTATCCCAAAACAATCATCGAATGATGAACCATGGACCATAGCATGCA
Source organism: Adelphocoris suturalis (assembly GCA_030762985.1). NCBI lineage: Eukaryota > Metazoa > Arthropoda > Insecta > Hemiptera > Miridae > Adelphocoris > Adelphocoris suturalis. The sequence goes on from CM061048.1 coordinate 71,806,229, forward strand.
GGCATGACCTACCAGTGTACAGGATGTATGTTCATTATCTAGGCTCTTTGTAATCAATGTGAAAAAAAAAGAAAAAGTCCAGTCATGCAGCATGACCCCATGAGCGAATTCTTGAAGAAATCTTCGATTATTTCGATTTTTGACTGATTTTTCAACTTTGAAATTTTTGAAAACTTGATACATATTCTTATAGGAAATTTTACGCTGATTCCGAATATACCACATGTTAGTATGCTGAAAAAATTATTTCGCACAACAAATCGCAAAAAACAGGCTATTTTGAAATTTTTGACTACATTTTTGAAAATTTCAACCCGAAGATGTAATCCGATCATGCTGTCCAACGAACTTGAACTTTCGTTTTGTGTCCTTAACATTTTAAAATTTGTTTGAAGTTTCTAGCACAATTCTACGGACAGTTATCGTCTGGAATGACACATACATACATACATACATACATATATACATACATATATACATATATACATATATACATACATACATAAAAAAATGCGTTAAACTTCAGAATATGATTCAGAATAGCCTGAAACGGATTTCTGCATAAAATTTTTTCAAAAATTCACATTCTACAAATTTTGAGGCGAGAGCAATAGCTTAATTTTCTTCAAAAATTCGCTAAAAGAAAACAAAGCTATCGTTTGGAATGACACGCATATAAAAAAAGCGTTAAACTCTGGTATTCGTTTCAGAATGTCACCAAAACGGATTTCAATGAAGGAATTTTTCGAAAATTTTTATTTTAAATTTTTTGGAGCCTTTGCAATAGCTTCAATTTCTACGCTAACACTCCTCCATATGGTACCAACTAGTTTTGAAATGAATTTTCTATTAGGCATGTGATTCTTATTTCCATCAATCGAGTGTTACTACCATACTATTAAGACCAAAAACCTCGCTTCGGAGGGTTTATTATTAATTTGTAGTATTAATTGTGGAAATATATTAAAGAAGATCAGATTTTAGGAACAGTAGTTACAATTATTAGAGCTCATAAACAAGACACAGCACTAATGTTCCTAAGGAATCCTCACAACAACGATAATTTTGTTGCCTTAGATCCTTAAAGATAACGTATAATAAATTATACTTATAAGTAGAAACAACTACCTACAGAGCCATATGACAGAGCAGCTGAGCACCTTCGAGGTTCGTTCACGCCACTTATTTGTTTGTGCGACGGTGCAGTCCATCGGGAGTATGGAATCTTTCTCAAAAGAATAGCAAGTATGCTAGCTGAGAAATGGTGCAAGCCGTACACCCTAGTGTTAGGGTGGGTTAAGGTACGTACCCAAGTGTCGATAATCAGAGCTGTGTCTCTTCGACTAAGGGGCAAAATAAAGGTTATTTGATCGCTTGGATCGGGGGACGGAGCTGGAATTCCCTACATGGAAGACTGAAGAGGAGAGGGATTTTGAAACAACGAAAGAAAAAAAATCACGTGAAGAAAACCTCTCTGCCTCGATAAACCCAATAACTCAAATATAAAACTACCTACAGCTAGTACATGACTATACAATTACATAATATATTATGTATAGACCATGGATTGCGATGGTCACAGAAGAGGTCAGGAAAGTTTCTGCCCAAGGCAAGGTTGAAGGTATGATGGGTGGAGGGGGGCTTCAAATTCTCCAACTAGAGAGAATGGTAGAGTGACATTATTCTCAAGAAGCCCTATATACTTAATACTGACCCCCATTCATCGCCTTTGGTACCCTAGAGAGTCTACAAGTTTATGCTTTACTTTATTTCATCAATGTTCCTTATGTAGGTGCATTCATCTACACATGAAGTTATAGAAGGCTGAAGTACCACAGATTACATTTAGTAACACGGCGCTGTTACAGCTTCTATCAGCTTTCAACCATTAATGTGCTGAATGAATTTGTTCGAAATAATCAACTGGATCTATCTACTCTGCAGTTCCCATTTAATTGTTGTTACATTTCGTAGTCATAAAACTATGCGGACAGAATGGAGCGATTTCGATAAACAGATGTTCATTGTAAAGTTTAGTACCTGTTAATTTTGGTTTATCGCAATAGATGTTTCTCATTGGTCTATGTTTTAAATAGCCTTTTATAACGTCAAGCACCACTGACCAGTTGTTTATTTTAAAGCTGGCCCATTAAAGGTCTAAGTAAGATCAGAATCGACCAGAGATCTGCAATAGGGTTATTCAATAGGTATTGAAATAATAAATTAATAATGCGCAGTGGTGGGGGAAATTATCCTCTGCGATACTTAAGACCATAGCACAATGACGATGACGCAGCCATGCCATGGCTATATATGTGTGAGCACAGTTTAATGCGATTCTAGCAGTTGGGACTGAAGAAGTTGGTAATCGGACTTCCCTCTACACCACACTCAGCATTGGTGCCACATTCCTACCACAGAGAGGTCTACGGATACCATCTAAATGGTACTCACGCTCATTGAACCAGCATCCACTGAACAGTATCAGGTATGTGAAGGTACATCTCATCAACATCCCAGGTCTTATAAACCTCCTGAACTTTCAGCTTCGACATGCTGAAGTTTCAACATACCTATTCCTAACCTGATATTCAAGAACTACTATGCAATCATTCTTGAGAAATAATTACCCACAATTCTGCTCCATGGGGAATCAATTGCTAACTCATTCAGAGGAGATGAGTGTAGCGTGATTAGGCGTGATTGTGTTTTGCATGATATGGTTGGTGGTGAAAGCCATCTATCTGCCAATGAATCTAACGTTCCTCTGGCTCAAAGAACAATTAGTTGTTGGCGAAGAGTCCAACTGAAAGTATAGTGCCAATTGAAACCAATTAACGTGTGGTTCCTGCTCCCTTACCGAATGGACACGTAGTTTTTACCCTTGGAATAAAAAAAAAAAAAAAAAAAAAAGCTGCAAATTATTACACAAAGGTTTATTATTTATGTATTAGACAGCCCTTCTACGTAGATCTCTGGTCCATAATTATTAAACGCCGCTTATAGTACCTATATTTAGTATCGGAACTCGGAGCTTCGGACCTCACAAATGGGTTCAATCCATTACAGCAGCGGAATCTCACAATTTTACGCTTTTTAATATAGTTGATAAACAAAACAATTTATTACCAAGTCATCTTTCCAACACATAAAAGTGTTACCTATACTGTATATTGATATCATTTAATTGGTCAAATTTCAAAAAATGTGCTGACAAAATCACTGAAAATGGCTAAGAATCGTTAAATTGATATTTTGTTAGCATAAGATTGGTCAAATAAAGTTTATCAACTATGAAATAGAACATTCAACAATTTATGTACGAAATTATGCTACAAACTTGAACTCCATTAATTTTGTTTTAAAAAAATCTATAAAATTGCAAAAAATAGCCTAAAATCCAAAATCTCTTTTTGAATAGAAGAGTATCATTTAAAATACTTTTTTTTCATAAAATTAATAGCTAACATTTTCTTTTCACTCATAAATCTCCAATTTCTATACAACTTGAAATATACAAAAAAAAGACACTTTTCCACCTATTTTTGGCTCATAGCACCCATGGGTGTGGAGCGATCGAGCTGGCGAGAAGTTAGGACCAACTAGACCCCATGTGGAGTCTATGTGCGAAAGAACAGATTTTTTAAGTCAATTCTAAGGCCTTTTATGGCCCGGACGGCGAACGGCGGACGGACATTTCAAATTTGGATTCTACGCACCTTGAAACGTAAAGTGACAAAGTTTGAGGGGGGGGGGGGGGGGGGTTATAAGAATTTTTTGCTATACGATCACATAGGCTTATTATTGGAAATAATAAACCAAAAGCGATTCACAACAGATCCTTAGGGCTGCAGTAGAAGGTTGCTGGAATTCAGACCCCAAAGTACCTCTACCCCCCCCCCCCCCCCCCCAAACTGCTCAGCACCTTGCTGGTGATGGAACCCAGGACTACCCTTTGCAACCATCTACAGCCAAACAACTAATTGAAGAATGTGGAACACGTTCACCCTTGAAAAGGAGAGAATTGAGCTCACTCAGCTAATCAGAATGGAGTCTCAGAGAGGCTTCCTGTAAAATTTAAATTATATATATAGGGTGAACATGAGAGTATTTAAAAGCTCATCCAGCTGATCAGGAAAGAGCCCCTAATTTTATTTTTCTCGAGGTCCCAGAGTGGCAGGTTCCCTACCAAATTTGTAATTCCTCGTGTGAACTGGAAAGAACTTAGCCGATCAGGATAGAACCAGCCATTTCATACGTCCATTAGGGCTCGTTTGACAGAACTCCAATTCCAGTGTGACCTCCTCGATTAATTGAAGTTGTGAATAACTTCAAGACGCGTTCAATAAAGTCGATATAAAGTCCTGCCCTTTTACTTTCTCTTGACCAATGGGATTCAATCTCCCTACACCTGTTACTATAAAAGCTGTGTCCTTTCTAATGTGTATTCTGTTTTTGTTTGTTTCTGATGATGGCCTAACCGTCCAAATCGATTTAACATTGTAACTCTTTATTTTTCGTGGAAATAGACAACATTTTTACTAACATCCGTTTTGAAATGGGTTTCCACAACTACGTCGCTAGTGATTTAGTTCGTCTCCGCGATATGCTCTTCGAAAAGAAAAAAAAATTGTCTCTAATCATAATCCATTGGAAAGCAAGAGCATGAGATCATCCTGCAGATCATAGATCATGGCTCAAAGTACTTATATTTACTAACTGCTTAATGCAGGTGCTCGTGATGTTGTGTGTGGAAAATGTGGGGTGATCTGTTCATCCGCCACTTTTTAGAGGATTGCCCAGCTCTTATGGACCTCAGAGTCCTACATCAGTGGGTCCTGCCTCAGTGGGTTGATGTCCTATCTGGGCCAGACAAGTTCCACTCCCTGTTAACGTACCTGAGAGCCACAGAGCTCTACTACGAACTGTGATATTTTAATCTGTGATATATCTATTTCCAGCAAGTCATAGCTTTATTTCATTTAGATTTATTGTAAGCCTATTTATATAGTCTTAGTTATAGTTTAGAATCGTGCCAGTTTTAGTGTCTCACTTGACACCTCGTGCAATGCCGCTAATGACCCTTCAGGTTGAGATGCGGCTATATTCTTAGAAAAAAAAAAAACTTATACTTACTTATATAGGAGGTAGGCCTAATAATTTCACGTTATCATACTAATTCCTTACCTTAACATGCAGGAAATTAACTGCCTTTAGAATGCTTTGTAGCCCAATACAGATTTGAAGAGGAGTTTGTTTGGTGATGACGTGAGCTAAGGGAGTGACTTCTTCCGTGGCCAGGAATAGACTACCACCTGCTGTCCAAGATGCAACGTACTTGAGGATGTTAGGATGACGATGGAGCATCAAGTTCTGCAACAACGAAGAAGGTAGGTAAATATCACATAAGTTATTTATGTGAAGAAGAAGGTATTTAAATATCACATAAGTTATTTATGTGAAGAAGAAGGTATTTAAATATCACATAAGTAATTTATGTGAAGAAGGAGGTAGGTAAATATCACATAAGTTATTTATAAGTTATCATATTCATGCTTTTAAACCCAATGTGTTAAAGCCTCTTAAATAAAAAACGTCTGCCAAGTTGGGTGTGGTACATAGTTCATTCATTTACGCATCATGAAAGTGTATTGAAAGTTTTAAATGATCTTGAAAAATCCTATAGCGGAAAAGAGTAAAACAAGAGGTAGTGTGAAACCCATGCATTCACTGATAATTTCATCAAAATCGGATGAAAACTGTGGAAATTAAGTTCGTTGTAAGGATTTCACATTGGCGCATGCACAGTAGCTATTAATGATACAATTATGTTGAAATTGATATGGGATAATAAATCGTCATCCCCCAACTATCATCCAAATATGAGCGAGATCAGAAGACTAAGGCGTAAAAAATGAGGCATAATGAAATTTACGTTTGCCCATACGCAGGGTGAAGTATTGATTTGGCAACAATGAAACTGATAGGGGACCATATACTCCGATCCCATCTGCATTCCCTGACAATGTCATCAAAATATGATGAAAACTGTGGAAAATATGCTTGTTAGAAGGATTTGCGGACACACGACAGTCACACAGACACGGAACTAATGTTGTTCAGAATGGTCTAAAACGCAAAATGCGAGTGGAAAATTTGATTTTGGAGACCAAAATTTTGTTTCTCCCGAAAGTGAAAACAATGCTTCCACTACTCTGGAAGCATTACTCAACTGATTCGGAAGCAAAAAGTTCCAGTCATGCAGCATGATCGCTCATCGTATGAGCGAATTTTCGTAAATTATCATATTGTGTAATGTTAAATTGTTTTGAAATTTGAGCTTTTTGAGAGCAACGAAATTTTTAACCATTAATTTTATGGCCAAAAACGTATTATAAATAACAATCTGGCATTCAAAAAGAGATTTTGGATTTTTAGCTTTTTTTCAATTTATAATGACTTTTTAGCGAATTTTAATGAAATATAACTACAATTTTCAGCATAATTTTGTACATACATTTTAGAATGTCCTTTTACAGTTAATAAACTAATTGAGCAATACTCTCCTAAAAAATATCAATTTAACTATTTTTAAGAACGAACGAATATAAGAACGGAATTTTTATCTCGATCCTAAGGAGATTTATCGTCTGGAATGACACAGCTTAGGCCCCCTTAATGGGTGGTAGTTTTATCTGAACGAGACAAGACCCAGTCTCTGTTGTTGTACGTTAGAGCCGCTGAGCTCCACTATAAACTGTGATATTTGATCTGTGATATATTTATTTGCATCTAGTCATAGTTTTAGTTCACTTAACTGTTTATAGTAACATCTATTTACAATGTGGCCCCCAAATGGAAATTTTTAATGTCCCTGACATTTCCCTGACCGAACTTCAGATTTCCCTGACAAAAAATATCAAATTCAAATTTGTTTGTTTGTTTTCTCGTCATTTTAAAGTACCTTTAATGCTTCTAAAACGAAAATCGTATAATTTAAAGAAAAAAAGAAAAAACAAACTACTTATTGTAATCTAGGTACTTATATTTAACAATTTCATTGCCCTCGAAGTGCTCAAATATCATAACAATTTAACCTAAATGTGATACGATAATTTACGAAAATTCACCCATACGATCATGCTGCATGACTTTCTGTTTAATATTTTATGGTCTCTCAATTTATGATCTGAAGCTTTTTGTAGAGTACAAATTTTAATTATTTGAGTTTATTTTTTCCTTACATGGATTTCTTAGCTCTGGGGATAATTCAAAATTTTCGTCCGACAGCAAAAAATGTCACGGTTTTTTTCACCTACTACTAATTGTTGCCACAGACAGTATAATAACTTCCTGATTTCCCATCCCAACAAAATTGCTCTGTGAATTTATAACACACGACTCCACATTCCAATGGGCCAATTTCCCCCTCCTTAACCCTCATGAGAAGTTCTAGCTTATACATACAAACTAGTTTTTGGACTCTTACTAGATCAATCCGCTACTATGCTGGGTTTCTTTCTCCCGAGTTCAATGCTCTGTTGATTTTTCTCACAAATGGTTTATTAGGTGATGTAGTTACCAGAGAAGCCAATGGCATATCCATTCCTTTTTTATGTGCGTGTGGCGTTGTTACTTTTGATCAATTTAACCACCACAACCGCAAAACAATTTCCTATAGAGACAGAAACGCTTGATATATGTTCTATTGTTCTAAAAACTGTTCCCCAATCATTTTTACGTCCACTGAGGTAAGATAGATCAGAATGCTGTGTATGGTTTCGTGGTCTGGATGGTCGCAAGCTCGCATCTCAAAAATACATAGCATCAAGTAGTCAATCCCTTAGTAAAAATACAGATTAGTTGGACGTACAGGTAAGAATGAATGGCTGGTAGTGAATTAGCGGAAAAGGTCCTCTTCTTAAAACAAGTACAAGTTTTCATTTTATGAATAATTTCATCAAAAAAAAAAAAAAAAAAAAGTTTTGTTTCTATAGAAAATTGACCGTATGGGGTCGTATAACGAAAAAGACTCGAACTTTATTTTTCAAACAGACTGCGAAAAAAAATGTTCAAATTTAATGATTTTTGGCAGTTTTTAGCCATTTTCAGTGATTGACGCACATTTTTTTGAGATTTGACCATTTTAATGTGCTCAAAAGAATGCTGGCCAACGAACTCATCTTTTCATTTGGAGAGCTTGATTTTTTGGCGAAAGAACGGGATTCTTATCTCAATCCTAAGGAGACATGTTTCAAAAATTATTGGTTGTTCCATGCTAATAAAGTCAAATGCCCAAAAGTAATTCCTCCCGGGTTTTCCTTGCGGAGACGTTTGCAAGTATTGTGAGGAAGGGCGATGGAGCCTGTTTTTTATTATACAGGCTTTGGCTCACTATAAAGTTTCATTACCTATACATACTGTTTAGTGATGCCATGAACACATCTCTGTTGAGCAAGAAGATAATAAAGGATCACCAGAAATAACGAGAAAACCAAATTTTTCTCAAGTTTAGTTGATAGCAGAGAGGAAACTGCACTACTCCCTACGAGGAAGCGAAACGTGACGTCACGCGCTAGTCAGCCAATCACAGAGCGTTCTCAGCACCCTCCCCCTCACCTGATTTTTAAATTCAATTTTAATTAAGAAAACTTTTTTTTTTCAAATTGGGTTTCATTACATTTGGAGATGATCTAGAGATTCTAGAGTACATTAAAAGAGGTTTCAGGCCGTATTTCAGATGAGTTGAAGTTCCTCATTGTATCAGCTGATGATACGATCCCAATGAAATTCTGACTTCTCGAAATCGAGTTTATTATAACTTGTCATGGATCTCCTGTTCCAGGCTCCATGCCTCCTCCTCAAACTTCTTCTTTTCTTCTCTTCTCTTAACTCAGTGCCGCCAATATCATTTCCGTTTTCCTATAGTTGGCAAAACTGCCGTGCGAGCGCCTCCCTCTTCAAGGGATCGCTCGCCTCTCCCCACAGTAGTTAGTTAGTTCCCTGCTTTCATACAATTATTACCTACATTACCTTTACTACGTCTATTACCATCTCCTGTGCTATTTAGCCAGTCGCCATTTTTCAGTTTATTTCATTCTGCCACGTGCAATCTTTATTTTCCCTTTTTAATATTATTTCAAGTATTTAATTTACCCCTGTGTGGTCGACGCCTGTTATTCTACAACCAGGTTGCCGTGAGTTATTTAATTTTATATATTTTCCATCTCTTTGTTCGTTTCATCTATTTTCCATTTTTTAGGTTGATTTCCCTTTATTTTAATACGAGGTTCTGATTTTTCCTTTATTTAGTTTCACTGCGCACTCTGCCAATTTGTTCATTTCATCAAGTACAGTTTCTAATTTTCCCTTATCACTATCTTTTCATTTTATTACCTTGATTTCCTTTTGTCTTGTTAGAAGTTGTTTAATTTTATATTTTCCGAGCTCTAAGAGTAGTTCGGTGGTAGCAGAGACTCTGCATATTACTGGGTAGCAACGAGCGGACACAAATTGTCTGAAATAGCCTATTTGCTGCCCCTTCTAGTTATTACATGGTAAGCAGATCGAATTCTGCTCATTACATGGTACCATAGCGTGTACTGTAATCATTACATGGTAGACAGGGCGTGGGATTTTATAATTATCCCCCACACTATTCATTACATGGTAGCTGGAGCGTGACACTAATTCACTGTTTTATTTCAGCGTTTAGTGACGATCCCATCGCCTCATTTTCATTCCCCAGTACGAAATTGTTGAATTTCTTTGTTTTATATAACCAGATTTCATTGCCTTATTGCATCACCCATTTCAAGTTAATTCCTGTCTGTCTCGCCACGCGGCGATTTATCTGAAGGCGTCAATCCATTATTGACCCCTTTGTTCCAAGAACAGCGACCTGTTGATTCAGGAACCCTCCAATACCTTTGTTTTCTAGCCAGGCCTGGCGATAGGTAGGGAACCCCCACCAAACCCAACGTTACTAGCATCCTCCCTGCGTTTAGCATCCACCCGAGCGATTACTATCCACGTGACTGATTTTTCAACTTTGAAATTTTTGAAAACTTGATACTTATTCTTATAGGAAATTTTACGCTGATTCCGAATACACCACATGTTAGTATGCTGAAAAAATTATTTCGCACAACAAATCGCAAAAAACAGGTTATTTTGAAATTTTTGTCAACATTTTTGAAAATTTCAACCCGAAGATGTAATCCGATCATGCTGGCCAACGAACTTCAACTTTCGTTTTGTACCCTTAACATTTTAAAATTTGTTTGAAGTTTCTAGCACAATTCTACGGACAGTTATCGTCTGGAATGGCACATACATACATTAAAAAATGCGTTAAACGTCAGAATATGATTCAGAATAGCCTGAAACGGATTTCTGCATAATTTTTTTTCAAAAATTCACATCCTACAAATTTTGAGGCGAGAGCAATAGCTTAATTTTCTTCAAAAATTCGCTAAAAGTTCAGGTTCTTTTCAATAGAGGGTCGTTGAAACTCCTCGGTGGTCTACTCTTTCTGAGCCACCATATAAAATATTATATTGCTGTAATATTCTCAGTTCTCGTGTTATTCTGATCAGCTTCGGAACCTCTGAGGCTAATTTCTTTCCTAATCGACTCACGTCGGTGAAATTTAATGGAGCTCGTTCGGAACAAGGTAATTCTATAGTATAGTGGCCTCAGCACCAATCTTTTCCATATTCATACACAATAAAGTAGAATGCATGAAACACGTGGGGAACACCGCGGTTTAGTTGCACTTATAGGTCATTAGTCGTCACTTTCCAATAATAAGCCTTAGTAATTGTATAGGAAAACATAATTGTGTCGTTTATACAAATGTTTATTAGTTCTGTATTGATAGAATAGAATAGAATAAAGCTTTATTTGTGGCATAAAACAGGCAAGCCTATTTACAATATGGCACACGTCAGATAATTGTACAATAACAAAGTTTTAACAATAATAATAAAAATAGAAAAAAAAGATAAATGTTTTTTAAAAATAAATATATTGGGCTACAAACATTTGAGCCATTGGTCCAACAAAGTAGAGCAGCATAAAGATTTGAACTCGCCAAAAGAGCTGTGAAATATATCGATTTTCGGGTTCAAACTCTCAACTAAATTGTATGACAAAACGGATCTATGACTCAACATTGCTGAATGAGCCGCAGTACGCCCAAATGGAACATGGAAAAGGCTGCTCTGTCTAGAATGAAAAGACGGTACCCTAATAGAAAAATTGGCTAACAGTTCAGGGCAATTTATAGCACCGGAGAAGACTTTGTATAAGAAAGATAAATCTAGCCATTGACGGCGCACAGACAGAGGAAGAACATTGAATCTCTTACATAGGTCTGAATAATTGGCTCTTAGGTTATATACATGAGATAAACGGTAATCGAGGTATTTCAGGAAACGCCTTTGAATAGATTCCAGCGAATTGATGTACTTGGAGTGGGATGGTGACCAGATCTCCGACCCCAACTCCAAATGCGGCCGAACGAGGGTGAGAAACAGAAGCTTCATGATGTCAACATTCTTGAGCTGGCGACAATTCCTGATCACCATACCAAGCATTCTGGTAGCTTTGGACGTTGCTAGCTGCAAATGGCTCCGAAAGATAAGTTGACTATCAATTAAGACGCCCAGGTCACGGAGCTCCATAACTCTATTCAAGACAAGACCATCAATATTATAGTGAAACATTTGTGGATGTTGATTACGCGTGAATGAGATAGTTTGACATTTAGTTGGGTTGACCGGCAGTTTGTATTTGGTACTCCAAGCCAAAATACGCTCCAAATCATCTTGTAATCCAAATTGTGATGAACGATCTGTAATACGAGCAAAAATCTTAATGTCGTCGGCGTAGATTAGAATATGAGAATTTTTCACACAATCAACGATGTCGTTTATGAAGGCTAGGAAGAGGAGGGGGCCCAAATTCGAACCCTGAGGCACTCCAGAACCAACAAGGTAGGTATCAGACAGACGACCCTCCCATGAGACGAATTGCGAACGGCCCTCCAAGTAGGATTTTAAGAAGGTCACGAGTGCATTAGAGAAACCAAAACCCTCAAGCTTCTCCATCAGAAGATCATGGTCGATTCTGTCAAAGGCCTTGCTAAAATCTGTGTATATGATAGCCCTTCTGCGCAGATCATTGGTCTATAATTATTATTAAGCCCCGTATATATCTAGTAAATGATCAAAACTAGGCGCATCTGCCTCCCAAAAGGGTTAACACCCTTACAGTTCGCAGCCCCACAATTTTATGGTTCATAGTTGGTGAATGTTGAAAAATTTTCTAAAAATGTCAAAACAACAAAACAAAAAACTTAGTTAAACGACAGGTTGGAAAGGAGAGAAATTAGCCTCAGAGGCCCCATCTGCTATGATCTCTGATTTGATCTCAGAAAGTAATCCTCCGAACCTCGTAATTGTTTTTGAGTTGTTCCGGGTAATTCTATAGTATAGTGGCCTCAGCACCAATCTTTTCCATATTCATACACAATAAAGTAGAATGCATGAAACACGATATTTGATAAGAATTGGACCCCGCAAAGCAGTTTTAGACATGTAAATCAGATAAGAGCGGGCAAAGTACAACTGATTAGACCGGCCGGCCACTGAGCGCAACCGTTCAGTGGCCTTGGATCAGTGGTCTGGATGCTCGCTACGCTCGCATCTCAAAGGTACATAACATCAAGTAGTCAATCCCTCAGTAAAAATTCAGATTAGTTGGTCAGGGTCTAGTCTCGTGACTCGACTTGATTGTTCGAGAACGTCTCGTGCAGACCTATCCTCATATATTAAAACTCGGTTTGCTTCTTTGCTTTGCGGGGTCCAATTCTTATCAAATATCGTGTTTCATGCATTCTACTTTATTGTGTATGAATATGGAAAAGATTGGTGCTGAGGCCACTATACTATAGAATTACCCGGAACAACTCAAAAACAATTACGAGGTTCGGAGGATTACTTTCTGAGATCAAATCAGAGATCATAGCAGATGGGGCCTCTGAGGCTAATTTCTCTCCTTTCCAACCTGTCGTTTAACTAAGTTTTTTGTTTTGTTGTTTTGACATTTTTAGAAAATTTTTCAACATTCACCAACTATGAACCATAAAATTGTGGGGCTGCGAACTGTAAGGGTGTTAACCCTTTTGGGAGGCAGATGCGCCTAGTTTTGATCATTTACTAGATATATACGGGGCTTAATAATAATTATAGACCAATGATCTGCGCAGAAGGGCTATCTAATACAGAACTAATAAACCTTTGTATAAGGGTCATTCCATGTCAAATCAACACACTTTAAATTTAAATTTTACCTCACCATTTTAGATTTTGCTCAAATTTGGTATACTCATAGTAGGTGTTGAGACTAAGAAAAATACCAAATTTTAAATTTTTATCTCAAACCGTTTCTTAAATGTGGCTATGTTAAACTTACAAAATCTCGCCAAAAAACCATGAACGGATTTTATACTATTCGCTCTACGAACTGTCCTAATTGAGCTAGAGAGCTGGGGGAGGTCTCATTTTGCAGCTTTTTTTATGCTCTTTCCAGTGATATACAACAGGACATAGGTTCTAATAACAAAAATTTTGTCAAAATACAAATTAAAATTTTGATTTAATTTTTTTCTAAAAAGTACATAATTTAAAATTTTCAAAATATTCCTATTAATACTTAGTACGGTTGTAAACAATGTGACAAAATATAAATATGGGGTGATGATGGGTTCATTGTTAAAAAAAAATATTCCTGACACTAGTTTTCCACTACTAGCCCGGTTTTGGCTAAATAATAAACATATCACGTACTTTTACCAAAGAGGTGAGCTATTTAATTAAATATATAAAGGAATACTATGTATAAAGGTAAAAAATATCAGAAATATTAATTCAAAATACTATCTTGTTAAAACAAAACCAATAACCATAGATATACTCCAATAAAAATTAAGTTATTTAGGTTGTTTACTTTAATTTTATACAATTTAAACCAAGTTAAACAAAGCCTATTAATTAGTAAAACAATAATCTTGAACATTCCTATAACAATAAATTTGAAAAAGGTATGAAAATAGTCTACTTAAATAGTTATGTAATAATTCTGGTACAAACAAATTAATCAAAATTTACATAATATTGTACATATTTATGATGATGAAGTAGGTATACGAGTTGGTAACTAAATGTATCTAAGAGTAAAAAAAGTAGAAAAAAAAAGTAAATCTAGCTGAAAGCGATCTTAGCGAAAACCCAACTGGCTTTTACAAAATGTAATTCCGTAAACTGAGATAATGTTTAGGGAAACTGCTGTCAACTCAAAACTTAATTTTTCCTCAGGTTAGTGTTAATCTAGATAGTTGTTTAAACATTATCGTTAGTACTGCACCAATTGTGTTACATTTACTCGTATACCTACTTCATCATCATAAATATGTACAATATTATGTAAATTTTGATTAATCTGTTTGTACCACAATTATTACATAACTACGAGTATTTAGGTAGACTATTTTCATACCTTTTTCAAATTCATTGTTATAGAAATGTTCAAGATTATTGTTTTACTAATTAATAGGCTTTGTTTAACTTGGTTTAAATTGTATAAAATTAAAGTAAACAACCTAAATAACTTAATTTTTATTGGAGTATATCTATGGTTATTGGTTTTGTTTTAACAAGATAGTATTTTGAATTAATATTTCTGATATTTTTTACCTTTATACATAGTATTCCTTTATATATTTAATTAAATAGCTCACCTCTTTGGTAAAAGTACGTAATATGTTTATTATTTAGTCAAAACCGGGCTATTAGTGGAAAACTAGTGTCAGGAATTTTTTTTTTAACAATGAACCCATCATCACCCCATATTTATATTTTGTCACATTGTTTACAACCGTACTAAGTATTTATAGGAATATTTTGAAAATTTTAAATTATGTACTTTTTGGAAAAAAATTAAATCAAAATTTTAATTTGTATTTTGACAAAATTTTTGTTATTAGAACCTATGTCCTGTTGTATATCACTGGAAAGAGCATAAAAAAAGCTGCAAAATGAGACCTCTCCCAGCTCTCTAGCTCAATTGGGACAGTTCGTAGAGCGAATAGTATAAAATCCGTTCATGGTTTTTTGGCGAGATTTTGTAAGTTTTACATAGCCATATTTAAGAAACGGTTTGAGATAAAAATTTAAAATTTGGTATTTTTCTTAGTCTCAACACCTACTATGAGTATACCAAATTTGAGCAAAATCTAAAATGGTGAGGTAAATTTTAAATTTAAAGTGTGTTGATTTGACATGGAATGACCCCAAAATCTAAAATGGTGAGGTAAATTGGGTGTGTTGAATTGACATGGAATGACCCATAAACGACACAATTATGTTTTCCTATACAATTACTAAGGCTTATTATTGGAAAGTGACGACTAATGATCTATAAGTGCAACTAAACCGCGGTGTTCCCCACTTGAGGCTCACTTCCTTTGCGTTGAATCCATGCCCTGTTTACGAATTGAAAACTAAAACAAACGTAAAGACGAAACGCTTGGATACGAGTCTGCAACACATTGGGACATTTTATGTCTTTAGTTGCCAAAGACATACAATTTTGAACGAATGGTCAACGAATTTTATGGGATGAAAAACGACGAAGTACCATTTCCCTAGCAACGACTCGGTTGTAAGCGGAAATCATCAGAATATTTTCGCGAGCAATTTCCGTGACGTTTTTTTTAGTTCATGTGCATAAAATATCAATAATTTGCAGCGTTTTTCGTGATGTACCCTCCTACCAGTAAGTTTGAATAAATATTTAGGGAATGTAAGTACGGTTTACAAGTTATGCTGATAACTAAATGTATCTTCTGTTAAGGTAACAGGTATACTTGAGCCTACACTAAGTTACTCACTTTTGCGCATTTTTCCAGAGTCGGTGGCTTTTCAGATTGTGTCGATTTAAAAAGTGACACTTTCCTCTCAGGCTGACCTTTAAATGTGGCATGATGGAGTGTCCAAGACGTATTGGACAGGTACGGCTTTTCCTCGATGTTCAAGAGGCACGACTGGCTCTTATTATTCCCCATGATGAAAACGCTCGAACTGAAAATTTATCACATTTATCTAACTAACATGAATATCCAGGGAAAAGTTGCACCGGGGTACACCTAGAACTTAACGCATCTTCTGGTGAACCGAGAACCCTCATGCTACGCTGGTTTTAACAATAATCCACTACGCTATTACATTTCGATCTTATCAATTGTATGAAGGAAACCAAACCGACTGAAAAGTGCACTGAAATTGAATTTACCTACGACTCACAACTAATAATTACAAAAAGTCAACATCCTGTTATCTAATCAATTTCAGTGAGCCGCACTCCAGTATAACCTTCCGAAACCGTTAAGATAGTTTGAATTCTCCCACCATCAGCGCTAGCTTCGTTACCTCGGGTGGAACCTACCAAAACTATAAAAAATGTAGGTAGGTATCATCATCTACCTTTATTCGTCATCATCTACCTTTTTTCGTCATCATCTACCTTTATCATCATCCTACTTTAATGTCGTAGAAACTAATACTTGTTTGGCGATGACTGGCTCCTCAACGATTTTTAGTTTTCAAAACTTCCGCTACAGCGGCGCACAGTGGGGCCAAACCCCCAATTTTGGGAAAAAACCTCTTACTGCTCCAATTTTTAAGTGTTTGTGATCATTCTTCATGGATTTATTCACGCTGAATCGAATGCCGTTGTCTGTTTTGTGATTGGATTTGACAGAAATAAGTTAGAGCCAAATTTGTACTAAAAAAAGTGAATTTTTTCCTATAAAGTTCACATTCTTTCGTAATTATGTACTTGATAGGGTGTTAATTACTTCGACATACAGAAATTTAAAGAATTACTTTTTATTATTAAGAATTAATTTACAATTTACTTTTCAAAAACATTCAAGCCCACCCCACCCATTGGAAAAATGGCGTAAAAGATAATTTGAAGAATAACGTTGGTATTTAACAAAACTATATTACTAAAATAAAGCAATTCAAAAATTTCACAGCTTACTGACTAGTAGTCTTCATTTTATATTACACTAAAAGTAAATAAACTGGTTCACATATACTAAATTGGAATGAAATGAATAAATGAATCGAATGAAAAATGAGTGGAACACTTATTTATTATTCAAACAAATCCTGACTTTTTTTTCCGAATGTACAATTAAAAATAAACATGGCATCTTCGCAAATGGTGGGGCTTCTTCTTAAGTGCCCCACGAAAATAAACTATAAATTTCTTAATATATAAACTATACATTTCTTATAAAATAGGATGACCTTTTGTCAGTATTAATTTTACAAACCACTAAACTTTCCTTTTCTTTTTTACAAGAAATAATAATAATAAATGCTTACACTTTTAATAGATTTTTGGCTTCTTCACTGAAACGTACTGTTTTCTTCTTAGGGAAAGGTCTCATTTTAGTGATGAAGGGATCCGATGAAATCAGCAACATTTGTAATACATCTTCGTTTGTGTTCACTCGCGATGATTTCCTACTGTGGTTGGCCCTGATTCGCTTGTAAACTTTATGCTGACATTCTTGTGCTTCCTCAGATAGTGCTCCGATTGGTATTGCACAGCTTTCTATTATTTGTTTACCATGTAACAAAATTTTATGGACAGAAGCCGGTATATAGTACCATGGATACAACGAGATGGCTAAATTAGCCGTTTCCCTAGCATAGTCATCGAATTTATCCGCGCAACATTGCTGCATATCACTTCAAGGATGATGGCAAATTTTTTTATCAAATCCAAGTCCACCTTCGTTATTTCAGACGTTACAGTAGGATTTCCGAAGAAGCGCCTAGAGGTGTTTCCGCAGTTGGAATTCCCTCTCCCCTGCCTCACTACATCAACCTGCAGACCGAGTTTCTCTTTGAATTGATCCTGGACATATTTTTTGGTTTCATTCATAATTGAACGAGTAGCTTCAGTTGTCTTCCAATTTTTGAATGGTAATTTGTAACTCAAGTGTAGGATATACTCCATACATCTAATTCTGGCGTGCAAAGGAGACATGCCAAGTTTTAACGCTTCAGCATTGGGTTGGATTGAATGAAATAGTGTTAAGTTGTTCATTTGTGAGGGAGTTGCCCCACAGACAGTACAATTGCTAGAAGAGCTCGTATTTGTAATGGTTTGCGCAACTTTCCCATCAATCATGGTTAGATACAAAATATGCTTCACTCTCAATATACGTCCATCACATTCAATTTTACTGTCCCGGAGTTGGTTTATCTCGCTTTCTATCATGCGTTTAACTTCAGCTACTGCCTGAGGAGTTTCTTTAGCGCCACTGTGCGGCGCCTCAATTTTTATTAATCTATGTCCGCTGCTAAAATATAGATTATGGGACAAATAGATCAGAATGATTTGTGAAGTTTGGTGGTCTGGATGGTCGCAAGCTCGCATCTCAAAAATACAAAACATCAAGTAGTCAATCCCTAAGTGAAAATTCAGATTAGTTGGACGAATAGCGCACCGACTGAAGCGCCACAATAGCAGAAGTTTTGAAAACTACACTACCTACTTGTTTGATGTTTCAAAAGTCATTCTTTCTGATACTAGCGGATTCTTTGAATATAAATAGTATGGAAAGCTATCAGTGTTGTCAGATTTATTTTTCGATTTTCCGTGGATCGGTCTTTTACAATCCGTAGATTAAGGAAGTTTTTCGTAGATTCCTTTCAAAATATCCCTAGAAAAGTCGGTAAATGTTTCCCCGAGGAAAATTCCAGAACTTGAGTAAGAAATCATATAGTGTGGCGTTACATACACAAATGCAGTAGGTAGGTACGTACCTTTGTTAATCTTTCTAAGAGTATGCATCTATCTACCTACTTATTCATATACCTATTCTCGAGACTTCGCCACAAGCGCATCCTTACATTGAGGCAAGGCTGAAAACCTAATTTTCGAAGTTATTTCACCTTGTTGTCATGGTTATGAATAAACTATACCTACGAAAAAGCGCCATTAGGAGTCACCACATACGTGCCTACTTATCTTACGGTTCAGTATTTACCTGGTTCTTAGTTCAGTATATTTGATTATGCCAGGTAATAAATTGTATGCAAATGATATCAAGCTGTAATTCGGTAATGACCTGAAACGTTACGAACGCAAGATTAGTTTGTGCAGTCGAGATCCCAATGAAATTAAATTTGTGTTGGGAAGTTGACAAACAAGTTAGTGTCAGCCTGTACCACACCAACTCATAAACCTTCCTACTGAAATCAATTCACGAATATACGCATTAATCAGATGGTAAAAAAAAACAGGTATACGGTATCAGTAGGTACTGTAAAGAAACATAAAAACTAGAAACGAAAACTAGATGTGATTGTTGTCGGTTAGCGAGCTACATAGCGTACTTCGGTAACAGATAAGAGAAAATCTTTGAGTAATAATAATGAGAAGAGAGCGATTATATTATGCTATCTAGCGAATACCGTATCAAGCTCGTAACTACATTGGAGTACGGTAAAGGTAGAGCCACAGTCAAAACCAGTAAGTTCTCTCCTATCTAAGCTTCGTTCTCAGTGCGCGTTCTGACAGTTCTCGAACTCATCAGAACTGGGATGGGAAATCCTGGGGCATTCCAGAACTTGTGGAACCGCGTTCTATACTGTGGATGACAAAACTCGACTGCGCTTGCCCACAACCGTTCCGAACTCTGTGACAGTTCCCGTCAGATTCAAGAGAATGCGCGTCTATCCGTCGCTCTAACGCCGGGTTGAACGTGTCATTCTCGAGTTCTTGGAATGCTGCGTTTGGCAATAGATGAGGATCCGAGAACCGGAAAATCAATCTTCTCCGAACATAGCACATTACGCTATTAGTACGAGTTGTATCTTTTATGGTACTGTCACACTCCCCTCGGCGGATTTAAGCCCCATTGCACCTTTGGGGGGCGACCTAAGTTTGTGATATGGTAGCAGAGCGTGGTTAGGATTATGTACGGCTGACGCCTAGTAGGTAATCCGATCCACTATTTTTGTGGGCGTTGATAGTTTCAGAAGAAACATGGCCCGGGTTTCCAGAAGGAATACCCATTATACTTCCTTGGATACATAAATAATTTCATTGGTTCTTGACTTTCAATTTTTCAATTTTCCCCCTCTTATTATTTCTATTTTTCATACTTAATTTCTTCCAAGGGCATTGTTCCCAAACCCAGGGCATCGTTCCCAATTACATAAGTCACCTAAGTGGGCACCTTCCACTGTAAGTCTCCACCACCTGGTTACATACTTGCTGTTTAATCAAGTATGTCTTTAGGGGGAGGAGTGTGACAGTTCCTGTCAGATCCAAGAGAATGCGTGTCTATCTGTCGCTCTCTCGCTGGGTTGAACGTGTCATGCTCGAGTTCTTGGAATGCTGCGTTTGGCGATAGATGAGGATCCGAGAACCGGAAAATCAATCTTCTCCGAACATAGCACATTACGCTATTAGTACGAGTTGTATCTTTTATGGTACTGCCACACTCCCCTTGGCGGATTTAGGCCCCATTGCACCTCTAGGGGGCGACCTAAGTTCGTGATATGGTAGCAGAGCCTGGTTAGGATTATGTACAGCTGACACCTAGTAGGTAATCCGATCCACTATTTTTGTGGGCGTCAATAGTTTCAGAAGAAACATGCCCGGGTTTCCAGAAGGAATACCCATTATACTCCTTCGGATGCATAAATAATTTCATTGGTTCTTGACTTTTAATTTCTCAATTTTTCCCCTCATATTATTTCTATTTTTCATACTTAATTTCTTCCAAGGGCATTGTTCCCAAACCCAGGGCATCGTTCCCAATTACATAAGTCACCTAAGTAGGCACCTTCCACTGTAAGTCTCCAAAGTTGAGCAAGTTATTATTCCCAGGGCATAGTTCCCATTTTCATAAGTCCCCAAGTGGGCACATATTTTTATATCTGTTTTATTTTCCTCTAGGTATAAGACTCCATAGTTGAGCATCCTTTTATTTCCGATTGTTCCAATTGTTCATTGGTTAATTACCTAATGACTACTTCATATAAAGATTCATTGACAATCCATCCTGTTTTAATTTCTCTTTTCTCATCCTCAACCGCCAATGCAGCTATTAATTAGTGAGCATCAGTTCTCAACCAGTAAACTATACCACCTGGTTACATACTTGCTCTTTAATCAAGTATGTCTTTATGGGGAGGAGTGTGACAGTTCTTGTCAGATCCAAGAGAATGCGCGTCTATCTGTCGCTCTCTCGCCGGGTTGAACGCGTCATGCTCGAGTTCTTGGAATGCTGCGTTTGGCGATAGATGAGGATCCGAGAACCGGAAAATCAATCTTCTCCGAACATAGCACATTACGCTATTAGTACGAGTTGTATCTTTTATGGTACTGTCACACTCCCCTCGGAGGATTTAGGCCCCATTGCACCTCTGGGAGGCGACCTAAGTTCGTGATAACTCGCAGAACGCACACTGAGTACAAAGCTCTAGTGAACCTTCATTTTTCTCCTTCCATGGCTTCTGCTTGCCTAATTCGTAACAATTTGAATGTTATCGAATCGGAAAAAATCTCATTTATCTCTCCACTCCAATATTCATTATTACCGTAATTGGAAATCAAATTAAGGGTGTTTAATATTGTCTTTCTATTGAAAGAGGTGGCAAAGAAAAAAAAAAAAAAAAAAACGAAATATCTCTCATTGAGTACTTTTATCAGAGTCTTCTTTCCTAGGGTTGAATTGTTTTGGACGGGGAATTGTAAAATACCTACCTACCAAACGCAAAACTTTCGTGGTTTTTATCTTCAAAAATTAATGAACAAACCCGAGCGAGAGCTCTTGCCATCATCTCTTGATATAAATAAATAACGTCACGAAAATTTTCGGCAAATTTTTATGAGGTGCTTTGGTAGGTATGTGAGGAGACGAGCAACAATTGATCCGAGTTCACGCCCCGTAACCGGCCTTGAACTTCCACGATGAAATCTATTATTGCGAACGATCTCAGTTCAACTGCCAAACCGCCTCTTGAACTCGGATCAAAAGCTTGGTGAAACCGGCCCTAAGTAAGTAGCTAAATATGTTTTAAAAGTATTTCCCTAAGTCGGTACCTATTCATTTTTGTTTTTTCTGCAGGTATCAAACGAAGACAATGACTTCAGTAAAAACATGAAAGGAATTTCATTTAAGGGTAATTTTGAGCATAAGAATAACTGAACATTCCATTTGATGTATCAGTCACGCTACCCAACGTGCTATAGAGGGTATCGATTTCACCATAATTATCCAACGGAGATCGTTCAGCTAATATATATACGCATTCTCTCTTTGAAATCTTCTCCCGTTTTCACCATGTCAATACTGACGGTACCAGGAGAGAGCGATGAGGGAAAAGCTCCTTGGTCCTGCCCAAAGATCTCAAATCTACACTTATACACTGATAGATTATATATATGTCGGAAAGACAGTAATAATGTCGTGTAGACACAATAATAACTTCATATCGAGAGCCATTTTGGTGTGTGGAAACCCTGAGGCAAGCATATGAACCATCAATTGCACCAACTTTTCAAAAGATAATTGTTGGTGCGATAGCCTGCCCATGATTTCAATAAATAACGGTATTCATTTAATACTTATATCACTCAAAATTGACCCATAAATTTGGGGCAATAAGTGATAATCTCATACTGATAACTTGTCAACTTTAGATTCCCCTAATTAAATCTATACTTGGCATTAGTCTCCATATTAAGGGCTGCTTGTGCTCCAAGATCCCGAACATATACCGCGTTTGCTGCGAGTTTTGGGCTTTTGAAAACGGACTTCCTAACATTATTTCTATTGTGGAAGCCTTTATGACTCTATTTTGAGAACAATAAAGTGTTCATCACACAAGACAGCCTTCCAAGCACGCTCATGATCCAGTTCAACAGCAGTGAGCGTTTCCAAGAGTGGATATGCTTAAATTTAACCTCGAGTGCTGCCTATTTGAAATCCGTCTTCCTCCGAAATTTATAAATCGTTGGTCCTGAGAAACTCACCGGCAATTATTACGGGCATGATTCACCTCTCTTGTTGGAAGGGGGACAATTAATAGCAGTGTAGGAACAATTTTCTTTAACCCTGCATTGCAGCCCTTTGTCTAAACAACGGAGCAAACGTAAATTTTATAGCGCCTCGCGATAATGTCGTGATTTATCCAAGTTCATTCATGGTATGCTTCAACCAGTTATTAAGTTATATTAAGACTGATTGACGACTTCACCTCCCCCCTAAGACCAACAGATGAGTGCCAAACAGTTATGTAGATGTCACGGGGTCATTTCGATGGGGCAGTTGTACTAAGAAAGTTTCGTCCCCATCTCTCCTTCATTCTGATGAGGTTTTGTAATAGCAGATAAACATTTATTTTGAATCAATCATGTTGTGGTTGCGAGCGATATAAATTTGGAAAATAGACTAAGTGGGTCCAACGAACTGGAAACTCGTGCTAATTGAATCTAACGAGTTGAAATTGAAAATTGGACGTGAATTTGCTTGAGTTGAAACCTGAACTGATAAAATCCCGATAGGACTTTCAAAATATACGGATCATGGAGAGATGGGATCTGATTATCTCCCTGGAGTAACCAGGATAGAAGGTATTTAAGTGCGGAGTCGTTAGACACCATCGCACAGTGGCTATTTGGCCCTAAAAGTTGGCAAAAACTCGAAGTCTGGAAAATTCATCTGTGTCTCCGTATTGTCAACAACCTTTGGACTACCCCGTAAATGTTCCCAGATGAGAGTCCAACAAGGTGTGATTGGTATCCTCGGAAAGAGCGCCATTCAGTCCAGTTACGGGTTCATTGTCGTGAAGTGCCCTTCGTACAAAAACTTTCGGGGAGTATTGTAACATTTTCAAGGGGTATAAAACCTCCTGATGACTTCAGCATCCTCAGACTAGTAAATAACTCTTTTTCGAATTAAAACAATATTTTTCTCTCTAATTTAATATTCCAAATCGACAGGTAATTACGATAGCGTTTCACACAAATCTATAATATACAATATGTACAATATCCCAAAACAGCATGCATTACAGGGACGTCCCTAATGAAGGATGATGGTTTTCCAGTTATGAAAACCAAATTCATAACTGAAAAAAAAAAAAAAAAAAAAAAAAAAAAAAATTGACGAGAATAGTTAAACATCATGATTTAATACTATTACCCCCTCCATTAACCCTCTTCATAATGAAATTTGAATCTCCGAGGATGACCGACGCCCCTGCCTGGGGCGCCCCCAAGCGCCTCTGTAGTGGATTTGTCGGGTGTGAAATTCACCACAGCCTCCTTTAGGTCCCCGTGTGCCAATGGGGCGGGGGTTATGAGGCTCGTTGTTGTTTTCCGCCATAAGGGGAAGACGAAGATAGAAGGGTCAGGAGACCCGTTGACACGAGTCTCCCCTCTATTTGCCAGCGGATCATTTTGCCATCCACTGTTCACCCAGAGGGTGGCCAGGTAGCACGACGGGGACGTATGACCTTGACTTGGGTAGGGGTATATGAAGGAGCTCCGACACACATACACAAATACATTCATTTTCATGAAACGTATAGATATGGGTTCAGGTTGAACAAAATGCCCATCCTAGCATGAGTTTCAGAAATTGATTTTCAGGGTTTGCAAGACTTTCCCTTTACTCTTCGGGTTAAGCAAGGAAAGTAAAAAAAACGTTAATTCAGATTTTTTTACGACTTCACCCTTCGGAAATGAAACAAAACACTGTAAAGATAAAAGGATAGTTCTTTTGCATAATTCAGTGGCCACATTGATGGAAAGACCAAAAAAGTGCTAAAAAGGTGCTAAAAAATGGCGTTTTTACCTATTTTTGAAGGTTTTTTGCTAATTATCTTCCTCAGAGTATTTTCCCTGGTATGAGAGGTATGGGGTAATCATTTCTACCCAGAAAAGGAGTAACTCCTGTGAATTTCATCAAAATCTCTCGAGCCATTTTAGGAAAAAGGCAAAAAAATGCTAACAACGACGTTTTTTTCACCTATTCTGATTCTTTTAACCCCCTAAAAATAATCATTTTAATCTGATTTTTGTACAGTAACTAGCTCTTGGGAATAAAAAACCCAACCCCGAAATCGGAATTTTCGTATGTCGTACCGTAAGGTCGCAATCGTGTACACGAGTTACATACATTCACACATACACACACATTCATACATTTTCATGAAACGTATAGATATGGGTTCAGGTTGAACAAAATGCCCATCCTAGCATGAGTTTCAGAAATTGATTTCCAGGTGATAGCAAGACTTTCCCTTCAACCTTCGGGAAAGGAAGGAAAGTAAAAATGCGCAGCGTCATGAGTTATACGTTAGTATAAGTATTCTATGATCATTTCGGCCTTTTTTCCCAAATCTTTTTGTTTGTTTATGCCTAGCATTCTATTGAGCTAATTTTTCGCGTAACCATCCAAAAAATAGGCAAATTTCAAATTCAAAGATTAAAAATTAAAATTGCCTCTTGTCATGATGTGACAGTTGTAATAATGTGGATGTAAAACACGGTTGTTTCCAGGGTTAAAAATGGTAAAATATTATTCAGGTATATATCTATTATTTATTGATTACAAAATCACGGCATTTTTGTTTCATGTACCTACTTACCGCGTTCTATTCACACCTCGCTTTCTATTCTTAGGATAGCTTTGGATATCATCCCAGTTCAAGTATGAAAAGTCGATATTACTTCACAGACAGGTTCAATGGAAATGAGGAATGGTAGCTAACTCTGAGTTGAAAACGCATATGTTACGAAGTGAGTAAGCCTAGCTTCTTTCTCTTTAAAAATGGATTGGTGCAGTTGTAATCGATGAGCTTGTGTTTGAACCATCATTTTCTTACATTTTCATTGCTGTGGCAGATGGCAAAGCTCGGAAATATGATCGTTCTCATACTGTGTCTTCACACTGTTACTGCTGGTCAATGGTCTCCTTCAATGATTTCGGCGTATTTTAGCGTTATGACTGTCCACAATATTGATGCATTTGTTTGCTCTAATGAAGGTATATATTATTAAGAATAACATCGTGAACATCTTGGTGATTAGTGTGGTTGTACTTTTTTCCTCAAAAATAACATATTAAATAGTATTAAAAGTAGTGTAACTTAAACATTCATTACGCTGGTACCTACTCATTCATTCTTCACCCAATGAAAGCTGATTCGCATATACCTATAGATCAGTCTAAAACGTAGGTGCAGAAAACAAAATAGCTCTTCACGTAGATATCCTGAATAACTCCTTCACTAATCCGACACAATTAGGGATTAGACTTAATCTTTATTTGATGAGTTCTGACCAGAGAGATCAAATTACCTTGGGCGTGAGTAATATACATGACGGAGACGACAGAAGTTCCAACCAAATTCGATGTGGTTTACTATTATGAAGAAAGCTAAGAGTGTTAGAAGGTTCTCTCGTATGCATGAATTACCGCCTACAAATGATCTGAATCGGGTATAGCGTTCTTGGGGGACTCTCTAGAATGTACAGTAGCAATGATTTTGCATTCGAGTGTGCGGAGGGCTACTCTTTTCAATGCCTGTTCTGATAGCGTGTTCAAATGTTGGAAGTTAAGGAGATCCATAATCTCTGTAGATGAAAAAGTTCCAGTCATGCAGCATGACCGTATGAGCGATTTTTCGTAAGTTATAGTATTACCTGCTATATTAATTGTTATGAAAATTCAGAACTTTGAGCAAAAAGGAATTGTGAACTACCAACCAATTGTATGAAGGAAATAACATTCTATTATTTAAACAAAGATATTGGATTTCTAGAATTTTTACATTTTTATCGATTTTGTAGCACATTTTAATGAAATTTAATTACAATTTTGAGCATAGGCTTGAGCTTTAATTTTAGCGAATTTTTGAAGAAAATTAAGCTATTGCTCTGGCCTCAAAATTTGTAGAATGTGAATTTTTGAAAAAAACTTATACAGAAATCCGTTTCAAGCTATTCTGAATCATATTCTGAAGTTTAACGCATTTTTTTATGTATGTATGTATATATGTATATATGTATATATGTATGTATATATGTATGTATGTATGTATGTATGTGTCATTCCAGACGATAACTGTCCGTAGAATTGTGCTAGAAACTTCAAACAAATTTTAAAATGTTCAGGACACTTAACGAAAGTTCAAGTTCGTTGGCCAGCATGATCAGATTACATCTTCGGGTTGAAATTTTCAAAAATGTAGTCAAAAATTTCAAAATAGCCTGTTTTTTGCGATTTGTTGTGCGAAATAATTTTTTCAGCATACTAACATGTGGTATATTCGAATCAGCGTAAAATTTCCTATAAGAATATGTATCAAGTTTTCAAAAATTTCAAAGTTGAAAAATCAGTCAAAAATCGAAATAATGCCGTTCGCTAGTTGTAAAAATCGGTAATATTTTCATGAAACATTGTCCAAATTCAGATTGAACTACTCTTATGGAAGTATCCCTGTATAACCAATCCTAGAACCATGCTGTTTAAAACGTAGGTAGTAGGTGCTTAAAAAAAAAAAGAGAAAAAAAAAAGGAATCACAATTGATGAGTTTACTCTGTGAAATATTCCGTCCTCCGATTCTCTCGGTCGCTCTCTTTAATGTTTTACGCTTAACTGTTTTAGGACTTGATGTAGCTTTAATACTGACTGTGGCTTAGAAAATATCAGCCATGAAATTATATTTTTAATAATTTGATTCCATATTTGTCTATCAAAATCATAAACTGAAATTTCTCTACACGATCAATAGCGACTGAAATGTCGGAGATTTCTTTAAAAATTCGCTCATAATGTCATGCTGCATGACTGGACTTTTTAAATTACCAACTTCATAGTTGATAAACTTTATTTGAGTAATATTCTGCTAAAAAAATAAAAACACCGATATTTAGCCTTTTTGTGTCATTTTTTGTGATTTTTTTAGTACATTTTTTGAAAGTTGACCAATTTAATGTGCTCAAAAAGTGTTGTCCAACGAACTCATCTTTTCTTTTGAAATGCTTGATTTTTTGGCTAGAGAACGAAGTTTTTATCTCAATTCTATCGAGAGTTATCGTCTGGAATGACACATATGTACATATACCAAAGCGTTAAAATCCAGGAATCATTTCAGAATGCCTCAAAACAGATTTCGATGAAGAAAATGTTTGAAAATTTTTATTTTAAAATTTTTGGAGCCATTACAATAGCTTTATTTTCTAAGGAAATTCGCTAAAAGCAGCTAAATTCTTGGCGTACACGGGTAATGTCGATTACATTGCTAAATATTCACAGTTATTGAAGGTGACACTAGCGGAACTGAATTGCTAAGCCAGCTGACTGGATTGCTATTCCATGCAGCAGCAGCAGCAGCTGAGAGTGTAAGATTTATGTTAGGGCGGTATTGGCTGCTAAGCGCCCTTTCTATTTTGGGGTCAACAGGTGGAAAACACAACAACCACTGTTTTATAAAACCAATAATATAGCTCTTTATTCGCACTTGTGTTACTGGTCTTAAGGGCCAGCATCTAACTCCTACTGCCAAGCATTACAAGTTGTATAAGGTACCTTAAGATTTCGCTATTTCCCTGTAGATGTTGACTCCTGATGTCTTCTACCGTCCTCGGTTTTCGCGGGTGGCCAATTCCTTGGCCAGGGATCGGTTGAGGTGTACTGTGAACACTCAAAGACTCGAAATGTGCACAGGATTCAGCCGCAATAATGTCCAGAAAACACACTTCTCAAAACACCACTTTGACACCTTGTTACCGGTTCTTACACGAACGGTGCGACGGTCTAGGCTTGAATGAATATCTTCTTTCCAAAATGTTGGGAGTTCCTTAGTTGTTCTACTGCGCTTGTCAGGAGGCGTAGAAAAGGCGTGGAAATTCGGGAAATTTTGACATGGTTGTCTGTTGTTATGGTAACCACGAATCAGGCCACAGGGGGTTGTAGTTACGCCCCTTTTTGGGTGATCCTGTCGTATTTTGGGGATCAAATTAGATTCGGCTTCGACGTCCTGGAGGGGTATGCTGACAGCGTTGATTTTGGCCGCTCGTGGCAAGTTGCTGATATTTGGCTTTTCCAGAAACTCCAACTTTTCGAGGCCATGGGACTTCTGTTTCGCACGGTCTGCTGAAGTCAATGCACTACGGTGAATGTCCTTTGTGGATTGTGAGCGTTTCGAAACTTACAGAGAGTCACGTGGTCCGAGATACGAGGACAAGACAAAATTTGGATTGTATCTGAATCGTAGGAAGAAAACCCAGATTTCTTCTGTACTGATACGATATAAGCCCTTCCAGTGGCGTAGCTAAGCCATTTCTTATGGAGGGGCAACAGTCAAGGATTTCATTTTATTTTATAGTTTTGCTATTCATTTCTAGTGCTTTTTGCTGATTATACGAAGACTCTTAATAAACAGCCAAACGTTCGTATAAGTAGGTAGGTGCTCAATGGCTTTTTGTAATGATCTGAAATCACGGACGCTTTTATATTCATAAACCTACCTATAGATTATTAAAGCATAATACTACTTATAACTAGTTTTATACTAATATAAAAATATTATCCAAATAACTAATCAGAACGTGAAAAATTACGATAAATACGAATAGGTACCTACCTACCGATGAATTGAGGAGCACTAGGTTTATTATACTATTATTCTAGATTTACCGCACGCAAATTCATATACCTATGTGGACTTGCTGTCTTACAGGTTTATCCTCAATTGTTACTTCCGCGTGAAAATAACTTTTTCTGGACAATATCATACAATTGTATTATATAAGCAGGTACCTACCTACGCAAAATTAAATACAGGGCATGAAACCGAGATCAAGAAACATAAAAAAATGTAAACAAACTCAAACCTCCAATATGCTAGGTTAGAATAGAAATACCTGCACTAGATTATTTTAATATTTTCTATTAAACTATTTCAATCACCACTGCAGGCTTCTATTTGTTGTATTCTTGCTTCATTTTAACTGGGATTTTATTCGTAAATTAATGGTATAATACAACGGGAAACTGTTTTGAAACGAACTAACAAGCAGTAGGGGAAGTTCATAGGGGAATCGGTGGATACTGAACAATGGATATTTTTCTAGGGAAAAATCGCATATGGGCTCGCCCCAGAAGGTAGTGGGGAACGACTTGATTTCAGTTTGTAGTATCCACATTTCCGTTTCGTTGACTAGGTGATTTTACTATGCTCCGTGGGGCTGTACAATATCCACGCCATTTTGCCCCTACACAAACGAACCTAATAAAAATGTCTTTATTAAGAGCGACTCAAGACCGCTTGGCAACCAGAATCATATAGCAATAATAGTGGTTGTGTTTTACTAATTACATTCTTTAATTGAAGGTGTTAGGTACTGAAGTTGGGAGCGTAAAATGATTAATTTGGCTATATCCATACAACAAAATTCTAAATCCTCTATAATTTATGGAGGGGCTCTGCCCACCCTGCCCCTCCTCAAACTACGCCACTGAGCCCTTCACTTCCCGATTCGAGCACCAAAACCGATTTACGGCACTCACTAGGTTAGCAAGTCAAATGCTGCATAGTAGGTAGGTACGTACAAAGAAACGATACGCGACTGCGTCACTTGAAAATGTGACATAGGGAAATTAGCTAATTCTGCCCGACCGTATTGGTAGATCATTTCCTAATTTGAACGGTAAATTCTAATTGAATTCGGTAAATACATTAACTAAACAGTTCCAGTCATGCAGCATGATCGTATGAGCGAATTTTCCATATTATAATTATGTTCAATTCTTTTTAAATTTGGGAACTGTGAGCAAAGAAATAGTTATTAATAAATTACATAGCGAAATAACTTTTCCTAAATGATGTTCAGCTTTACATGCTAATTTTGATTTTTAGATTTCTACAATTTTTTACAGTTTTTACCGCTTTTCACCCTAAAAGAAATTCAAGTACATTTTTCACCGTAATTTTTTGAAATTTATAGTTCACAGTTGATTTACTTTTTATGAGTAGCATTCTGATAAAAAATTTACTTTCAACGATTATATATAGGTATACCTAATATGAAAAAACGTTAAAATCCAGGAATTGTTCATGAATACCTTAAAACGAAGTAATTCGCCGTTCTTGAATTAAATTTAGGAAAATTTGTATTTTAAATTTTTTGGAGCCATTGCAATAGCTTTATTTTCCACGAAAATTTGCTTAAATGAAACATCATAGTGAATGTCATAAGGTATCATTAGCTCATTAGTGAATTAACTATCAAAATAATACTGTAGATTAGTCAGGACGAACAATCTATAGAAAGATAATATTAATTTATCGACCCTGTCAAATAGTCATTCTTTGTGTGAAATATGTAGTGTTTTTCTTGTTTTTAGATGCCATAAACCTCTTCAAACATATGTCAACCTCCTCTGGCCGTAAAGATCGAGAATATACGGTGTTATTCCGAGTAGCCGACACTTTTGATTCAGTTACGCCCGTTTCCTCTCGTCTTGGGATCTTCCTAGATGTAACGTGTACTCGAAACAGAATTTTGATTGAAAATGTTAGTAGACAGCAACACAAATTTTACTAATTTACCTACATATAATATACGAGTACATACAAATATGTGAACCTATAGACGAAATTTATAACACAACTTGGGAAGGAAGGAACATACTGAAGGACATAATGGATGAGTCGGACTGGTAGGTAATCAGGGCGTGATAGGGTACGGATATTTCCGAAAGTCACGGATTTCAATTCACCGATTTTCATGGCGTCGGTAACCCAATAATCATAATATAATGCCAGTACAGGAATTCATAATACATACATACTATAGACGTAAATAGATATATAAATATATTGAAAATTTGCATTTATTCTGTAAATACATTTTGTTAAAGACTTCCATAACTTATTCTTAGTTAATAATTTACAGAATATATGCAAATTGTCAATATATTTATATAAAAAATGAATATTCTGATGTGGGCCTAATTGCACTAATCACTATTGCAGAATTTCAAAACTAAGGTAAAATTCTTTTAAAAATCTATGATATTAAATATTTTGTTCTTTGTATTAGCGAATTTTCTTAGAAAATAAAGCTATTGCAATGGCTCCAAAAATTTTAAAATAAAAATTTTCAAAAATTTTCTTCATCGAAATCTGTTTTGAGGCATTTTGAAATGATTCCTGGATTTTAACGCTTATACATATATATATATATATATATATATATATATATACATATATATATGTCATTCCAGACGATAACTCTCGATAGAATTGAGATAAAAACTTCGTTCTTTCGCCAAAAAATCAAGCATTTTAAAAGAAAGGATGAGTTCGTTGGACAACCCTTTTTGAGCACATTAAATTGGTCAAATTTCCAAAAATGTACCCAAAAAATCAATAAAAACAGCTAAAAACGGCTAAAAATCGTTTAATTCATATTTGCTGGTAGAATATTGCTCAAATAAAGTCTATTAACTATGAAATAGAACATCCAAAAATGTATGTAAAAATTTATGCTGTAAAATGTACTTAAAATTCATTAAAATTTGCTAAAAAATCGATGAAAACTGCAAAAAAGCTGAAAATTAAAAACCTCTATTTGAACTGGATATTATTTTTTAGAATACGTTTTTTTGCAATAAAATCAATAGTTAACAATTTACTAGCACTCAAAAAGCTCAAATTTCAAAACAATCTAATATTATATAATACGATGATTTACGAAAATTCGCTCATACGATCATGCTGCATGACTGGAACTTTTTTTTTACTAATATTCTGTAAGTAGTCTTAGTCTTCTGTACTTTATAAGTTGGCTAGAATCAATAAAAAAAGTTATGAAGATCTAATTTTATATAGGCTACTCATGATTAAAGTAGGTCGGTCTACTGGTACAACAGTATTTCGGTACGCTATTAATAAAGAAATTGAAGCCTGTTAAAGGTCACCGATTTTTAAAATTTAACCCGAAAAGTCCCCAAAAAGTCGCCGACTTTTATTTTACAGATCTAGTAGACACCCTGATAATCTATATTTGAAGTTGGTGACTAACCACCTTGCTGCTAGGTACGTATATTGTTCAACAATAATCAAATGTACATAATCTGTTATTATCTTTAAAATGGTTTTTTAAAATTACTGTTAGATTTGCCATTTCTGTTGTTTTCTGTATATACATTGTACATTGTCTAAATTATTATTTTATACCCGTACCTGTTTTTGACGTCTGCTATGTATTGTTCCTACTTTTGGCAAAAACGAAATTGAATTGAATTGAACTGTACAGTGCGTATTGAAAAAGGGCAACAAATGAAAAAAATGCTCATTTTGAGTTAGCTGAATTTCTGAAATTATGACTGAAGTCAATAAATCGTGAAAAATTTTCATGTAATTTGATCGTAACCTGGGTAGGTATACCTATGTATTCATCTTTAATATTTTTATTTCAGATTAATAATCACACATTGTTCGAGGACAATATAATTTGGATGATATGGGACAAAGAAGGTACTCTAAGTTCTTCAAATAGGCCCCTACCAGTGTCCATTTTCTCTGAAGTTGTTATAGCGAATTTTGAAGGTTTGGTGAAGATACGTAGAGTTTGGCGTCATCTGACAGTCGAAAGATTCGTCAGGGGGAAATGGAACAACCAAACAGAAGAATACATTCTTCACCAACCGCCCCGTGGAATAGACCTTAAGAGTTCAGTCGTTCGAGGATCATTCACGGTAAGGATTTCATGGAACGCGATCAAATAAAAATTGTACATTGTAACACACCTTGTTGTGTTATGTGATGGATTGGAGTAGTTAGGCTGGAGTAGTTATTCTCCTTCTCGGTTCTTGAAAATGCTACTCCTTGACATATTCCTCAGGTTATTCAACCTGCAGGATATAGCAGGGTGTAGCATATAAATCGCATCTCCCCTTTGAAGGAGGAACTACTTCATTTCCATCACCTCCTTTGTTATATACCCCTCGAATACCCTTAAAATTCACGGCTTCCGGCTTTCTGGGAGACCGCCTGGCACGTCCACATATGCGCAGTTTTTGCGGCATAGTGTGGACGCTGCTAGCCCTGAGAAAAAAAAAAGAAATCGATCTAAAATCGGATTTAATCAAATTGGAATACAGCTTGGTATAGTTTTGGGCGTGACCACAGACATCAGACCGACAGAAAGACAGACACGGACCAAAGTTGACCAGCAAGATCCGAAACGCAAAAAAGAAAAAAAAAAATTCCAGTCATGCAGCATGACCCCATGAGCGAATTTTTGAAAAAATCTTCGACATTTCAGTCGCTATTGATCTTAGGCTTAACGTTACTGACGGCCGAGTGGAGTGAGGCCTTTCATCGTGCTAGTACGTATATAAATAGAACTTTTTCATAATTTCATGGCTGATATTTTCTAAGCCACAGTCAGTATTAAAGCTACATCAAGTCCTAAAACAGTTGAGCGTAAAACATTGAAGAGAGCGACCGAGAGAATCGGAGGACGGAATATTTCACACAGTAAACTCATCAGTTGTGATTAAATATATATATATATATATATATATTTTTTTTTGTTTAACTAGCACCTACGTTTTAAACAGCATGGTTCTAGGATTGGTTATACAGGGATACTTCCATAAGGGTAGTTCAATCTGAATTTGGACAATGTTTCATGCAAATATTACCGATTTTTACAACTAGAGAACGGCATTATTTCGATTTGTGACTGATTTTTCAACTTTGAAATTTTTGAAAACTTGATACATATTCTTATAGGAAATTTTACGCTGATTCCGAATATACCACATGTTAGTATGCTGAAAAACATATTTCGCACAACAAATCGCAAAAAACAGGCTATTTTGAAATTGTTGACTACATTTTTGAAAATTTCCACCCGAAGATGTAATCCGATCATGCTGGCCAACGAACTTGAACTTTCGTTTTGTGTCCTTAACATTTTAAAATTTGTTTGAAGTTTCTAGCACCATTCTACGGACAGTTATCGTCTGGAATGACACATACATACATACATACATACATAAACATACATACATACATAAAAAAGTCCAGTCATGCAGCATGACCTCATGAGCGAATTTTTAAAGAAATCTTCGACATTTCAGTCGCTATTGATCGTGTAGAGAAATTTTAGTTTATGATTTTGATAGACAAACATGGAATCAAATTCTACATCTACAGCATGGTTCTAGCCTTAAACAGCATGGTTCTAGGATTGGTTATACAGGGATACTTCCATAAGAGTAGTTCAATCTGAATTTGGACAATGTTTCATGCAAATATTACCGATTTTTACAACTAGCGAACGGCATTATTTCGATTTTTGACTGATTTTTCAACTTTGAAATTTTTGAAAACTTGATACATATTCTTATAGGAAATTTTACGCTGATTCCGAATATAACACATGTTAGTATGCTGAAAAAATTATTTCAATACCCACCCTTGGGTTTTGAAAAACGTACTCCTGCATTCACTTTTGTGAAAGCAAATTCCATTCTGAGAATGTGGAGACTGATATAGGACCTACGAGATTTGCTATGTTTCAACGAGTAGTAAATACCTAGTATCACAAAGGGCAAGAGGTCCCGGGCTGACGGAAGGGGATGCAACGACAGAAACCCACAGGAAATAAACTTCTTGCATAGGTGATCACCCTTTACCTAGGGACCTGCCTGTACATAGAAAATATTATTGGGAAATTATAAAATACAGGGTGTTTACAATAGTATCTTTTTAAAAATGAGAAGAGAACACTTCGATTTAAACAAAAAACAAAAAAGTCCATTCATACAGCATGACCCCATGAGCGAATTTTTGAAGAGTAAACTCATCAGTTGTGATTAATTTTTTTTTTTTAACAAGCACCTACCACCTACGTTTTAAACAGCATGGTTCTAGGATTGGTTATACGTGGATACTTCCATAAGAGTAGTTCAATCTGAATTTGGACAATGTTTCATGCAAATATTACCGATTTTTACAACTAGCGAACGGCATTATTTCGATTTTTGACTGATTTTTCAACTTTGAAATTTTTGAAAACTTGATACATAGGTATTCTTATAGGAAATTTTACGCTGATTCCGAATATACCACATGTTAGTATGCTGAAAAAATTATTTCGCACAACAAATCGCAAAAAACAGGCTATTTTGAAATTTTTGACTACATTTTTTGAAAATTTCAACCCGAAGATGTAATCCGATCATGCTGGCCAACGAACTTGAACTTTCGTTTTGTGTCCTTAACATTTTAAAATTTGTTTGAAGTTTCTAGCACAATTCTACGGACAGTTATCGTCTGGAATGACACATACATACATACATATATACAATATATACATACATATATACATATATACATATATACATACATACATAAAAAAATGCGTTAAACTTCAGAATATGATTCAGAATAGCCTGAAACGGATTTCTGCATATAAATTTTTCAAAAATTCACATTCTACAAATTTTGAGGCGAGAGCAATAGCTTAATTTTCTTCAAAAATTCGCTAAAAATGCGTTAAACTTCAGAATATGATTCAGAATAGCCTGAAACGGATTTCTGCATAAATTTTTTTCAAAAATTCACATTCTACAAATTTTGAGGCGAGAGCAATAGCTTAATTTTCTTCAAAAATTCGCTAAAATGCGTTAAACTTCAGAATATGATTCAGAACAGCCTGAAACGGATTTCTGCATAAATTTTTCCCAAGAATTCACATTCTACAAATTTTGAGGCGAGAGCAATAGCTTAATTCTCTTCAAAAATTCGCTAAAAGCAAGTAGAATTTTGGTTTTTGAAGACAACATTTTTTTCGGATTCTCGCACAAACACAAAGCTTCCTTACCTACGGAATCGAAGAAGCAAAACACGTTTTCATCCTATGTTTTAACGTATATTCCAGTTTATTCAAGACATCTATGACAGAAATAATCTCTCCTTACAATTGCAAGATGTGCATTACAGACCTGGTTTCGATATTGTGAACAGATTTTACCATTCCAACATCCTTCTATTGGGGTACATGTATAATTTCAGGTAAGAATTCACACCATTACCTTATTCACTGTCTACCTTTGTATTTGTCAAACAACTCCTTAAAATTAAGAAATAGAGTTTTCTCCTTTTCTTTTCCATATTAACGACTAAATAACATAATAATTTGTGTTACTTACGAAATGAGATTTAGAGTGTAGGGTTTTAATTAAGCATCTCAGTAGAATTCGTTCAAATACCTTAATATCCTTAAGTATCTTTACATACTTAAACGAGATATTTGTGGAATTTGTACCTATGTACTCCCGGTCTGACCAACAGAATTAAAAATCGGACAATTTTCACATTTCTGTGGCCGTTTTCGTTTAGATTAAACTTTTTACCGTTAACGCTCAATACACGTTTCTCAAATAAATTTGTATTTTGTATTCTATTTTGTTATAATATTTTATTTTATATTATATTTGTACTTTTGTATTCTACCGCTCCCAGTTACTGCCAATTCATCGTTATTCCATTTTCATAAGCGAGGTATCGTGTTTAGGAGTGTTGCGAACCACCTAGTTCCTGATTTAGGTAAATACCGTAGCTGTTCGTTGTTAATCTATAAAAAGCTAGTTATGTAAAGCTAGCTTGCTCTAAAATTTGTTTTTAGGTACAATAATTGAAATAAAATCAAAAACACAGATTCAACATGATACAAAACTCCACTCTCTTTTTTTATACATCTTATTTGTATAGCTCCCACTTAAATCTAACAAGGTATCCAAGGAAGTAGCATAATAAAACTGTAGTGATCTACTGTCACGTAATACTCTCCCCCACACAAATTCTATCATAGGTTTCGACCAAACGCACCAAGGAAGGATTGCTTCCAATCACCCCACTCTAGATCGTCTTCTCGTAGCTGAGCGAAATACCACTTTTGAGCGACGCTTCCAGATTTGAAAGCTGACTGCAAACGCAATAATTTTTCTTTATCCGTATACCATCTATTGCTTACACATATGCGTTCGAATAAAATCATCCAAAATTCCAGATTGTCACTGTTGTTATCAAATTTTGGAACGTCTATAGTTTGCCGCAAGCCATCACAAGCAATT
Organism: Adelphocoris suturalis; assembly: GCA_030762985.1. Lineage (NCBI taxonomy): Eukaryota > Metazoa > Arthropoda > Insecta > Hemiptera > Miridae > Adelphocoris > Adelphocoris suturalis. Next base: position 71,844,502 of record CM061048.1, read on the forward strand.
TGCAGCAAGACTTCACCGAAACTAGATGAAACGGTGCTCAACAGTCTTTCGTTATTGACCTGTTGGTTTTCACGCAACACTTGCACAAAGTCCAGCAGGTTAGCTGAAGTAGGAACTTGTTTTTAAGCGAACTAAATCACTCACGACGACATTGTGGAAACCCATTTCAAAACGGAAGTTAGTGAAAAACGACTATTTCCACGAAATTTAAAGAGTTACGATGTTAAATCGATTTCGACGGTTAGGCCATCATCAGTAACAAACAATAACTGAAGACACATTAGAAAGGATACAGCTTATATAGTGACAGGTGAAGGGAGATTGAATCCCATTGGTCGAGGAAATGAAAAAGGCACGAAGTGCAACCAATTAAGTGCATACAAAGTGAGGGGGGATTATAGCTAATCAGATGAAGTGAAAGGGGAAATAACTAAATATGGTTTCAACAGTGTGAAGGGATAATTCCAAGCTTTATAGAAATGAACCTATCAGTGGTGAAATATATTGAGGTATATCCTCATTTAAACATTTACCAGATCTGTCACTTTTGATAATTTCGAATTTTTCAAGCACAATCAACATACTTCCCGTTGGGCAAAAAAGAAGAAATTCTACAAACTGTCTATCTGTCAAATCAAAATTGTAACTATGATTAGATTCCTTAAGATGTTTCGCAAATGTAGACTTACCCTTATTTTCCCTGAAATCCTCCTGATGTTCGTATATTCTTTCCCTAAATTTCCTACCAGTCTGACCGCAATATTCGTAGCCACAAGAACGTTTTAATTTATAAACCCCACTTTTATCCTGAACATTAATTTTGTCCTTAACGGATCCTAGTAATCATTTAAGACTATTATTAGTTTTAAAACCTACTTTGTAACCTCTCGATGATAGAATTTTACCAATTTTATCCGAAATTTTCCCATAGTAAGGTAAACTTATCCATCGTTTTTCTTCTCAAATTACATCTTCCCGAGCCTGATTGGAAACTTTTTCCCTACTCTTTTCTCTAAGAACCTTATCCCATATGGTATCAACGAGATCTCCCCCATATCTGTTACTAGCTGCTATGCTTCTGATAATGGATTTTTCTTTTGATAGATTTCGTTCACTCATTGGAACAGATAGTGCTCGGTTGATCATACTATGGAAGGCTGCATGCTTATGGACTAAAGGGCGATTTGAAGTACTATGGATCGTTATATCGCTATATGTATCTTTTCAATAAATTGAAAAATCATGCTTCCCATTTACCAAAGAGATGGACAGATCAGGAAAATTTAGTTTATTCCCGCCGAATTCGAGGGTGAATTTGATATAGGGATCTAATTTATTGATTTTTTCGTGAAAAGAATTTAGTTGTCTTTCTGTGCCCTTCCATAGAATGATGATATCATCGATATATCTATACCAATAGAGAAGATTATTTATGTTACAAGTTGTAAATATTTGTTGCTCAAGATAATCCATGTAAATATCTGCAAGCAGAGGAGATACCGGAGAACCCATAGCAACCCCTGGCTGTGTACAACATTGTCCCTCGAAGACTACGTTTTTTCACTAACTTCCGTTTTTTTTGTTTTTAGGTACAATAATTGAAATACAATCAATAACACAGATTCAGCATGATACAAAACTTCACTCTCTTTTGTATATATCTTATTTGTATAAATAGCTCCCACGTAAATCTAACAAGATATCCAAGGAAGGCATAATAAAATTGTAGTGATCTACTGTCACGTAATAAGTTAAGTTCTGTTTCTCTTCTGTCGCGTAGTACCTAAGGGTTATGTGAAATATTTCACAGCAAAATTCACCCACATACTATATTAATTGGACCTCGACTGTACTGTGTAGGTTGCAGCTGATAGTTTCTGAAGATTGGGGCGATAGAGCTGATAATGGAACATGGAGCGGGATGCTGGGGATGCTGCAAAGAGGTGATGTTGATCTTTCAGTCACACCTATGATGCCAGTTTCCTACCGGATGGAAGTATCAACACCCACTTTATCTCTGGTTCCTTACTGGTAGGTTTCTGTTTGAGAAATTTTAACGATTTTTTTTATTTATTTTTCCATTTTTTTTAAACGAATTTTTAAAGACAAGCTTTTTCAATGTTAGAAAATTGAATTTCTGGAAACTTCCTCAATTATTGTCCTTAATATATGATGATATTCAAGAATCGTAGTGTAATGTTCCAGAAACAGATTTCAATTAAGAAAGATAAGATTATGATTGGATAATATATATATATATATATATATATATATATATATATATATATATATATATATATATATATATATATATATATATATATATTGTGACGTTCTTGACAATATTTGATCTCAGATCTTGACACGGTTGTAACAAATCAGTCAGTCCTACAGTCCTATCGCTGAACAATCAAATATCACACTTTTGTAATCAAAAATGTGTTCTAATTAAAAAAAAAATGTACTGCCTACCTATTCCGTGGTACGCGGAGACCTAGAAGAAAGGAGCAACACGAAGTCTGATACAAGAGTGATTTATTGTAGGCTCTACTGGACGTTTATATAGCAATTCAGATTGAATTAAACAGTTTTCAAAATGAAGTCAACACCTATCAAAATGAAGTCAACACTTTTCAAAATGAAGTCAACACTATTCAAAATGAAGTCAACACTTTTCATAATGAATTAAACATTTTACAAATTGAAATAAACAATTTACAAAATGAATTAAACACTTTTTTATACGAATTTCAAAATCATGTAAACTTAAAAGAGTTGACCAGCTGCAGTGAATTGATGGACTACTACAGAGAAACAAGAATATCATCGATACACATTGAGCAACACGATAAGAGATTGACGAGTTCACAGAGAAGGTATTTCCATCTCGTTATTACGTGAAAGACACACTCAGAAGAGATTATCAACAGTGTAGGTACGGTCTTCTTTCCCATATTCTCCCCAACTCGTTTAAGTTATTGTTTACATGATTTTGAAACTCGCATAAGAAAGTGTTTAATTCATTTTGTAAATTGTTTATTTCACTTTGTGAATTCTTTAACTCATATTGTAAATTGTTTATTTCATTTTCTAAAGTGTTTAATTCATTTCGAAACTTGAATAATTCATTTTGATAAGTGTTGACTTCATTTTGAAAACTGTTTAATTCAATCTGAAAAAGCTATACAAATCGGCCTGGCGGTGTCTCCCCCCCCCAAGACCAGAATACACTGGCAGGAGAGCGAGGCAGACTCCCCCTCCTGGAATTTTATTTATTAAAATTACAACAATAATTTCCCTGAGATGAAGGCTGGTGATGAGGGCGGCGGCAGGAATGAAGAGGAGAAGGCTGGAGTTGAAGGCGGTGTTGGCGTATGACCAGGGTTGCTAGGTGCTATGAGATAAAAAAAACGCTGCAAATTATTACATAATGGTTTATCATTTCTGAATCAGATAGCCAACTATAGTAACCAGCATGCTCTGGGGCTTTCGCCAGTCTCTTCTCTAGTATCCACCTCTGTTCTCGCGTTACAGGCTGCGCTCCCAATGGGGAGCAAATGGATGATCGTACAGTCACCCGAGTGGTCTCATTCAATCCACGGAGCTAATTTATATAGGAATCAAACTTAAACCGTAGGTACACTGCATTCCAAAAGCATCTGGGACATATCCCAGTTGATTCTGCGTCCGACATTACTTAGGTGACGACATCCCACTTACCTATGGCAGAAATATAAGTAAACAGCTATTCATCCAGGGGGTTCAGACTCCAACCTGCCCATGTAATGCAATTTTAATTTAAAAACGATTTCCTTCGAACTATCTGAGAAGATTTTGGGAAGAAGAAGAACGAAGGATTTTAGATGGACTGGATCAATTATTTTTGTAACATACTAAAGTATGATATAATATACTAAATATACTAGTGTGTTCAAGGTAGGTTAAATGTTATATGGGGTAAAAGTAATAAAATATATATTATATCCGTTCCGATACGCCCCGGACGCCTTTCTACTACTCCTCTATGCCCCTAATGCCGTACCCCCCTCAGGTTGGCACGGCGTATTATTTGGGTATAACACGTAAAAGTAATAAATATTCATTCTCCTACACCCCTCTTCTACGCTCCTGGTCACTCCAGCCACCACAAGGTGCCGCGGCGCCTCCTATCACTCCACCCCCCGCTCACCCCCCTCACCGCCCACCGTGACCCCCTGCCAAGCGTGCCAGGCGTGCGCGCGTGTGTAAGTCTAATACTCAAAGCCTCGAAAAAGACACTTTTTCGCCCGTTTTTGGCCCATAGCATCTATGCGAGTAAAGCGATCGGGATGGTTAAACGTTAGAACCAACTAGACCCCAAATGGAGTCTATGTGCGAAAGTACCGTTTTTTAAAGTCAATTCTTAGGCCATTTATGGTCCGGACGGCGGACGATGAACGGTGGACAGCGGACAGAAATTTCAAATTTGGATTCTACGCACCTTGAAACGTAAAGTGACAAAGTTTGAGGGGGGATTATAAAAATGTTTTGCTATACGATCACAAAGGCTTATTATTGGTAATAATAAACCAAAACCGAACACAATGAGAAAACAACGTATATATAGCATTTTTCAGTCAAATGGAACCTTCTTTCTATCAAGTGAAACCTCGTTTCGATCAAATTAAACGTTGTACCTACCAAATAAAACCACGTACCAATAAAATAAAACCTCTTTTCAACCAAATGAAACTTTTTTTCAAACAAATGAAACCTCATTTTATTCGAATGAAACTTTTCGGTCCACCATATTGCTGATCACCACGATAGACTGCTCTAACTTCGTGATAACTGTAATGAACTTACTCGCTCCGGGAGGTGCAATGGGGGCCTAAATCCACACTCATAGAGAGAGTGAGGGATGTGACAGTACCATAAGAGATACAACTCGAACTGATAGCATATATGCTACATTCGGAGAAAATTGGTTTGGTAAGATATACAACTCGTACTAATAGCATATATGCCACGTTCGGAGAAGATAGGTTTTCCAGTTCTAGGATCACCCATCCATCACCAAACTCGGGCTTTCGAAAACACGGGAACAAGCGCCCGACGCCCGTTGCGAAACAACGGAGCGACGGCAGCGCATTCCCTTGGATCTCGCGGGAACTGTCACACTTCCCCCCTTAAAAAACGTACTTGCTTGAAGAGCAAGTTTTAATAATAGGTGGAATAGTTTACTGGTTGAGAACTGATGCTCACTAATAAATAGCTGCATTGGCGATTGAGGATAAAAAGGTGAAATTAAAACAGGATGGATTGTCAATGAATCTTCAAATGAAGTATTCATTAGGTAGTTAACCCTCAATCAAAGATTAGAACCATCGGGAATGATATAACTTGCTCAACCAGGAGACTTACAGTAGGGAGCTGCTCACTTTGGGGACTTACGAAAATGGGAACTATGCCCTGGGGAATTAACTTGCTCAACTTTGGAGACTTACAATGGAAGGTGCCCACTATGGGGACTTATGAAATAGGGAACGATGCCCTAGGTTTGGGAACAATGCCCTTGAAAATTAAGTATGTTAAATAGAAATAATATGAGTGGATAAATTGAGAAATTAATAATCAAGAACCAATGAAAGTATTTATGTATCCAAGGGAGTATAATGGGTATTCCTTCTGGAAACCCGGGCCATGATTCTTCTGTAACATTAACGCCCCAAAAATAGTGAATCGGATTACTAGGCGTTAGCCGTACATAATCCTAACCACGCTCTGCTACCATGTAATAGACATAGGCCACCCGGTGGTGTACTGGGGGCCTAAATCCACACTCATAGATAGAGACGGGTGTGACAGTACCATAAGAGATACAACTCGTACTAATATGTAGCATATATGCCACATTCGGAGAAGATAGGTTTTCCAGTTCTAGGATCACCCTTCCATCGCCAAACGCGGCCTTTCAAGAACACGAGGACAGGCGAGCAACGCCCGTTGGGAAACAACGGAGAGACGGCAGCGCATTCCCTTGGATCTCGCGGGAACTGTCACATAACATGATGATGAAACTGCTGCCGCAGCTTCTGGACACCCGCTTCACTAAATTAATTTGTAGTGCCTCTGTATTAACTTGATTAGCAAAAATCTGAAATAAAATGCATTTTTTCTCTGGATGATTCGAAGAAGTTCCATTTGATTGAAATATGTTTCCATTTGTTTGAAAAAAGTTTCATTTGGTTGAAAAGAGCTTTCATTTGATTGGTTTGACGTGGTTTCATTTGGTAGGTACGAAGTTTCATTTGATTGGAGCAAGGTTTCATTTGGTAGTTACGAAGTTCAATTTGATAGAAAAACGCTGCAAAATTATTACATAATGGTTTATTATTTCTGAATCAGATAGCCAGCTATAGTAACCAGCATGCTCTGGGGCTTTCGCCAGTCTCTTTCCTAGTATCCACCTCTGTTCTTCCTCTCACTCCACCCCCCGCTCACCCCCCTCACCACCCACCGTGACCCCCTGCCAAGCGTGCGCGCATGCGGAAGTCTAACACTCAAAGCCTCGAAAAAGACACTTTTTCGCCCGTTTTTGGCCCATAGAATCTATGCGAGTAAAGCGATCGCGATGGTTAAACGTTAGGACCAACTAGACCCCAAATGGAGTCTATGTGCGAAAGTACCGGTTTTTTAAGTCAATTCTTAGGCCTTTTTATAGCCCGGACGGCGGACGGTGAACGGCGGACGGACATTTCAAATTTGGATTCTACGCACCTTGAAACGTAAAGTGACAAAGTTTGAGGGGGGGGGGGGGGGGGGGTTATAAAATTTTTTTACTATACGATCACATAGGCTTATTATTGGAAATAATAAACCAAAACGGTTTCATTTGACTGAAAAATGCTGTAAACAGATAGGTAATCAATTTCTACGCATGTAAACATAGATAGGTATGCATTTTACATATAAAACCCCTGTTCATCACCTTGTCAAAATGGGACATAGGTATGTGGACACTTTTTTCTCTTCATTTAAGCCAATTTTCGTAAACATTTCAAGAGATGTTTGAAATACTCTTTTTGTGCGCCAGTAATCTCAAATACCTATGTAGGAACGTACTTATACATCTCTATTCCGAAAATAGTATATAATAGTAGTAGTATATAATAATTTAATGCAGTCTGTCGTTTGGGAACTTCTCCAACACGACTGGAAATTATATGGTTTAGTAGATCGCTTAATAATGAATGTGATGCATTGGTAAATGCTCAAGTAGATATTGTTTAGATTCTCTTCTTTGCCTCAAGGTTTGCCGTAGTCTTCGAGCAGCCTCGAGCCCTGGGTACGTACAAGGCGATGCTTCTCGAGCTTTCAACAGGCGCATGGATCTGCGTTTTGGGTCTGATACTCGTCGGAGCCGTCGCATTTTCCGTCACTCAAATATACGAACCAGACGTGGATCCAAGGGGCGGCTCAGATGGATCACTCGACATGGGCGTCGTACAGTCAGTTGGAATCATCGCTAATCAAGGTAAGACTTTAATGTTACTAAAGGTGGGTTCACATCCATCCGGAATTGCGGCAATGTGTCTGTGATTGGAACTAGTGGAGGGGAGTGCAGAATTGCAGCAGGCCGTTCATAACCATCCGGTTGTGTTATCATTGCGTTATCATTGTTTGTGTCTTCTATTAGCATTGCATTCCCCAAGCAGACCTATTTCCTCCAGAATTTTCTCCAACCTATCACACATTTTGTTCAGCCCTGACCAAAATTCGAATTCTCCCGCCAGTGCTGAAATGTAGTTGACATGTTGTCTTCCCAAACTTCCGACAACGCATAAGTCGTTCAATGTTTTCATTCCGCTTTTCATATATTTAATGATGGAACTCTGATAATATCTAGTTTTTCCCGATCATCCTGTAATAATAATACGATTTGAGCTCCCGAAGGTGCAGTGAAATTGTGAAGTAGTGATTGTAAATTGTACGAGAACTTTATATTTTGTAAGCACTGCTTTGACCACTAGCGCCTTCGCGTCCTGCGGACGACGAAGGCAAATGAATATCAGTCCAATTTCCGCCTCCCGTCCGAGCCAAATGGCTCTCCCGCTATTATGTTTCTGATCCCGCCTTGCAGTCATGAAAGTGAACCAGGATTCCGTAATTTTAAGTATTTTTTCTTCCCGGATTATTCATATTTCATGGACATCATAGCTCCATAAACAATGTTGAATAATAAACTCATAAAAAAATCATGAGGGCATGCAGAAGATATTTTTATGTATGTACATTAAAACTGCAAAGGCGACGTCGTTTTGAAATGACACTGTTGGGTAATTAATCGGTCCTTTCGTCAACCGCTTATCCCAAGATAACATTATATTTCTACCCGAAAATCTGTGTTGGTTGGCGCATTACAGATCATTTATGCATTGATGCACCATAATAAGTACCTACTTAACGTAGGTAATCTGTCCATTTCGTAAGGACAAGTAGTATTCTTTACTTCCTCTTCGTTTTGCAAAAGCGTTATCTCTTCTCAAATACCCACTTATTCGAAGAGTAGAAAATTGCCAATCTATAATCAAAGAATGTCTCAAAACACAAATGGAATAGGATCTTCAGGAAGGTAATTCGTTTGTGAGATCGCAAAATCGGTACCTTCACCAAGGAATTTTTAAACCAACTTTGAACACAACAAAATTGTGTTCAATTTGAGTGTTTCATTTGTTTATTATTGTTAATCTTATTAAAAAAGTGCTACAGAAATATATTTTCTATAAAAGAAATCAAAATTCGAGGTTCGTAAGAATACAGACTCGCACTCGACCACAGCCATAAAACAAGGTAACACAACCAACAACAGCTCCTGACGGATGACGTTATTGCGGCAATCCGGTAAAATATCTAATTTTGGTTTCTTTCCAATAATAAGCCTATGTGATCGTATAGCAAAAACGCTGCAAATTATTTCACAAAGGTTTATTATTTTTTCAATTGAGTATGATCGTAGTTTTAGTTGGCTAGCGTACGTCATAAGGCCCGTCCAGACTCCTCGGCGTGTCCTACTTCGAGTTGCCACAACCTATACTTCTATAATTATATACGCATGTTTATATTTCTGGATTTGAGCTCCTATCTATTCAAATAGTTATTGCCTTAATAATATCATTATCTAAGTACGTATGAAAAGTCGAGAGGATATGTTATTAAATATGCGTAGGCAAAGCATTGGTATTAACACACAAATATGACCTAGAAAAAAACATATATTCATGCCTTGAAGGACCGCCGTACCCACCACAAGCCGCGGCGCCGGCGCCTCCTCTCACTCCACCCCCCCGCTCACCTCCCCCCCCCCCCTCTCCACCCACCGTGACCCCCTGCCAAGCGTGCCAGGCGTGCTCGCGTCGAAAAAGACACGTTTTTGCCCGTTTTTGGCCCATAGCATCTATGCGAGTAAAGCGATCGGGTTGGTTAAACGTTAGGACCAACTAGACCCCAAATGGAGTCTATGTGCGAAAGAACGGGTTTTTTAAGTCAATTCTTAGGCCTTTTATGGCCCGGACGGCGGACGGCGAACGGCGGACGGCGGACGGCGAACGGCGGACGGACATTTTAAATTTGGATTCTACGTACCTTGAAACGTAAAGTGACAAAGTTTGAGGGGAGGTTATAAAAATTTTTTGCTACACGATCACATGGGCTTATTATTGGAAATAATAAACCAAAAATCTTTATATCCCCCCCCCCCCTCAAACTTTGTCACTTTACGTTTCAAGGTGCCGTCCGCCGTCCGGGCCATAAAAGGCCTTAGAATTGACTTAAAAAATCTGTTCTTTCGCACATAGACTTCACTTGGGGTCTAGTTGGTCCTAACTTCTCGCCAGCTCGATCGCTCCACTCTCATGGGTGCTATAAGCCGAAAATAGGTGAAAAAGTGTCTTTTTTTTGTATATTTCAAGTTGTATAGAAATTGGAGATTTATGAGTGAAAAGAAAATGTTAGCTATTAATTTTATGGAAAAAAAAGTATTCTAAATGATACTCTTGTATCCAAAAAGAGATTTTGGATTTTAGGCTATTTTTTGCAATTTTATAGATATATAAAAAAAAAAAAAAAAAATTTAATGAAGTTCAAGTTTTTAGCATAATTTTGTACATAAATTTTTGAATGTTCTATTCATAGTTGATAAACTTTATTTGACCAATCTTATGCTAAAAAATATCAATTTAACAATTCTTAGCCATTTTCAGTGATTTTGTCATCACATTTTTTGAAATTTGACCAATTAAATGATATCAATATACAGTATAGGTAACACTTTTATGTGTTGGAAAGATGACTTGGTACTAAATTGTTTTGTTTATCAACTATATTAAAAAGCGTAAAATTGTGAGATTCCGCTACTGTAATGGATTGAACCCATTTGTGAGGTCCGAAGCTCCGAGTTCCGATACTAAATATACTATAAGCGGCGTTTAATAATTATGGAACAGAGATCTACGTAGAAGGGCTGTCTAATACATAAATAATAAACCTTTACGTAATAATTTGCAGCGTTTTTCAGATGTGGACAGTCCGTCTCAAGAGTGCTTGTCCGGCGAAATTCACCCCACTCTTCCGACTGGCACTAGCCAATCAGAAGGCCAAACGCATTAACGGATTGCCGCAATTCCGAATGGATGTAAACCCACCTTTATTACCCCTGCCCTAGAAGTGCGAATCCAAGTTTGAGATGTTTAGTATATTTTGGAACAAAATTAAATTGTTGCAATTAGTTGAATAATTTTGGACCCTACCTTTAGACAATTTCCGTAAAAAATGAAGCGGAATGGGAGAACGAATTTTAATTATAATACTACTTTGAAAAGTTCTTTAGTTTTTCGTCTCTTTGTTTTCCAGTTTAATATGTCTACTTGTCCTGAACAGATTATGGCCAAACGGCTCAACTAATATTCATTAAACCTGATTTATTATTCAAGTCCGAGATAAAGCATAGATGTTAAACTGCAATAAACTCTTCTAAATGCTCTCCTTCTTCGAAAAACTTTTGATTTTGATATTGATCTTGGGTGGTAAAAGAGATAACATCAAATCTGTTTCCATCTACATCAACACGATATTCGTGGGCCTATCAGGTTTTGTAAGTTGAAATGAATAGAAAAATTGATATTCTTATGGATTGTCTATAAATTATCATTTTGTTACTTTGTGTATTGTATTGTTACGATACTGAAAATTAGATGACTAGAGAATAGAAAGTAGGTCCAGTTACTGAATGAGAAAGTCGAATGATCCAAACACCCATTGGGATGAGCGAGGGAAGCAACACACACCTATAAACGTTTCATCCCTGACTACATCTGCCCTTGGAATCAAAAAATCTTTTTTTTCTGGGGGGAAAAAAGGGTCGCATGTTAAGAAAAACGAATGACCAAAACTTGCTAAAAATTGGATAACGACTGAGTACCTACCTGTCTAAACCGAAATAACTTGGCAAATTTACCAACCATTATAACGAATTCTTAATCTCGATGCAACATCATTTGAAACTTCATATGAAGCACATGTGAAATGCTAACAAGTTATTTAGCTGCGATAATGGAGGGTAATTACTATGTTTGCGTACTAAGGAATATGATAATTCCTTATCTGGTTACTGATTTCAAGGCAGAAATAATTCGTCAACATGACAAAACAGTGAATCATGTTCTAGAAGGTATAATATTTATGAAATGAGTCAACATGAGGGGGAAAAAAAAAAAAAAAAAAAACTGTTTGGGTTTACCATAATTTACGAGAATTATTGAAGTGTAGCATAGCCAACATTTTACATAAGCAGTTTTTTTTTAATTTGCATGAGTTATAAGTTGTTGTGCTGGGTGGTATAGGGAAACCGTTGTGACCCAACTTATGTTATATCAAGTTGTGTAGATTCATCGAATAAACCATGCAAAACCAAGCTCACCCCTACAAGCCCCCTGCCAGGCTTCCAGAGATGGGTATATTCGTAATCGTGAGTACGAATATATTCACAGAAAACTTATTCTATGAATACGTTGGTATTTATTCGTATTTACATTTATATTATATACGTATTTACATATATACACCCGTATTCACACAACTGTATACGAATAAGTATACACTCCTTCCACGGACTTTGGCATTTGGAGTTATGTGGGTTTCCTTCCATAAACTCGGGTACCAACCTGCTTAGTTGGTATTGTGTGCTAGAACGCATGCCTCTACCCGTAGGTCAAAACGGGTACTTGGCAGTTGTCAAGGACGTTGACTGTGTGTGCAGTCTCCTCTCAAGAGGATCTTCCCAGTTTGTGTGGGGGGAGACCACAAGGCACGATTGCCTAAGGACTCCTAAACACGACTTCCAATCTTTTGGAAGGAGATATTGGATTCTTCTGTCCACAGGTTCCATGCAGTCCATTCTGCAGATGTGGGGTAGAGGTCTGCACGAATTGACTCGCGAGGGTGGGTCTCCTTCCGCGGACCTCGGCATTTGGAGTTTTGTGGATATCCAAAAACTCGGGCACCAACCTGCTTAACGTAATGCGAGCTAGAACGTATGCCTCAACCCGTAGATCAAAACGGGTAATTGGCATCTGTTAAGGACATTGACTGTGTGTACAGTCTTATCTCAGGAGGATCTTCCCAGATTTTGTCTGAGGGGAGACCACAAGTCACGATTGTCTAAGGACTCCCAAACACGACCTCCATTCATCTAAAGGAGATATTGGATTCTTCTGCCCTCAGGTTCCTCAGTGAACAGCTAGATACCTCAGCGTGGGTCGGTCGCAGAGGTGCTTCATACACCACTGGTCTCCACGTTCCTCAGACCTAAATTTTTGTGGGGATTTGTTAAGGGTGCGATATTTTTTTATGGAACGCATCACAGCTGCAGTAAACAAAGTTACTGGGAACACACTGCAGAACTATAAGATGAATTCTCCTATCGAGTAGATTTTGTGCTGTGTGTCAAACGGAGGTCATATAGAACATTTATAGCTTTAAAAGATGAAACTTTACGTATTTACACACATGTAAAACATTCGAGCATGCTTATAGGTTGAAAAAGAAGAAAAAAAACCTTATTTTTCCTAAAAGCATTGACTTTTGAACCACTCAATAAAATATAATTATATTTAATGTTCCCACAGGATTATGCCTCATGCCCAAAGGAACAGCTTCCAGGATAGTGTGCTTTTCACTGCTCGTGGTCGGGCTCATCGTATCAACTTACTATAGCGCTGCAACGATGTCAGCTCTTTTATCCCCATCTCCACCCACTATCAAAAATATTGACGAGTTGCTCCACAGCAATATCCCAATAAATATCAGAAATGCGTCATACATTCGCCACCTTTCGGTAAAACTAATTTCATAAACAGAGTTCATTAATTGTCTATTAACACGATTTCCATGTAATTCAATACGATTGACAAGTTATTACACTTTCAGGTTCGGAACAGAGTTTTCCCTGAAAAGATACTAAAGCTCATGGAACCTCACGATCTCAAGTTGTGGGAACTGGAAGAGGGTACTCGATCCATTCAAAACGGGTCTGCTTATCTCGACGAGTATTTTGTTCTTTTTCAGTCCATCAACTCACACTTCAAAAGTGACCAGATCTGCGATTTAACTGTGTTCAGCGCGGGCTATTATTCGTTCGTGCTGAGTTTCATTAAAAGAGACCCTCATTTCAGGGAGCTTTTCATGAGAGGGTGAGCATATAATTTAACCGAAGGACTCAGGCCTAAAACATTCTGCACAAAAGCTGGCACCTATACATCAGTCAAGTTAATTAGAAAACTACCATCAACTGCAGGAGTTGTACGACCCTGTTCATCCATCAACCTAGCAAACTTGCGGTTAAGCGATGCATTCTTGAATTCGAACAACCTATCACAAAATCTTCTTTGGTATGCAAAGAAACCAACGGAAGCCTCAGCAGTTATATTGTCCATTACCCATCTTGTCAAAATATCAGATTCATTCTGTAGCCTATTCAAGTTAGAATTAGAGATCTTAATCTCCACATTCAGTTGACCACGCTTAAAGTTCTAACTAATTTGGACAGATCACCAAAATACTGGCTGGAAGTGCCCAACGAATCCAAGAATGCATCGCTTAACCGCAAGTTTGCTAGGTTGATGGATGAACAGGGTCATACAGCTCCTGCAGTTGATGTTGGTTTTCTAATTAACTTGACTGATGTACAGGTGCTCTTTTGTTAATCCACTCATTGCTAATTCTTTCTTCATCATTTTAATTGCCATGACCATGATATCATTGATAATATTGGATTCAGAGACCAAAATTATTGTACATAGTGTTGTTTTTTTATTATTTTGCAGGGTAATACGTCTTTTAGAGCACGGACTCGTACAAAAAGAACGTCAACGCTGGATAGCTGATCGGCTTGGGTGTTCGCGCGTGGTTGAATTTATTCACGTTCAAATGGAAGCAGTCAGCGTAGCTTTCGTTGTATTTTCCATCGGAGTCTTTCTTTCTGGAGTAGTTTTCTTGTTTGAAGTCTTCGCAGCTCGATATCCAAAAATGAAAAACACTAACCATTGGGAACGTAGACCTTATAATATATGAGCAATCTGGAATAACATACAATTACATCATATCTAAAAATTACGGTAGATGTCAAGTGATATATATACCTTATTCCTATTGTGTCATCATTTAAATGGTAATAGTAAACAATACATATAACTGAATATAACATTTTTTAACCCTGCAAATATTCAGGTTAACCATGTAGTTATTTCCGTTTTAAATTCAAAAGTGCGGCAACACAGCTTTCAGTTTTACGAATTTCTTGTGATTTCCTTGAAATTGGAGACTAATCAATCCGAATAGCGAGGGAATTCTAAATTCTCAAGTGTGTTATTTAGACGATGCCCTAATGACGGGAATTAAACCACCCCCTTCTCTACAGGGGTGGAAGCCTTTGAAGTAAATTAGGGCTTTGATTCATCCCCATTCATTTGCAATTAGGTAACTGTTTTATAGATTGATGGCAGAAAAAGCTTTTTCACGATAAAAAATTTCAAAAAGAATATCAATTCCTCAAGATGCTTTTGATCATGAACTAATTTTGCGTTGTCGATTAGTTTCTTGTTTCAGTATAATAATTTTGAATACAGATACTTGGAAAATTAAGCTAACATTTCGAAGTTGTTGGTATCTCGCATTCTAGATCGCTGAACTTGTAAAGAGTTATACTGAGTCGAAATTGTAACCGGGGGTTTAAAACTGATTTTTCAATAAGCTTAGGTAAGATTGGGAGTATTTATTTATAATATGAAGGGAATTGATTTACTGGGTATCATCACGTTATTGATAGTTGGTACTGAATCCGTCAACAGTGCAGAAAAATGGACCCCAGACTTGGTTTTCGCATTTTTCCAAGCGAAGGCTATATATCAGGTTGATGGATTTATATGCGACAAGATTGGTAAGTTGTTATTTAATTTCACGTTTTCACAAAGTATATATGAATGAATAAATGAATGAGCTGTATTGCCGCAGTAATTATACATAATGAAGACAAATACATAATATCAGTTAAGTTAATAAGTGTTAGGGAAAAATTAGGTTACATTGGTAAATCAGGATACATTC
Source organism: Adelphocoris suturalis (assembly GCA_030762985.1). Taxonomy (NCBI): domain Eukaryota; kingdom Metazoa; phylum Arthropoda; class Insecta; order Hemiptera; family Miridae; genus Adelphocoris; species Adelphocoris suturalis. The sequence continues at coordinate 71,860,141 of CM061048.1, forward strand.
ATCATCAAATCATATACTCAGTATCCATTAAACATTATTTATTACATACTTAGCGCATATTAATTATGCACGTATAACAAATACATAGTTTGTGGGCTCGCTGCTTAGCTCAGCTAGTATGCGGCTCGTTCTTGGTTGGCCATTAAATGCACGTTACTGCTATTCGCTCAAGTATTTGCTGAGATATGTAGCATTCATTTCCTTCTCTCGTTATATCGATTTTAAATAAATATATTGATTCATTTTAATTCTATCTTGTTACAAGTTATAAGTATTTGGATTTAATAAAATTCATATGAAAAAGTTCTTCTTTTAAATTTTTGAAATGTTGGTCAGTTTGTTTTGTTATGATCACGAGGCTCTTTTCTAAGGTATAAATAGTGTAAAAAAAGTCAAAAAATTGTTAATAACTATTTTTCATTTATAAACTGAAGCATTGGCAGTGAATGTTTTCTTTATTATTGGTAATTGGATTCTATGGGGGTTTTTCCCCTAGTATATCGTAATTGGGGTATGATAGTATTTTTATGCTTACAAGCGAACATTATTTAAAACTTTTTGCATATAACTAGTAAAGGCTTAGTAGGTTACATCTCTGAAATGCTGGGGTAGTTTGAACATAACTTTCACGATTAGTTTTTGTAGGATATATACATTTTAAATTACAGTACGATAAGTCCCCCCCCCCCCCCTCAACTAACCAATCCAAATCGCAATACATGTTGAACTAATGCCATATGGACGTTTCTCTTAAATTGTTCGGATAGGAATCTTATGTTCTGCATGTAATAAACACATTTCCGTAATTTGTTACTTATGTGCGAAGCATGGGCCCTCCAAGACATGGGTCAATTTATGATTCCACCTATGTTTTATTGTTTAATTACGGGAAGCCCAATTACAAGAAAATTAGAAAAAATACCATCGAATTAAGAATAAATTAAATGCAAGATACAAATACAAACAAAGATAAATACAAGATATTACCACAAATAACAGCACGTAGGTCGCCACAATCGCAGGGTGGCGAATAGTTCATTTATAACTGATATATCAGGAGAGAGCAGCTTTTTTGAGTCTCAACAGAGAACTAGTAAAAAATTCAATATCGGGGTGGGACTTTAAGATGGCATTGGATTCTCTGAAAATTCCAGAAAGAGGTCTGTTCTAAAGATAATTTATAGGGTTGAATGACGTCTTGAAGAGTACGGAAACCTTAATACTGAGGCAGAGAAAAATTAACGAGTGAGAGAGGTGAAGGACAATCAATAGATCAGCTGATCAGTTTGTAAAGAAGGGTGACATAAGCCAGTTTTCTACGATCCTCGATGACGTCCACGTAGTTGACATTGTCTGGAGGGATGTAGAGTTTGAAGGCAGCATAACGAAGGAACTTTTTCTAGACTCTTTCTAGTTGAGCAATCGCACACTTGTAGCACGGGGACCAAACTACTGAGAATTCGAGAATCGGGAGGGCAAGAGACTTGTAATAACAGAAGAATAGCCAGTACGCTCCTGTACGGTAGATTTAGTATATTTATTGGCACCTACTTTAACCGGACGCCACAATGTCTGATGAAAGGTAAAACTTACGACTGATATAGCATTTCTAACGATGGTACCATCCGGTTATATTGTTTGGTGTTGTTGAACGAGTTTTGAAGAAGAGAGTTGAACATCTTTCCTTTGTTATGTTTTAATTTGATTCACAGTGTACCAAACACAAATAGAGAGAGGTATATAAAATTGTAGTAGTTCCAAATTTAAGCTCAAACGACAGATACAATTGATTATAAATACTATTATTTAGTCCAATAATTACCATCCCTCCCACTCTCCCGAAAGAATAAATATTACAATCTGTTTATTAGTTCCTTCAACTTTGACGGGATACGTAAGTGAAATCGAGAAATAAAGATGCTCAATTTCTTTCTGCAGATGGTATTCGTGTATTGAAGTTTTTCAACCATCCTAACCGTACTGGTGAACATCCCATAACAATTCGTATACTCCAGGATTGGTCTGCCAATGAATTCCAAATTGCAAGAGTGGGTGTCTTCCTCGACTTGGGATGTCAGGCAAATCAAATATTAATTGAGGTTTGTTTTCATGTCGAATAAGAATTTAGGTCCAGAAGCAAATGAGATTGTGTGTTCATAAGATGTAATTGTAAAACGGAAGTTAGTGATAAAACGTTGTGTATTGCCACGAAAAATAAAGAGTTACAATGATGAATCGATTTCGACGTTTAGGCCATCATCAGTAACAAACAATAACTAAACACTCATTAGAAAGGACACAGCTTATATAGTCACAGGTGAAGGGAGATTGAATCCCCTTGGTCGAGAGAAAGGAAAGGGGGCTGGAGGTACAACCAATTAAGTGCAAGCAAAGTGAAGGGGATTATAGCTAATCAGACGAAGTGAAAGGATAGGAAGAATTACTGGTTTCAACAGTTTGAAGAGATAATTCCAAGCTTTATAGAAATGGACTTGACAGTGGTGAAATATATTGAAGGATATCCTCATTTAAACATTTACCAGATCTTTCACTTTTGATAATTTCGAATTTTTCAAGTACATTCAACATAACTCCCTTTGGACAAAAATGAAGAAATTCAACAAACAGTCTATCTGTCAAATCAAAATTGTAATTATGATTTGATTCCTGAAGTTGTTTTGCAAATGCAGACCTACCCTTATTTTCCCTGAAATCCTCCTGATGCTCGCCTATTCTTTCCCTGAATTTCCCACCAGTTTGACCGCAATATTCGTAGCCGCAATAACATTTTAGTTTATAATGTTAATGAACCCAGTTTTATAATTTCCTAGTTACCACCACATGTTGTTCAAACCAAGTATTTTTCTCATAAATATTATTAGATTCATTGTAAAATGTTGCTTACGTTTAAAGTCGATTAAAGCCTTATTTCTTCAAAAGGTTTTTAAGTGTTGATCATTTCAATTTAATCGACTTTATACATGGACAAGATCCTTAAGCCAACCCGTTTTGAAGTTGACTCAAACTCAGCAACTGCCGCAAAAGAATGGAGTTACTGGCTACGGACTTTTGAAAACTTCATTGAAGAATCAGGGGTTGTTGAAGACGCAAAGAAGCTCAAGGTATTAATTCAGTATCTTTCCTATTCCACCTATGAGTACATATCTGATTGCACAACCTATGATACAGCTATAGCCATTCTAAAGAACATATTTGATAAGTCAAAAGGTGAAGTATTTTCAAGATTTCTTTTAGCCACACGGAAACAGAAACCTGAGGAATCTGTTGATCAATTTTTCCAAGCACTGAAGATCCTTAGCAAAGACTGTAATTTTGAAGCTGTTTCAGCACCTAAAAATCGCGATGATTGTATAAGAGATGCATTTATAAGTGGGTTGGCATCTTCGGAAATGCGACAACGGCTTCTAGAAAGTCAGACTTTGGAGTTGGCCGATGCCTTGGTCACTTCAAAGGCAATCGAGTCGAGTATCAAGCACGCTCGGTTCTACTTAATGGGCAATGATCAAGTCAACGCTTCTGCCTCTTTTCATGGCTCTAAGACTGACCCCTGTGGTATATCTTCTTCCACTAATTACTCCCCTCGTAATAATGCTCGCTTTTTCAAATGCTATTTCTGTGGTAGTTCTGCTAGACACTTAAGATGTGACATGCACCTCCTGCGGTAAAAAGGGGCATTATTCGAAAGTTTGCAAATCACGAAAAACTAGCAAAACTACTTCGGCAATCACTCATGACAGTTCTGACGAATCTGTTGATGAAACCACTGCTACTATCATCGCCGCGAATCCCGGCCTTCTATCTAAAGCTGTCGTGCCGGTACTGATACAGGATTACAAGGCCAATTGTCTGATTGACACGGGTAGCTCCAACAGTTATATTAATGAAGAATTCGTCTTTTCTCATAATTTAACTATTAACAATTCCCCTCATAACAGCAAGGTTTCAATGGCCTCTACAGCCCTAACAACTGAAATCAAAGGTTTCGTATTAGCTGATCTAAGTCTAATGGAGCACCAATACAGAAATCTTAAATTGTCAATTCTTCCAAATTTGTGTGCCGATGTTTTAATAGGCCATGATGTGCTTAAGCAGCATTCTAAATTGAATTTATCGTTTGGAGGACAGAAACCACCCTTGACGATTTGCAGTGTTGCTCAAGCACTTGTCGAACCCATCTCGCTTTTCACCAATCTCTCCCCGAATATTAAACCTATAGCCACTAAATCTAGACGCTACTCCACAGAAGATTCCGCCTTTATAGCCCAAGAAGTAAAAAAATTATTGTCAGAAGGGGTTATAGAGGAAAGTACATCTCCTTGGAGAGCCCAAGTTTTAATCGTGAATAACGAAAACCACAAAAAACGAATGGTAATCGATTATTCGCAAACCATTAACAAGTATACCTTATTAGATGCCTATCCTGTTCCTAATATTGACAAGATGATAACCGATATTTCCAAGTTCTCTTACTATAGCACCCTTGATTTGAAAAGTGCTTATCATCAGGTCCCAATACCAAAGAAAGATAGACCCTTCACAGCGTTTGAAGCAGGCGGAGCCCTCTACCAATTTAAAGTAATTGCGTTTGGACTGACCAATGGAGTCTCAGGATTCCAACGGTTCATTGATAAAATAATTCGAAAAGAAAATCTATCTGGAGTATTTGCATACATTGATGACGTCACACTTTGTGGTAGAACCAAACAAGAGCATGACCAAAACCTGAATGATTTTCTAAACGCTACAAAAAAGTATGGTCTCACTCTGAATGATGCCAAATGCAAATACTCTATCAATACGATTTCAATACTTGGACACTTGGTCTCTAACCACACAATTCGACCGACCCCGAAAGAATGAAATCCCTTCTTGACTTTCCACCTCCTGAAAATTCAAAATCACTCAAAAGAGTTTTAGGAATGCTAGCCTACTACTCTAAGTGGATTCGGGGGTTTTCTGATAAAATTCGTCCACTAGTCACATGCACTGTTTTTCCCATGCCCAAAGATGTTATTGACTGTTTTTCAAATCTAAAGAAAGAGATAGCGGACTCATCCATAGCGACTGTCGAGGAAGGAATTCCATTGGTAGTAGAGACTGACGCTTCAGATTTAGCTCTAGCTGCAACACTCTCACAAAAACATCGACCCGTAGCCTTCTTTTCGAGAACACTCACAGCCAGTGAAAAAAAGCATTCCTCTATTGAGAAAGAGGCTAGTGCAATTGTGGAATGTTTGAGAAAGTGGAAGCACTTCCTGATAGGAAGACATTTTAAAATAATCACGGATCAAGAAGCTCTCTCTTACATTTTCAATAAAAAGCATTCGAGTAAAATTAAAAACGATAAGATATTACGATGGAGACTTGAATTATCTAGCTACAGTTTTGATATAATTTACCGTCCTGGAAAAGATAACGTCGTAGCTGACACTCTTTCGCGAATTTGTGGAGCTACAAGCACCAATAAATTGTACGAGCTTCACGAATCTCTTTGCCACCCTGGAGTGACGAGATTTTTTCATTGGATTCGTTGCCAAAATTATCCATATACTCTTGATGAAGTACGAAAGGTTATTTCGAGTTGTCCATTGTGCGCGGAAGTTAAACCCCGATTTTTTAGGAAAATAACTGGCACTCTCATCAAGGCCACCCAGCCATTCGAACGCGTTAGCGTAGATTTCAAGGGGCCCCTGCCATCCTATAATGGAAAACCCTATCTCTTAACTGTCATCGACGAATTCTCCCGTTTCCCATTTGCTATCGCTTGTAAAGATATGAGCTCTTCAACGGTAATCAAATGCTTCGTCGAGATTTTCACCATTTTTGGCATGCCCAGCTATGTTCACTCGGATAGAGGTTTATCTTTTATGTCCCGCGAGGTGACAAGCTTTCTCCACTCCAGAGGAACTGCAACCAGTCACTCTTCTCCTCACAACCCGGAGGGAAATGGGCAAGTAGAGAAACTTAACGATACCATTTGGAAAGCAATTACTCTTGCACTGAAGAGCAGAGGTCTGAAGACTAATCAATGGGAGAAGGTCCTCCCTGATGCCCTGCACTCAATACGATCGCTCCTCTGCACTAGCATAAACTGTACGCCGCATGAAAGGATGTTCCAGCATAATAGAAGAGCATCAAGCGGAAATTCACTTTCTTCATGGTTAACCACTCCTGGCCCTATACTCCTAAAAAAATTTGATCGGACCAGCAAGTACGAGCCGCTTGTTGAAGAAGTCAACCTTCTGGAATCAAATCCAGAGTATGCAGTGATTCGTCACAACAATGGGAGGGAGTCAACGGTTGCCCTTCAGCATTTAGCACCAAGAGGTGATCTTCAATTGGGAGGATTTGAAACTGAAGCTCTTGAACCTGCACATTCTACTCCGATTCAAGACCCAAGTCTGGAATCCTCTCCACCAGCTACTGGTAACCCAGGGATTCCGAATATTGAAGAATCGCCGCCTCCAGAACCATACTACTCTTCTTATACTCCCAGTTTGCCGAGAACTTCTGTTTCTTCTCGACCCCAAAGAGTTCGACGACAGCCATCTCATCTAGACGATTACGTTCTTTACTAAAATGAGGGGCGAATGATATGATTCAAAACCCAGTTTTATACTTTCCTAGTTACCACCACATGTTGTTCAAACCAAGTATTTTTCTCATAAATATTATTAGATTCATTGTAAAATGTTGCTTACGTTTAAAGTCGATTAAAGCCTTATTTCTTCAAAAGGTTTTTAAGTGTTGATCATTTCAATCCTGAACATTAATTTTGTCTTTAACGGAACCTAGTAATGCTCTAAGATTATTTCTAGTTTTAAAACCCTCTTTGTTACCCCTCTATGATAGAATTTTGCCGATTTTATCAGAAATTTCCACATATTAAGGCATACCTATCCATTGTTTTTCTACTAAAGTTACATCTTCCCTAACCAAATTGGAAACTTAATCTCTACTCTTTTTCCTAAGAACTTTATCCCATCAGATGGTATCAACAAGGTCTCCTCCGTGGCCATTACTAGCCGCTATGCTTTTGATAATGGATTTTTCTTTTGTTAAATTTGTTAACATTGTAACTCTTCATTTTTCGTAGAAATGGGTTTCCATCACGCGAGTGATTTGGTTCGTAGATGTATCTATTGTATTGTCAAACTCTCACGACGTTTCCACTCAGTAATCTAGCCACATTAGACAAGCTAAGAGTGAGCAAGTTAGGAACAAAACAGGCTGACCTTTTGTTGAAACCGTTGGAGATTGGCTACCCTCGGAGAATGGAGATTCCCTTTTAAGTACCTGAGAACCAACAAGATGTTCTTATTATCATCATTATTAAATAATATTGAACAATAAAGTATATTGTTTAACCTTCCAAAAATGTACATAGGAAATGTTCAAATGGGGATGAATATCCATCCAACGTGTTCGATTCTAATTCGAACTAATTTGCAACAACTTTTGTCGCTTAACAATTTTTTTAACCCGCTTAAAAAAAGATTAAAAATTTTTACTCGTGATTTTGACCTTACGTCACGAAATCGGTCGTAGCCCTCTTAATTTGCTGTGTAAATTCAAATTTGAGGATACCGTCGGGAAGAGCATTAAATTTTCTATCAGATGCCTGACTTTTTTTTGCTGAAAAGCAAATTTTACCTAATTTGGAAAACCTTGAGTTTTTTCAATCGGAAATTAATCTATGAGAACCTATTTTTTTCTAGATGCAAGAACGGTAAAAACTGTGCCGTGATCTCACCTTTCCAACGATGATATCGTCAATTTTACGTTTACTTTGCTAATTAGAGAGAAAAACTGCGTTTTAATGTTGACAAAACACGGGTTTTTCAATAAAATCGAGGGTTTTCTTGAAAAATTACCTTATATGAAAATACGAGTTTGGGGTCGGTTTCTACGTACTGTTTTGAGAAAGCTGAATCGAATGGTAACAGTTGCATATCTTGCCAACTCCGTTATAACCAAGTTTTACACTTTAACTCACAAATTTGAGTTAATTTGGTATGATTAATATCATGTTTATTTAAAGGTGAAACTAGTAAGACAAAGCGTAAAACTCGGGTACTGCGGGGTCGGGGGAGATCTGCAAAACCCTTGATTTCATTGGGAAAAAACAAAAACGAGTTCCACTATCTGCTTTACAAGCAGATACCATGTTACATGGATATGTCTTTGATTGGGGATTTCATAACGGTTGTCCTCGAGAGTTGTAAACAAATCCTTTAGCTTTAAACAAATCCCTGGGCCTCATCCCGACTAATTCCAACAAAACAACGGTTTACTTTTAGAAATGTTTAAAATAACTGTGGAGAGAAGCCACTACAATGAGTTGTTGTTAACAGTCGACTGTTGTCAAGAGGATGAAAATGTTTCCTATGGAGTGGAGTAAATGATGCTATTGCTTTACGTTAAGAATATTGTAACCAGCTTATTAAAATTGTTCATAGTCCAATCAACTTAGTTTAGGAATGTAGCCAGGTACGTAAGGAGGGGGAAATCGGTAGCTTGAGATGTGAACATTTATCACATAAATCAAGCGCTTTCCAACGAGTGGCGAACGATTTTTGTGCGATGAAAATTGCAGAAGTTCCATTCCCCTAGCAACGGCGGGGTTGTACGTGAAAAACACTGAAATTGTGACATCAATTTTGCGTGACGGAAATTTTTGGTTGACCCCCCAGAGCAAAGACATATCCATGTCAAAATTCTTTTTCAACATTAACACAAAGTTTTCTCGAGCAATTTAGTGACGTCAAGTCGAAATCAAGAAACAAATTAAAATTGAAAAAAATTGGTTTTTTAAGCGGGATAAACGCACAGCGACTGGAGTGCTGTCATTCGATTCTTTGAGCGGATATCTATCAAACGTGAGGCAGATGTTATTAGCACAACTCCAGCCGAATCATGATTTTCAAGTGAAATTTCTTCAAGTTTGGACCGATACTTTTTGAGAAAAGCTTCGGACGATGTACGGCGGACGGACGGTTTTTTTAAATCTGATTTTTGGATTCTACGCATCTTGAAACGCAAACCAACAAATTTTGAAGGGCGGGTTAAAATTGGTTTTCTTGGTCAATTACAATGGGTCATTTTTGAAAATAATAAACATAAACGTGTGATATTTTATTAAATACTTATTATTGGCATAATTCTGTTTTACAGAGTTCTACCGAATCTTGGTTCAATCTGAACTACGCATGGCTTGTAGTGGATGAAGACAAATATTTGGACTCTTATTCCTTAAAGCTGTCTCTATACTCCGATGTCGTGGTGACGAGAAACAATGAGCTTTTTCAACTAACTCATTTTATCGAAAATATCCCAACAGTAATGACTCCGATTGGGAATTGGGAAAGTGCTGACAATAACTTAAATATGACTATTCCAGTTATTACGCCGAACTTACATCGTACTTACTTAACAGGCACTTATTTCGTAAGTATGTCAGCGAATCAATTCCCTGGACGTGAATCCTGTTTCCCAAAACGTAACAGCTGTTTTAAATATACTGTTTCAGGCTGTCCAAGACATTTATGACAAGAAAAATGTATCGAAGCAGCTACAAGATCCAAACTTCAAGCACGGTTTTGATTCGGGTAACAGATTTTTCTATTCCGTGATTCTTGATGTATCAGACATATACAACTTCAGGTATGGTGCTCGCCTTGAAGGAGTTACGTGTAGTTAAAATAATTTCTAGTTTTATAGCTCTGTAAACTTACTCTTAAAAAAACTTCTACAGTTCTGTATAGTATTGAATTTGCACAATTCCGATTTTTGAATGTGAAGTCATGCAAAACAAGAAGATCAATAGGTTGTGATGGCGCACAATTGAAGAGACGAAACACATTCTGGATGTTCCCTGAAGTCGTGGTTCTATTGAGGATGGAGGAATGCAGTGTTGTTGTTTCTAAACTCCAGAATTGTCGATGTACTTATTTTGCAGCCAGAAGATTGAGCTGGTGGCAATCTGAGGGGTCCAGCTTTCAGTCGCAACTTCCTTCAAAGAACGATCATGAGTGTTATAGAATTATAAACAGTTGAAGTAAAGCCGATTTCTTTTGACGAACTGAAAACAGTCGTTGTACATATGTAGTCTGGTCCCCTGAACTCACCATAGTGTATGAACAATGGACCATTATTTCATAAAACGTGTGCTTAAATGTAGACGGAACAAAATTATGAATACTGTTATAAAGTTATGTCATGGATACATAATATAAACTGTTGCTCTTGGTGACAGGTTGATAATAATGTCTGAATCACTACATTCTCCCCCTGTTATTTTAAGACGTAGTCATCAAGGCGAGCAGGAATTTTCTTGATTCTTTGGGATCTTCTGAGTTGTTCTCAAGAAGACGTTGGCGAATGGTTGATGATTGAAATCCTGCTATCAATGAGTCGCAAATGTGGTAATCTTTATTCTGTTGGGCCAAAACTGCCTTGAAATTACAGTCTTTGGCCAGGGACTTTAAGACTACCACGTATTGGTCGATAGTCTCATTGTAACCTTGCTTACGGGTGGCGAGTTCGTGTCTAGCAAATTTTTCGTTTTTGCCTTTTACATATAGAGCTCCGAGGGCTGCAATGGCTATATCATACGACGTGCAGTCGCTTATAAGTTCAAATACGTTAGAACATAAAACATTTGTCAGTACCTTAAAGCGATCGTTTTCTTCAACTTCAGCTTTCTCGAGGAAATTTTCAAATGTACGAAACAAGTGAAACCATTCCCGTTGTGCTGCTGGACTGTCAGGGTCTGTACTGAAGCGTTCGGGCAGCGAAAATTTTGTCCATTACGTTTGTGAATTAAATTGTTGCAAGAAACAAAGACCTTTCTAACTATTAGGCTTTAATTCACAAAACGTGTGCTTAAATGTAGACGGAACATAATTAAGAATATTGTTATGAAGTTACGTCATGAATACATTATGTTAATTAATTAATATTATTTATATAATATAAACTGTTGTTCTTGGTGTCAGGTTGATAATAATGTCTGAATCACCACAGTAGCCAAGGTTGACATTTCCCTTCTCTCTATTTACCGAGGACTGCGAAAAATTACTTCGATCTTATTGATGTACTGAGCCTCAAGGCTCAAGATAACGCGCATAATCTTGCTGGCCAAAGATAAGTTCTTCCTATAAGTTTTCTTGAGCTACTGTTACCGCATAGCATCCCGAATTCGTGAATAATGCTGTACATGGCATAAATCTACTGTCTCCGGTTGGTGAAACTCATAATCATCATTATTGCTGCTCGCAGTAATTATCAGTCCAGAGATACTGCATAAAAACGGAGATCTTTGCTGAAGCACTATTCGCTGCTTCAATATTTTTTTCTGAACTTCATATATTGGAAATGTTTTCTAAAAACCTGAACATTACACCGAACATAAAGTACATGTCGTCTAATTTTCGGCCTGGCAGCTGACTTTATGTCCTAGCCTCAGAAACTTGCTCCACTGTAGAATATGAGTGAAATCAAACACACACTAGTTTTGCCGAAGGAGATAGGCCAGTAGCTTATCACGTCGGTATACATTATAAAGGAAATAATGGGTAGTTCTTGTGTTTGGGTGGCTTCCATTATTATATGAATGACTAATAATTACCGCTATAAAAGGGGAAGCGTATTAATATTATTGATTCACAGCCTGTGGAATGCACTTCCTCTCCGTCTTGGGTCAGTCCTCGCGATCAGCCAGTTCAAGAGTGGCGTAATTAACCCTGGAATGCCCAGGGGGGTCCCAATCGCGATTTAAAGTCAGTTTATCATGTTGAATCCCGCACGTTTGGCTCTTCTCATCCTCTTCTATATCACCCCTCACTTCTTCCTAGATGCTTCAGCCTTTTTCCTGTTTAGTACGTTCAAGAATTCTGTGTAGTGTAGTACTTTCTTGTGCCTGGGGTTTGACAAACCCCACCGGGGAGTTAACCGCTAGTGATTTTCTCTATAGCAAGTGTTATTTTTGTGGGCGTTCCCACAGTTTTGTTTTTGGCTCATCGTTAGAAATGGCTGAAAAACGCAACAGTTGGAGGAAGAAGATGTATATTTTGGCGGAGAAAATTCAAACACGGGAGATGATGTCGAGTTACAAGAAGTTGCCTCCGATGAAGAAGCGTCAAAAGTGACAGTTTTGAAGAAACTAGTTCGACATTCCTTCTGTGAACATCATAGATCTTCAAAGTGTTGAGAATGTTGATCCTATTGCTTGGTGCCAATTTTATGTTAACTTTTCATTCTAGTTCTTGTGTTTTATAAGTGGTATCAAACTAATCTCAGAAAATTTTTTGTAGATTTTATTTATTTTTGTTTTTAAATGAAAATGTGCTAATTTTATATTGAAATTTTATTACATTGAAATTTTATTACATGTGAAAGAGCGTGAGGTTTGCCTTACTATTACTTTTTTATTCATGAGCTTAGGTAGGTACCTAATAGGTTTTCATGTTTCTTTACACTCTTGATAACAGAATAAAAATAAAATTTTGATTCAAGTGTAACTTATTTTTGAATTTTCCAACATTTTTCAGAGTTGGGGTTTGACACACCCCACCGGGGAGTTAAGTGATGGAAATTTAGCCGGGACATTCCAGGGTTAAATTGTATGCCAACACTGAATAGTGTATCCTCCCTACTTCTTCTTTCTTCCAAATTAATCCCCTTTTATTTTATTTTCTTATTTTCTTTTTCTATCTTTTGTTAGGGCCTCCCATTACTTTAATTTCCCCCAAACATTTATTATCTTTTATAAGTTCATTTTTTAAAACTCCTCATGGCCGCAACACGCGTCATATGTAATTTGTAATATTTTTATACTTTTCTATTTTTTGTAACAATTACCCTTGTAATTCTGGTGTGTGAATGGGCCACCAGGCCTTTTCACAGTAAATGATTATAAATAAATACAAATATTTTATTGACTTCGTTCTATTTTTTAAGTGTAAACTTAATTGAAGCTAAGGAATGGGGTTTGAGAAGTCCCAATGGAACGTGGAATGGAATAGTGGGACAACTTCAAGCAGGAAAAGCAGATATAGGGCTCACTCCCTTGCTACCATTTTCTTCTAGACTCGAGGTAACTCATGCTCTGCCTGTTCTTCAGAAATACTGGTAAATAATATATTCGTATATCACACAAATGTGCATGCTGAGGTTCTGAAAATTTGGAGTTATAGGTCAATGATGCATCAAGTGGTCACTGAAGTACTTCGTTTTTCAGGTTTGCACTAATCTTCAAAGAACCCAGAGCACTTGGAACCTACAAAGCCATGATATTAGAGCTAACGCCTGGTTTATGGGGAATGGTGATATTGATGTTCTTCATTGGAGCCATTGTCATATATCTAACTCAGCATTTTGGAGAGGACCGTAAAACCACTCTAGACTTAGGTGTTATTCAATCGGTGGGCATATTAACCAACCAGGGTGAGCTGAATCTATTTTCTTTATGAGATACTCCGAATTTGCTGATGTATAAAGGCCAAAACGGCAATACTGTCATATCGTGAGGGAAAGAGGATATTATCGTAATGTGTTAGTAGCATCATCCACAAATATTTGCGTAGGGATTTCCAGAAAGGATAAACACAAAGGAGGAAGGAAACAAAATTATCAATTTAATTTTTAAAAAATATATCACGTTCGGCTTTTTCATACTAATTTTCCTTCTTCTCCCAATTCTCAGTTAATCTCCTAACTTAGCTAATACCTATGTATCAGCTCCAGATACTGTAGATACTTCAGTATCTATCAGCTGTAGATACTTCTACTTTTTCTGATATTCTTACTTTTCCTAGGTAAAAGTAAATATGCATTCAGGTGTTTTATCTAAGGTTGTACTGATCCAGAAGAACATAGCTTTGATTTAGTGATATAGATAGGAGTATCTGACCTTCGAGCGGTGCTGAACGGTGGCGCTCTCCTTATCGCGGCCGTGAATCGTTTCAGAGCGCTCTAGTTCCCTCCCTACTGAGTAGCGAAGTACTGTGATTGTTCAACGAATAGTAAAATCCATCCTGGTCCAGTAGTTAGCATTGCATGCTTACGAGATAAGGATTACGGGATTGACTACTTGATGTTATGTATTTTTGAGATGCGAGCTTGCGAGCATCCAAACCACCAAACTATACACAGCATTCCGATATATTTTACCAACTAGGTAATCTATATTTTACTTTAAGAATTTCAAGGAGAGACAAGTTATTTTTGACGATTTGACAGCAGAAAACAGGAGAGACGCGTGATTTGAAACTAGACAACAATGATGAACAAGGGATAATATAAGATAGAGATAAGAAGAGAATTGGAGAAGTAATTCACCATCGCGGTACTGAGTGAGCCACCGTGTGGCACCATCCAGGGGGAGACGCTCCTGATTATAGATAAGACCTATCACTGGTATCAGAGCTTGGATCTTTATTTCTTATGAAGGTGTCACACATCATTTCTTAATGAAGAGGAGGAACACCGATGGTTCTAAGATAGATAGGGGATCTGAACCTTCCTCTGGTGCTGGTGTTCATACCCAGCCTTCAAGTGACAGATGCTTACAGCCTTGACAAATATGCAACTGTATTTAATCAGAAATATGTGGTATCAATAAGTGCCTGGTCACCTTACATAACCACAACACTTCTAACAAAAACATTCACATTTTTACTGATAGTCAGGCGAGCATCAAAGCACTCCTGAACCCCCTCACGACCTCAAAACTGGTCTGGGAAACAAAGAAATATATTAACAATTCGTTTCTTAACAACAACAAAATATCCATAAAATGGATTCCTGGTCATGTGAATCACGAAGGCAATGTTAATGCGGACGGTTTAGCGCGAGCTGGCTCAGGACAGTTGTTTCTGGGCCATCTCCATTGAAGGTGTCACACCTACTGGAGGGATGAGGCTCAAACTTACCTGAAGCGCAGTAGTTTCTCAGCACTCATGTGAGGAAAATTCCCTAAGTTTTGAAAGATGATGTTTTCTCTCACCCAGGTAGGAAAGAACTAGGTACCTACGGGTTCATTAGGTAGGTACCAGCATTTAGTGGCCTAAAGTTATAAGTTCGTCATTGAGGAATTGGTTCACGCCATCTGACAAAACTGCCACTGGTCAAATTTCCACTTCACCACTGGTGGTTGTTGCACATAAAGAATCCACAAAAGATGTGTACAGCGAAGTAAGTGTACACCATGATTCTTGCGAAAGATGCATACGGGATCAAGTTTTTACAGATGGTGATAGTAAGCTATGACGTCAAAATATTTATTGGTGGTCTGGATTCTAGCAAGCTCACATCTCAAAAATACATAATATCAAGTAGTCAATCCCTTAGTAAAACTTCAGATTAGTTGGACTTTATAGGTCAGAGTGATTTGTGGAGTTTGGTGGCCTGGATCTCAAAAGAACCCGCAAGCTCGGATCTCAAAAATACATAACATCAAGTAGTCATTCCCTAAGTAAAAATTAAGATTAGTTGGACAAATTTACCACTTACCCTCGCCAATAGCTACTGTTTTCTCATTTACGCATAATTCGCTGTAGGCATTTTTCGTTCCACCCACATAAAAGCATTAGAAAGGGTAGGCAATTAACTCACCATGGAACTGAGCATCAGTCCATCACTGCGCAACAGGTAGACTCCAATTTATTGCGTTCTGGTTAGAAGGTGAAATTTATTTGGAGATTCATCAGGGGAACTGGTGACTGAGATCCCCATTGGCTGCTGGTAGGTCATACAAAACTGAGGGCAAGACAGTCCTACTCCATATTTTCTATCTAGCTTATCGTCCTTCTTTCCTTGTTTCCCTCTCCATATTCATATATGAAATGATGCTGTACGGTATGATCGTGGATTAATATTTTCCTACAATACTTCAACGGTAATGTTCAATAAGCACCTCATACATTTGCTGTTGCAAACGACTTTAAACTTATTACGTTGTAGAGGTAGAAAAGATGTAGTATGATCTTATTGAAATAATTTCTCAGCAATCTCGTAAATTACAGGATTGAGCGTAATGCCAGGAAAAACACCAGCGAGATTGGCATGTTTTTCGCTCATGTTTGTCAGTTTGCTGGTATCAAATTACTATAATGCTTCCACCATGACGGCTCTTCTGTCTGAAGCAGCGCCATCAATAAGGACATTTGATGACTTTCTCAAGAGCGACATACCAATGAAACTCATCAACGCTACTTACATGACCAGTGTAAGCTATTATAAATTGAGACATTGTGATGGAATCTAAATAGGAAAACGTCCTGGTCGCGCAGCATGATTGTATGAGCAAATTTTCGTAAATTATGGGTTTGTATTAATTTTGAATTGTTTTGAAATGGGAGTACTTTGAGTGAAATAAAACTGTTAACTACCAATTAAATGGCAAACTAAAAAGTTCAAAATAATATTCTGCTAAGTATTCCAAATTTGGAATTTTTAGAAATTTTCATTTCATTCATTTTTTGTGTACATTTTTTGAAATTTTATCAATCTATGTATTCATTTTACTACAGGCTACTAGGAACTCGCAAGCTAAATTACTTTTCCTTCTCGATCCTGTGATCAAGATTTTATCCAAATATCGAAATCTAAATTTTCTTCTTCTATCTGTAAAATTTCATCCTTAAATAATGCTTTATATAGTTCAGTAGAACCAATAATCAATTTGTATATATAAATATAGGTACAATTTTTTGTTGTCTTCTCCCAACTATTCCCCTAATTTAAGCGAGTGTGGACAACTAGGGCGTGAGAAAATAATGCTTGATGGAATTTACTTTTGCGCATGCGCAGAGCAAAGTATTGATTTGGCAACAATGAAACTGGTAAGGACCATCTAAACTCTAGCCCGCACATTCCCTGAAAACTTTATCCAAAGCGGATGAAAACTGTGGAAATCAAGCTTGTTACAAGGACTTACGGACACGCAACAGACTCACAAATAGACAGACACGGAACCAAACTGGTTCAGAATGGACTAAAAAGTAAAATGCCAGTGGGAATTTTGATTTTGGAGATAGCGAATTTTTCTTCCCCTAAAAGAAAACAATGCCTTATAGGTAGACTCGGAAGCAATATGAATATAGAATTTTTAATATTTCAAACCTTAAATACTGCCCTTAGTGTTGATAGAGAGTGATGCCGATGTTACTAGCACATCCCCGGCTGATGTGTGATTTTTGAGCAGGAATTCATAAAGTTTGGTCCAGTAGATTCCGAGAAAAGCTTCGGACGGCAAATGGCGTACGGACGAATTTTTTAATTTGATTTTTGGAATCTACATTTTGAAACGTAAACCAACAAATTTTGAGGGGGGAGGGGATTAAACTTTTTTTTCTTGTTCGATTACAAAGATTCAATAGTGAAAATTATAAACCAAGAGCGTACAACTCTATGATTCGTTTGCTTTACACGTGGGTACTCATTACTTTTTACTTATTTATTTTTTTTCAAATCAGATATCTGGGAGAAAAAGGGTTTTCCATCCAAAATCTTGGCATCGAGCCCTGGGTGATGTTGGGATCTTGAGCTTGCAGGATGGACTTGAAGCTATTCGGAAAGGACAGGCGGCTTTCTGCGCTGAGTATTATATATTGTTTGAAGGTTAGTAATAAGTTACGACAAATCGATTTCTCTTGCTCTAATAATAAAAGAAAAGAAATCAGAAATGCTTGCATACGAGCCTGCAACACATTGGGACATTATCATGTGTGTTTTCTTATTGTAATTATTACTTGGCAGATTCTACCGAAAGTACTAGATTTTTTTTTTAATTGTATTAAAACTTTCAAAATTTTAGAAATTTTGAAGGATTTAGACTCATCATTGAAAGTTGATGAAACGAAACGCTTGCATACGAGTCTGCAACACATTGGGACATTTTATGTCTTTAGTTGAAGACAAGTATGTGTTGCAGACTCGTATGCAAGCTCTAAGAGCCACTCAGCTGATCCGGACCCTGGGCATCGTCACGTAAATGTGCTAAAGAGACTGCATACGAAATTACAGCTTCCTAGAGTGTAAAACATAGAAATTAGATTTAAGAGCCACTCATCTGATCCGGACCCTGGGCATCGTCAAGTAAATGTCCTAAAGAGGCTACATACGAAATTACAGCTTCCTAGAGTGTAAAGCATAGAAATTACCTATTAAAATGATTTAACCACCGCTTCACAAATCAAACCGTTCTCGCAATATTTGGATCACCTGCTATGAACCAAATCATCGAAACACCAGCTCAATGAAATCATCAGAAATTAACAAGCGGTGGCAATCATGTTCACAGTATCAATAATGGAGAATGCTCACCTGTGTGTAAACAATTATTCATAGTAACATGCTCATAACTCAGCTTGCTGGCCACGCACTTCGCAGTAGTTAACATAATATGGTTGGATTAATCGAGAGCTTTCGAACGAATGGTCAACGAATTTTGTGGGATGAAAAACGACGAAGTACCATTTCCCTAGCAACGACTCGGTTGTAAGCGGAAATCATCAAAATATTTTCGTGAGCAATGTTCCGTGACGATTTTTAACATGTTTAATGTTTTAGGGCTGGGGGTCATTCTGTGAATTCCGACACGACACGCAAATGTGCAACGTTTTTTTCTGATGATTTCCGCTTACAACCGAGTCGTTGCTAGGGAAATGGTACTTCGTCGTTTTTCATCCCACAAAATTCGTTGACCATTCGTTCGAAAGCTCTCGATTTATCCAACCATATTATGTTAACTACTGCGAAGTGCGTGGCCAACAAGCTGAGTTATGAGCATGGTTATTTGAATAATTGTTTACACACAGGTGATCATTCTCAATTATTGATATTGTGAACATGATTGCAACCGCTTGTTAATTTCTGATGATTTCATTGAGTTGGTTTTTGGTTAATTAGAATCTTTTCTTTTTTCTTGACCTTAAAAAACTATATCTAATTCTCCCTTGCGAGGGAAAAACATTAAACATGATTTAATGTTTTTCCCTCTCAAGGGAGAAATTATGATTTCTCCACGCGGTAGGTTTAGTTTATGTCATTAAGAAAACAGTTGATTGTTCTCTACGCAACACAGTGAGTCTATTTTTTTATTTATTGTTATCGCGTGAGCAAGTTTTCGTGACGATTTTTCAGTTTATGTGTCAAAGCAAAGACATGGAAATGTCAATACATAAGTACCATCGATTTTTCTTGCTCTAATAATATTATCTAGGTAGGTACCACTGGCCAAATCTATGGTTGCCACTGGCCATACCCGTCTTACTCACAGACACCTGCTTAGTACAGAAGCTTGAGATGTTGTCTGTGGGAGGTGTGGGGGGTGATCTGTGCATCTGCCACTTTCTGGAGGGCAGCCCAGCCCTTGTGGAACTCCGAGTCCAGCATCATCCCCTCAGTGGGTTGGTTATCCGGACCAGACAAGGTGCGGCTTAAAATTAAACCAACCCGCTTACCAGAGATGACATTGAAACGCTTGCATACGAGTCTGCAACGCATTGGGACATTTTCATGTGTTTACCTATGAATGGTCAACGTCATTTCTGATGGTCATAATCATCGTTGTGGCCACTTGGGACAATTTTTTTCGTGACGATTTTTTTGTTATGTGCCATATGAAAGACATGAAAATGTCAAAACGCTGCAAATTATTTCACAAAGGTTTATTATTTTTTCAATTGAGTATGATCGTAGTTTTAGTTGGCTTGCGTACGTCATAAGGCCCGTTCTGCTACGCCCCTGGTGACGTGCCGCTATGCCCCTACAAGGCGCCGCGCCTCCTCCCCCTCCCCCCTCATGACCCTCTGCCAATGTTTTCATCATTCCACTAAGCGTGCCAGGCGTGCGCGCGTACGTCAGTTTAACAATCAAAGCCTCGAAAAAGACACTTTTTTGCTATACGATCACATAGGCTTATTATTGAAAGTAATAAACCAAAAAACAAAAAAAAGTTTCGGCTCAATTGAAAAAAAAAAAAAAAAAAATATATATATATATATATATATATATATATATATATCTGGTTGATATTTTTACCGGGTTTAGTGATGTTTATAATTTTTGGCACCTGTTCATGCCCGGGGAATCGGGTAGACTTCTCCTAAAATCGATAGCAAAAAATTCAAATGAATGAAAATGTATGTATATTAATTTCCTACAGGTATTGACTCCCATTTCAAAGATGAGGAAAAATGCTCGTTGACGGTGCTATCAGTAAATGTTGTCTTCACGGCAATCAGGTTCATAAGGAAAGACAAGCATCTGTTGGAAATGCTGTCCAGAGGGTAAGTTATTCAATTTACAGTTTTGTGTAGGCTGATGAGGTTAGCTTATATTTGTTTGTATTTGTTACTATGCAGCTGTTCGAACCACGGTTTCTTCATATTTTGATGGGTGCCGTTCTGTCATAAAAGATCACGAAAAGTTGTAAAGCAAAATCCGAAAGACCACCAGGGACTGAAAATTGACCAACTGCTCGGGCTGATATTTCCAACTTCTCGATCAAAAATACCTACTACTAACTTCTTTTTGTCAGCGAATCATAATGTAAAAACGGTTATAAGAACATGATAGGATGTTAATCGTACATGATCAAGTGTAATGATCGGAAGACAGAAAAATTGTAAACTAAAAAGTGGAAAAATTGAGTATTCGATTTCAACTTATTCTGATGGCTGGCATAATCGGATTTTCCCCTTCATTCAGCGGAAATGATTAATCAATTCATCAAGTCTTAATGCTGCTGGATTAGGAATGTCACGTGTAACTTCGAAATTGTCTTCGCTTTGTTCTTCAATAATGGAAAATACCCGATCAGGAAAAATTGCACAGTGTCACGCAGCGTTTGAATCATTCAAGGGTCTTCGAAGACATCCTAAATCTCTCGTTAAACTCGAAAATACCTACGAAATAAGGGTTTACTCGTGACCGAAAAAAGCGTTGGCGTCTTCTACGTTGAATGCTTCTTGCTTGTCTATATTCTTCCGCAGAAGGTGATTCCCACATATCAAACACCGAAAAATTGTCAACTGACAATACTGGAAAATAAAAAGTTTACAGGTGATTGGACGTAGGTTAAAAATCGGCCATTTTTTACAACTGTAAAACGGTGACATGTACAAAATTCAATTCAATTCAAAAAATTTTTTATTCACAAATAAAGTAGTCTAGATATACAATTACAAAATTTTATGTACAGAACAAATATTGCCCGTCTAAAGGCTAAAAAGCCCGAGACGACGGGTCAAGAGCAGCTTCTTTGGCACCGGTTGGCATTATACAGATAGAAAAGTAGACAAAAATACATAGCCTCAACGACTACAAACCAAAAAAATCAAGCAAGCCAAACTTCGATAGTTCAAAAACAAAATAAAAATAAGAAAATAAATGTCCATTACGAGAATAAAATGAAATTAGCTAGCATAAACACTTCTCAACACTGATTCGGAATTCACCGGGTTCAGGGTAATCAGGAAAGAAATTACAGCAGCCCTGTACCGAGCTTTGTTCCACACAGATGGTGATTTCAGTTCCTCAATTTGTTGTACAAAACATGAAGAATGTAATGAGGGCTCTTGGTCGACAATACCAAACGATTTAGTGGGGCTACAACATTCCCCGCTGCTTGAAAACGGGTATTGTGGTCATGTATCGGGGCGACATTGATCAAAGTGGGGGTTTTATGGTAAAAAAAGAGTAAATTCTTTAGGAATAATTGACGTACAAAGAAAAATGTGGAAATATTAAAAACAGAATAACTGTCGAAAGATTTTGGTTTCCTATACATAATTTTGATTATTGATTTTTGTAAAATTAGCAATTTATTAAGGCTAGAAGGGTAGGTTCCTCCCCAGGCGATAATCCCGAATTGGAGGACAGACTGGACAAGGCCATAGTATATGAGTCGAAGTAAGGGACGTCCCAAAACAGAACGGACGTTATAAAAAAGAGCTGGCAATTTTTTTAGCCTATCATACAGAAAATTAATGTGATCTTTCCAGGAAGTTGGAATCGATCTGAATGCCCAGGTATTTAATTGTATCAACTTTTTCCAGCTCTTCACATGCACAATTTATCGGGTCATTATAGGTATGGGTAACAACCTTTTGCAAAGGATCAATTCTGGCCGAGTTTCCAATGGTCATAAATTTGGTTTTAGCAATATTCAGGGTTACGAAACTAGACTGAAGCCACTCGTTAACCAGGTTCATCCCCAGTTGTGCTCTACGAAAAACCGCTTCCCACTCACTGGCTACAAATTAAATAGCCGCATCATCGGCAAACAGAATATACCTTTTCATTCCCCAGCACACTCGCCATTTCATTAATATATATAGCATTCGCACTTTGAATTGAACCTTTCGCGAATTGAATAAAACTTTTCGCAAATTGAATTAAACTTTCTGCGAATCGACCCTAGGGTTGTTTTAATCAAGACAAAATTTAAAACTTCAACAAAATGTATTTATCGTAACAAGTCATGCAAGTGAAGCACAAAAAGTGTAGATTTAAACATAATCCAACACTTCATGAAGTTAATCTGAAGGTAAATTATTTATTTATGAATAACCAAACTGAGCTCGCAACGTCTCTATCTATAGTTGACATTTCTTACAATTTATAGGCATTATTAAGATGACTGCTGAGAGCAGCAGTTGCGAACAGCAGAAATATAACCATCACGTAATCTGCAGAATGCTGAGCCGTGCTATTAGAAGAACTTTTGTACCTACCAAGCAACAGGGAGGGATCAGTATTCCTTTCTTAATGTTATTGATCTTTTCACGGATGTGGGTTTAATTTAATTTGCGAAAAGTTTAATTCATTTTGCGGAAAGTTTAATTCAATTTGCGGAAAGTTTAATTCAATTTGCGGAAAGTTTAATTCAATTCGCGAAAGGTTTAATTCAAAGTGCGAATGCTATATATGTTGGGGAAACTCTTGTAACTTGTCCAAATTCGCCTGTACACCTGTTAATTTTCACTGTGCATTTTAAACCTACACTTGTACCTTTATGTAGCGCTTGCACACTCATTTTTTATAACTTGACTCAAAATCAGCTAACTTGTCACTTGTTGCTTTATGAAATAGGTCCCTGCTAACTTATCCCTGCCACTCATCAAAGATAATTCCAACAGGCTCATTAAAGCTTTGGAATACGGGATATCAAGGAAGAAGAGAGACGACTGGATCAAGGGACCACCTTCCTGTTTCCGGAAAGAGCCTTTCATTCATGTTCGGTTGGAATCCGTCAGCATCGCATTCGGCGTATTTCTCATTGGAGTGGTCGTCGCAGCAACTGTTTTCATTTTGGAGGAGCTTTACTTCAAGAAGAGTAAACGCCTCCGGAGCCGTAACGCGAACGAATCAAATTTAAGACAAAAAAGCAAATCAGACCACCCAAGTTTTTGAAGAAAATAAGCTGGAAGCATCGATAGGTTTTAACTCTAGAAATACTTCGATGAAAGGCCTATTGCAATGACAAACATCGAAAGAACAACGAACCAATCTTTAAACTTCTTAAAAGGTTTCCTTGAAATAAATTCAACTAATGTTTTTTTGGTCGGTTTTTAAGCCATCTTAAGCAACACCCGAATACCCCCCCCCCCCCTTCTTCCCCTTACGATGGATGCTTAATTTCCTTCCTCTCTTTCTCTCAAATTCTTCTCTTTTTTTTTTTCAATTAAGTAACCATATTTTTGTTTCGTTTTTTTTCCCTCTTACTTTTTCTTGTCACTATTCGATATCCGTAATAATTCTACATTTTGCCTTCATGTACAGTTTATTGTAACTTCACCATAAGTGGTTCATGTGACCCGCTATGGACAAAATTTATGTCTTTGGGTTAATAAATGTTATATTATTATTATTATTATTATTAAATTAATGCTTGGGAATTGGCCTCAATTAAAAATTTAGTTAGTGCTTGCCTAATCATTTAATTTTTATTACTTGGTGTTTTTAGGCCAGTATTGATGGTTAAATTTGTCCTATTTCGCTGCCTGTTAACGTTTGTATTAGTATTGGAACGAGAAATATTGCTGTAACATTTTTGTGACTTTTTAATGTCTTTACTTTGATACATAAACCGAAAAATCGCCTCATAAAAGTGTAATAAAAAATATTTGAAGTATTTCTGATGATTCTCGCTTACATCGTTGCTATGGAAATGTATCTTTGCCATTTTTCGTCGTACAAAAATCGTTCGCCAGTCGTTGGAAAGATATATAGATAGCTAAAATCTTGAGCTGTCTAAACCGCTCCGAAAATAAAAGCAGCTGGGCTACACGCCAACGGGGGAGACATTTTCATGTTTCGGTTACTTCGTAGTAATCTAGCTTGATTCCTACCAAATCATGTTACCTATTTGGATTGTTTAGGATGTCTAGGATTATTTATAGTTTATTGCAGTAACTGTGCGTGTAGCTCAGCTGCTTTCATTTTAGAAGTGGTTTAAACAGCTTAAGATTTTAGCATAACTTGATATCTTCCCAACGGAGTCCAGTCATATAAAATATGTGAAAAGGTATTACGAGGGTAAACTTCCTTTTTTAATATGTTGTCGGGGTTCACCCTGAGAGTGGATGTATAGATTTGCAATCCCGAAACATGACCGCGTCACCCTTAACCAGCAGAAAACCCCCTCAATGTTTCGGTTTTTTTCGGTTTTTGGCAAAAAACTTACTGAAGGAGCCGTCTGACGAAAATGTTACCCGATACCTTTTTTAAAAAACGCTAAATTTTCTATAATATTTGAAAGGTTTTAGAGCTTTGTATGTTCAGTAGTTCCCGAATTTTTCCCTGAAGGAGAAAATTATAACGTAGGTATGGTCTTATTATGTTGACCACTTGTTGTACAAAATGTTCTGTTCGTCATCTTTGAAGCACAAAACAGTCTTGAAACAATACCAGCATCGGCAATAACAATCTTGTCACCATAATGAGCTTTCAAATGTTCCTTAACTGTCCATGCTTGTGGAAAAGGTGTTTACCCTTAAAAACACATAAAACTGAGCATAACTATAGGTAAAACTTGTTAGTTAACGTGTAAAACTCGGATATAACGGAGTTGGAGAGATCTGCGAGTGTTGCCAATCGATTCAGCTTGAAAAAATACGTAGAAACCGACCCCTATCTAGTATTTTCTAAGGGGGTCATTTTTCACGAAAAATCTCGGTTTCATAGAAAAAACTACGTTTTTCAACATACGAACATACTTTTCCCTCCCAATTAACTAAGTAAAATAAAACTTGACTACACCGTTGGAAAGCTGGGATTATGATGCAACTTGTAGGCTTACAGCAGGAAAATTTCCATCCAGGACGTTTCGTGACACAAACTTTGAAGAAAGTGAAAGTTTTCGGGATTTCACAAATTTTTCACTTACAGATTATTTTTCACCCCTTCATTCCATTTAAACATTTTCAAAATTTCATTAGCGATATAGGAAA
Organism: Adelphocoris suturalis; assembly: GCA_030762985.1. Lineage (NCBI taxonomy): Eukaryota > Metazoa > Arthropoda > Insecta > Hemiptera > Miridae > Adelphocoris > Adelphocoris suturalis. The sequence goes on from CM061048.1 coordinate 71,885,622, forward strand.
TCATTCTTTCTTTTTAAAGGTATTAAGTATCAGATTTGAGTTTTGACTGAAAATTAAGGGAGATATGACAGTTTTAGTGACAAAAAGTCGAAAACGTGAGAAAAATCTTAAAAGTGAAAAAAGTGGTCTTTAGAGTCAATATATATGTCATAGGACAAAAAAGTCACAAATTAGCTGTAGAATTGAACCCTAGCCTTATTATTATTTTGAAAGCAATTTGACTTCAGTCTAAAATAGAGTTTTTGTGAGTTGCAATGTCTTGTATTATTTTAATAAGTCCTAGAACACAAAAAAAGTTGTTAGAGAGTAAAAATACATAATAGCTGTTTCATTTAAAATCAAAGACAAAACCGCCAGCTATTGAGAGATTACAGTAATTTATTGATACATTAATTATCTCCCTAACAACGGAAATCATTCACAAAACAACTGGGTTGCTGGATTACCTTTGAAGTAAATTGGACCTAAGCATGATTCGTCCCCCTTCAATTACCAGCTATATATGAGTGAACCTATTGCTTCTTCGTTCACAAAAGGATAATCATGGCTTCCTAAATGAATCAAAATGTTCACCGTAAACGAATGAATATTTTGGGGGTTACTACTTGGAAAATTAGCTATAATTTCAAAATGAAACTTGATATTTCAGCGGGAAATCGGTCTGATTAAAGTCGAGCAGTTTAGATGAGCGCATATTGCAGGTTGTGCTACGCTGGAAGTAAAATCAAATGTTACGTAAACATTTTTCCGATCGCTTTTCCCAATAATCTAAAAAAATTGGGTAGGTCTCGTACTCAAAAAATGTATACATTTGTACAATGAAGATCACTTGTATTGTTGTTACTATCTCGCTTTTGATTGTTGGTACTAAAGCCTTCATAAGTAATTCAAGCTGGACCCCGGATCTGGTTTTCGCTTTTTTCCAAGCAAAGGATATACATCAGCTAGATGGCTTTCTATGCGACAAGACCGGTAAGTGAGACATTTTTTGATTTTGTGTACCAACACATAATAATAAATTCTTTATTGCCAAAAACATCATAAATAAATGATAGAGCAAACACCAATTTATATACACACGTCAATAATTGTCATATTTAGTGCATTAAACCTATAGATTACCACCTTTCAAATCCAATCTCTTATTACTAAAGACACGTCAAAACGACGTACATACCTGGGAAATCATAGTTTCCGCTGAAATTCTAAGAGAAATCATCATCCTTTCATATTAACTTCTGATATCTACACATTACTCTGTTCTAATACACAAATATCGATTTTGTGGTATTTTTACAGCACCTTACCACAGTAAAAAATATATAAATAAAATAAAATAATGATGAAACGGAAAAATTAAAATCTTCTTACAAAATTACAATAAAAATCTTTATTCTTACGAATTAAAAGGCAAAAAATATCATTTCTGGCATCACGAGTGTAAAATAATTCTTGTGGGTTCTAACACTAACCACAGCTAACATAGAATTTTTACAGAATCAGTCAACTGTAAAAATGCTACAGCACTGGCCATAACACAGGCCGTCCGACACTGGTTGTTTTTCAGCCTGTGGGAGAGAAGTCACTGGCTGTGGAATCTTTTCTAGTATATTATTTTGTGCCGATGTCGCACACCACAAAGATTTTCAGTTCTTATTTTTTAGGTTTTACGGGTATGAACCTGGGTACACGCTGAAGTGACAATATCCTAGCTGATCATCAATTATTGTTAGGTTGGAACATAGTAGTAAGTTCCTTCACAGTTTCCTAAAAATTAGATCGAAATTGGTGCCATTTATCAAGGATCTAGGTAGCCCCCCAGAGGTGCAATGGGGTCCTAAATCCCCGACAAAGAGGTAGAGGAGGATGACAGTATCCCGTCAGAGAGATACCACTCCTACTAATAGCATTAATGAGCTATGTTCGGAGTAGATTGGATTTCCAGGACCTGGATCACCCATCCAACGCCAAACTCAGCCTCTCAAGAACACGAGGAGTGGCGTGCGACGCCCGTTGTTTTCCAACGGAGCGACGGCAGCGCTTTCTCTGGGACTCTGTCACACATTTTACTTTCATGGCACCAAGAGCCATGGTAGCCACAGTGGCTGGGGGCTTGGTGGCTTCTCATCTTTGGTAGCTTGATCATTGAAACGAAGACAAATTAGGGTTTTCATCAGAGAGATAGTTGGACGGAATATTCAAAGAAATCTTTTACAGTGTCACTATCGTTGTCGATCATTCTTCTGCTTCTACTTCGGTGAGTATTCCTCATTCCTTTCTCTAATCCATTCTTGAAAAATGCAAATAAACCTGACGAAATTTGGAATATTCAATGAAATCTTCTACAGTGTCACTATCGTTGTATCATTCTTCTGCTTCTACTTCGGTGAGTATTCCTTTTTCCTTTCTCTAATCCATTTTTGAAAACAGCAAATAAACTTGACGAAATTTGGAAAAACTATACTTGAAACGACGGTATTTTGATACCACCAACTGTCAAAACGACATGTATGGAAAGAGCGCTTCTTACCACCTACACGTGGAAATGGTGAGTGCTGGATGAGTGCATCTTACCACCTACACGTCGTTTTGACTCCTTAGGATTCAGAAAAAATTAACGCTCATCACTTGGAGCATACCTGGAGGCCCAGGCCACTGAGATGCTCCTTGGTGGAAATGTTGCAAACTGGAGAAAAATATACGTTGAATGGGCGTAGGGGTGCCAGGATCCATCCCTCTAGTTGCAACATTTGCAAGAATCTAGAAGGTGGAACGACTCCAATCCTTCACACTCCTGGGCTTTCAAAAAGCAGGGAGGGGGGGAAGGCAAAGTGGAAGGGGGTCGTTCAAAATTAGTTCGAAAGTAGTTAACCAATCAGAAGATATTTTACTAAAAAATATGTGCATTCCAAGTTTTGTAGAAACGAACCCTCAAACGCCCATGTCTCCCTAAAATTCATAAGAAAGGAGCGCCGATGAGACCAGTGTTGTCTTATATTGATGCTCCTGCTTAAATATTAGCTAAAAAACTCAAAATTTTATTGAGAAACAAAATCAACTTTCGGCCTCAACATACTGTACTAAATTCTTATGATTTGGTCTCCAAAATTAAGGACATTCAGATGCCAAACTCGCATCTTTCGACGTGGTTAGTTTGTTCACCAATATCGATGTAGCTAGCTGCAAATGTGGTATGCAGGCCTCTAAACTTTATATTTTCGAAAATGATGAATTGTTTAATTTGATGTCTGTCCGTATGGATCAAAATTACTTTTTATTTGAGGGCAATGCTATAAACACCCAGGGGTTGCTATGGGTTCACCGTTATCTCCTCTATATATATATATATATATATATATATATATATATATATATATACATGGATTATCTTGAGCAACAAATATTTACAACTTGTAACACAAATAATCTTCTCTATTGGTATCATCATCAATGATATCATCATTTTATGGAAGGGCACAGAAAGCCAACTAAATTCTTTTCATGGAAAAATCAATAAATTAGATCCCTTTATCAAATTCACCCTTCTTATTCGGCGGGAATAAACTAAATTTTCTTGATCTGTCCATCTCTTTGGTAAACGAGAAGCATGATTTTTCAATTTATAGAAAAGATACATACAGCGATATAACGATCCATAGTACTTCAAATCACCCTTTAGTCCATAAGCATGCAGCTTTCCATAGTATGATCAACCGAGCACTATCTATTCCAATGAGTGAACGAAATTTATCAAAAGAAAAATCCATTATCAAAAGCATAGCAGCTAGTAATGGCTACGGAGGAGATCTCGTTGATACCATATGGGATAAGGTTCTTAGGAAAAAGAGTAGAGATAGTTTCCAATTCGGTTAGGGAAGATGTAACTTTGGATGAAAAACAATGGATAAGTACACATTATTATGGGGCAATTTTTGAGAAAATCGACAGAATTCTATCATCGAAGGGTTACAAAGTGGGTTTTAAAACTAGAAATAATCTTGGAGAATTCTAGGTTCCGTTAAAGACAAAATCAATGTTCAGGATAAAAGTGGGGTTTATAAACTAAAATGTTCTTGCGGCTACGAATATTGCGGTCAAACTGGTAGGAAATTCAGGGAAAGATATAAGGAATTTAGGTGCCCCCCCCAGAGGTGCAATGGGGGCCTAAATCCTCATAAAAAGGTAGAGGAGGTAACAGAGGCATCCCGTCAGAGAGATACCACCCCTAGTCATAGCTATTAATGAGCCATGTTCGGGGAAGGTTAATATTCCTGTCACCAGAAAATCATCCGACGCCAAACCAGCTGTCTAGAATGAGCGAGAACAGCGCGTCTTTCCCATTGATTCCTCAACGGGATGCCGACAACGCTATCTCTGGAGCTCTGACGGGAGCTTGATGGACCTCTCAGGAGGTAACTCTGTTACACTCCTCCCCTTAAAGACATACTTGATTGAAGATCAAGTATGGTAGTTGGGTGGAATAGTGAATAGCTGAGAACTAATGCTCATTCAATCATAAATAGCTGCATTGGCGTTTTGGATGGGGGAATAGAAATTAAAACTGGATTGTCAATGAAGCTTCATAAGAAGTATCTTCATTGAACAATCGGGACAAAACGGATGCTCAACTATGGAGACTTATACCTTAGGAAATCAAAATATTTATAGAAATTAATTTGCCCAACATTGGGGACTTAGAAATTAAATTGCCCAACTATGGGGACTTGAATGGCGCACTAACCTGGTAATTGACATATAGCAATACTCAGGTGGCAAAAAAAATTGAAAGAAAATAGTATAAAATGAATTTGCCCAACTTAGGGGACTTAAATTGTGCACTCAGGTGGCATAAAATTGAAAGAAAATATCATTGAAAGAAAATATCATTGAAAGAAAATATCATTGAAAGAAAATATCATTGAAAGAAAATATAAAATGGTTGAAAGAAAATATGAAATGGTTGAAAGAAAATATGAAATGGTATAAAATATAAAAAGGGAATAAGAGAGAAATTATAATTCAAAGACCAATGAAATTATTTATATACCAAAGGGTGATAATGGGAATTCCTTCTGGAACCCCGGGCCATGTTTCTTCTGAAACATTAACGCCCCAAAAATAGTGGATTGGACTACTAGGCGTCAGCCGTGCATAATCCAAACCACGCTCTGCTACCATATAAGGAATTTAGGTGCCCCCCCCCCAGAGGTGCAATGGGGGCCTAAATCCTCATAACAAGGTAGAGGAGGTAACAGAGGCATCCCGTCAGAGAGATACCACCCCTACTAATGAGCTTTTAATAAGCCATGTTCGGGGAAGGTTAATATTCCTGTCACCAGAAAATCATCCGACGCCAAACCAGCTGTCTAGAATGAGCGAGAACAGCGCGTCTTTCCCATTGATTCCTCAACGGGATGCCGACAACGCCATCTCTGGAGCTCTGACGGGAGCTTGATGGACCTCTCAGGAGGTAACTCTGTTACAAAGAATAGAAGAGGATCAGGAGGATTTCAGGGAAAATAAAGGTTGCAAAACATCTTGAGGAATCCAATCATACTTACCATTTTGACTTGACAGACAGTTTGTAGAATTTCTTCATTTTTGTCCAAAGGGAGGTATGTTGAATGTACTTGAAAAATTCGAAATTATCAAAAGTGACAGATCTGGTAAATGTTTAAATGAGGATATCCCTCAATATATTTCACCTCTGATAAGTCCATTTCTATAAAGCTTGGAATTATCCCTTCAAACTGTTGAAACCAGTAATTCTTCCTCTCCTTTCACTTCATCTGATTAGCTATAATCCCCCTTCACTTTGCTTGCACTTAATTGGTCGTACCTCCAGCCCCCGAACCTGCTAACATATGACAAGGGAGGTGATAGAAATTTAGTAGTTCCCCCTTCAAAGGGGAGAGGATATTAAACTGCTACACGCAGAGGATATCTTGAAAACTGTTACCCCAGGAACCATCCCCTCAGATGCAACATTTGCAAGAATGGAGAAAGAGGAACTACTCCTATCCATCACATGTGTGAAACTTTGAAAAAACATAGATAGTAAACTACTCATCGTAGGAGAGTGCGGATGTTGTCAAACTTCTTAAAATTGAATCTATTTTCATTTAAAAATCGTTAAAGTACCTTTTTCAAGCCCATGGGTAATTAATTAATACAATTTGTTAGCTCCTATCCTACATACCATCTCTTCAAAAGAGATAAGGACGTACGATTTCTCCTTGCAGATGGTGTTCGCCTAATGAAGTTTTTTAGCTACCCTAACCGCATCAGTCAGCACTCCATTGCATTTCGGATACTTCAGGATTGGTCTCCTGTTGAATTCATAAGTGCAAGAATGGGTGTATTCGTTGACCTGGCATGTAAAGAAAATCAAATGTTAACAGAGGTTTGTTACTTAAATTCTTGAATAGTGTGTTGTTGAGTAAATACGTTATTGACATTTATATAAAAATTGTTGTAGGTAGGTATATTATTTCTCACAACGTTTCTACCCAGCTTTATCTGGGTCTTTTCTGAACAAATTCTGTCCTGACCTTCGAGCGTTCGGGAAAACATTAATTTAATAACGTCAGTCGAGTCGAGGTTTTCCGCTTGGTCGGACGTTTGTTTTACAGGCACTCATACGTCATCTAGTTTGTGGTGATACATCTGTACCACTATGTAATAAATTGCAACATAGTATTGGCTTACAATCGCGTTTATTTATTTTTTTAATTTATTATTATTATTATTTTTTATTTATAAATCTCCCCTCAAAGGCGGAGGGGGCACACCATTAAAGTTCAAAATGAAAAAAAAAAAAGAAATGGGGAGGACGCTCAGGTTTACCCGACGCCGGCCCTTGGGATAAGGGAATTTGCAGGATTCGGAGGAAGAATGGGATGAAAGGAAGTGCCCTATAAAATGACCACCAGTTTAACTAAGAACCCCTCAGGACGCGTGTGGTGATACCACGGAGCTCTCCTGCTGAGATTCCCAATTAGAATAACTCCGTGGCGCTTTTACCGCACCACACCCCGCGCCATGACACGGTTGCGGCCATGACCTTGATGTTATTGGTTGCCAATCCTTTTAGCTCAGACATAGCTTGTCGCAGATTATTCCTATCACATTTACTTATCTTAGCCCGCCAGGTCTGCTCCATGTCCACGCTGCCACTAACAACCTGGACATCCAGGATTACGGCAGACCCATCGGGCTTGATCGCAACAATATCTGTCTTCTTGCCCAGGTCACTCGGTATGTGATATAGTATCTCCTTTCGATATCCCAACCGCTAGATGACCAAACACCTGCTATCTGCTTGGCAACCGCATCGTGGCGTAAAATGCGGCCACCATGGGTACTAGGACACTGCTGCACCACATGATAGAGATCACACAACAGTGAATCATACATAATACGCACACCCCCTCTTGCAACATACATCACCGTATGGTTTTCCATGAAGGAGTAACAGTACAAACAATTAGAGACCTTGCCGACAATCTGTATCTTAGAATTATAAATTACGTTGGTACATACCTATAATTCACTTATGTGGGCTCAACGGATATATCAAATTATGCCACCGATGTGTCCTTTAAAGTAGATATTTCATCCATCGCTCTAAAGTGATATTTTTCTAGTCAAAAGTAAGAGACGGTAATCTATTACATCTGCAGTGTATAAGGCTCAAACTCTGAGTAGAAATGTTGTAATGGACTGTTCATAATTGTATAAACAACCGCTATGTGATTGATTGATACTACTGGCCACAAAATCTATACTAATCTACCGGATCATGACTAATATAACAACGGTTGTTCCATTATCGTGTACTATTTACTAATATTGCTTTATGACTGATGAAGAGAGCTACTGATCTTTGGTTCGACGTGAACTACGTATGGCTTGTTGTGGATGAATACAACTACTTGGAGTCTTGTCCGCTGCGACTGTCTTCATATTCTGACGTTGTGGTGACAAAGTACGATGAGCTTTTCCAAGTTACCGATTCAGTTGAAAATACATCAATGGAACTCATTCCAATCGGAGATTGGGAAGGTGCAGAGAAAAAACTAAACATGACTATTCCAGTTATTACGCCAAACTTACATCGTACTGCCTTAACAGGCTCTTACATCGTGAGTAGACCAACAAATGGATTTCTAAGGTGGAATGATTGAATTTAAACTCACTGTTTTTCTACATCTTCAGTGTTTCTTCAGTAATTTCTTGTATATTTCAGGCTGCTCAAGACTTTCATGACAAAAGTAATGCATCGAAGCAGTTACAAGATCCAAACAGCGAGAACGATTTTGATTCGGGGGACAGATTTTTCTATTCCTTGATTCTTGATGTATCAGACATGTACAACTTCAGGTAAGCACCTTCTAACGGATCCAGATTGTAAGGAATGAAAAATGCTGAGTTATATGAGTTTGAACAACATATTGTTAATAGATCAGGTAGTAAAGGGCAATTACAGTACAGGGCGCGAAGCATGCAGATAAGCAGATACGTGGAAGGGTAGCACTGTTAATAAAAAAATAGAATATTAAATAAATAGCGGAAGTATTTTGATAAATTTCGCGTTGGGAATACCAAATTTATTCCAAAAAAATATCTCTTTTCGCGTTCTACACGTTCTATACCAGGGGTTCTTAACCTTTTTGAATTGGCTCACAACTATTTACGGCTAAAAGTTTTTGCATCCCACATGATTTTGTCTAAAAGTAATTATTGAAGTATTAGTTATTCAGTAATTTGTTATTCGTGAAGGTTTTATAGTATATTTGAGATTTTCGCCAACAAATGTTTAATACAACACTTGCATGTTTTTGAACACTTCGATATGTGGGCAAAACGTGTTGCAACTGCCATCCGTACGTTTACCAGCACTGTACAAGATAATCGATGAAACTCTTCTAATAATGTTATTTTGATTAAAAAAAATTTACCTAAAATATTTTATTATTTTCACTTGAATCAAGTAATTTTCAGAAAACTACCATTCATTGCATTTTACATACCCAACAAAAAATTATTTCTCTTTAAAATATAGTTATATAAACACATGTACTTAGATACATACACTCATACTTAACTGGTATATTTCAACGGACTCATAGTGACGTTAACTCAAGTTTGTTTCCGAAGTATACATTTAGTTGAAGCTCAGGGGAGTTCGGAACGTTCAAATGGAACAGGCAATGGAACTGTCGGACAGCACCAAACAGGAAATGCAGATGTTGAGTTCACCCCCTCGGCACCCTTGTCTACTAGACTGGATGAGTCTTACGGTCTACCAGTTCTCCAGAAATATTGGTAACTTCCTTTTAAACAATTAAAATATTAAATCTATTAGCGTTACCTGAGCATGTTTTTAGTAAGTTGGAATGGTTGGTGGTTAGTTGGTGGAATGTGTAATTTCTATTACAGAAAATGCTTGGGTATTAATTGTATAATAATAAAAGCAGTGGAAACCACGTGACACCATTAGGCGTGATATTTTACACTACCTACCTCTTGCAGCCTACGTATCATGAACGCTGCAAATTATTACACAAAGGTTTATCATTTCTGTATCGTGTAGCTCTTCTGCGCAGAACACCTGTCTATAATAAAATCATTAAACGCCGATTTAGGTAGGTATTAAATTAAATAACACACCTACACTTACCTTGTAAGTATTCAACACCTTGCTGATGCCCAGCAGCATGCTGGTGGTACAGTAGCAAGGTGTAACTGTGGTGTCCAATGCTGCTCATCTCCAGCGACGCTAACACTAGGTATCAACACACACAGCCAACTACTTCTACCTATAAACACCTGACTGGCTTCTCCAAAAACCCTCTCATTAGAGTGGAGGTACTCTGGAACAGGTGAACTAGGTTCCCCAATCTACCACTAGGGGGAGCTGGCATTGTCTCCTCTCTTGTTCCCATGCCAGGAAAGTGACACTGTTACAGGTGGGTCAGGTTTCATACACTAGGGGTGGGGGAGATGGGACACACACACAGCCAACTAATTCTACATATAAACTAAGCAGTTCACTCACGAATTCATAGAGATCACTGATACTTTATCCCTTGTTGAGAGCAAACAGATTAACGTACGCCTTTTCAGATGATATTATTCTATTCTTTAGGATAATATCTACAAATTCAATTCAATTTCAATTCAATAAGAGTTTTATTTCCATAGGTACATGCCATTTTCATTACATAGGTACATTGCTGATATTCTCAAAGTACAAATGACAACCAAAAAAATATTACAGTTACCTTGAAAGTTTTCGAGATCTCAGTTTTTAAATATTTGAGCCCTCAAGTTCTACCCTTAAGGGTTGGGCAAAATCGGTGCCAATATTGCTGGCACATCATTGGCCGATGAATGATTTTTTTTAAGCCAAATTTTATAAAGTTTGGCCCTGTGGTTTCAGAGAAAAGCTTTGGACGGTGGACAGCATATGGTGTACGTGATGGACAGATTATTTTTAATTCGATTTTTGGATTCTACACATCTTGAAACGTAAACTTGACGTTGGGTACACAACATGTCCCGCTGTGAGTGCTCCTACCGAGCTAAATTGTTACTACGTTCCTCCATAGTCTTTTCGCACGAATAGGTTCCGTTGAATAAACTGGCAACAACTGGAACAAACCTGTAGTTTGGTGGTCTGGATGCTCGCAAGCTCGCATCTCAAAAATACATAACATCAAGTAGTCAATCCCTTAGAAATTCGGATTAGTTGGGCGAATAGATCAGAATAATTTGTATTGTTCATGGTCTGGATGCTCGCAATCTCGCATCTCAAAAATGCATAACACCAATTAGTCAATCTCTCAGTAAAATACAGATTAGAAGAATTGATCAAACTAACGTTTTAAAGTATGATTTAGAATATTTATTATAATGACGTTTAAAAATACGTTTCGGAGGTTGAATCTGAATGCAACAAATGTTGTTCTGAGTTTGGGTTTGAACCGGATCCCTTGACTTCATAGTCTGATACGCTATCAATTGCATTGCAGAGCACTTGAGCAACAATGAATAATCACAAAACTCAGCTACCAATAATGGAGATTATTTCCATTGTCAGTTGACGCTAGCTCGAATTCAGGTCGGCAGGGGCGCGCACAACGGGACATGTTATATACCTAGTGTCTGGTGAAACGTAAACCAACAATTTTGTGAGAGGGGGGAGGCGGGGAGTAAAAAGTTTTTTTTTTTTCTTGGTGGAAATCCTTGACTCATATTAAACTAGCCGCTCCGGCTCGCTTCGCTCGCCTCCACGTCCACCCCCATTAAATTGCTCGCTTGGCTCGCAAAGTGTGGCATGTAGGAAATGTTGCTCGCTTTGCTCGCAAAGTGTGGCGTGTAGGGGATGTTGCTCACTTCGCTCGCTCGGTATGGCTGTATATGTGTATGAAAACACTCGATGGAATCCTATGTAGGTATTTAGGGAATGTTGCTCGCTTCGCTCGCTCAGTACGGCTGTTTATGTGTAGGAAAAACCCTGGACCCCCCATTAAGTTGCTCGCTTCGCTCGCAAGGTGTGGCTGTATACATGCGATGTATTACAATTGAAACATGTAGGGGATGTTGCTCGCTTCGCTCGCAAACGGTAGATCTCTAAGGGTAGGTTTAACTTCTGTAGGGGATGCTGCTCGCTTCGCTCGCTTGAGGAAGTTATACTGCCCACCCAACTTGGCAGACGTTTTTTTTTCTGTTGGAAATTCTTACAAACAAAATAAATCTTATAAAACTACGTGGAACCACAAAAAAGTTTATTTGGGGATGTTGCTCGCTTCGCTCGCAAGGTATTGCTGTATATGTGTAGGAAAAAACCAGTATTTATTCTGTTGAAATGTCTCTCGAACGGAAAAGTTCCATCCTCCAACGCTCCCGTGTGTAGGCCTGCTCGCAACATTGTGAAATGGCGGCGGGCTCGATTAAACTTCTCATTTTAATCGCTTCCCCTCGCATTAACCTCCCTGTCACTTTTTTTGATATCCGATTTCGGATTCAGATTCGGCGGAATCAAACCTTTATTTTGCCCGTGAAAACCGTCCCGAAAAACGTACGTTAATAGGGCATATTTTAATCGGAAAAAACCAAGTTTTTTGACATTTTATGTCTTTACTATGGCACATAAATGAAAAAGCGTCACTCGGAGAGCGTTACGCGGAGATTCCCTAATGATCCCACGATTCTTAGATTTGGTATGTAGCCCCTTGAGGGACTTCTGAACACAACTCAGATCAGCTGAGTGGATCTAGAATCCAGTTTTTTCCCTAATGATCCCACGATTCTGAGATTTGGTATGTGGGCCCTTGAGGGACTTCTGAACACAATTGACCGATCCCAGATCAGCTGAGTGGCTCTAGAATACAATACGGGGTTTTATAGGAAGGGGACAGGGGGCGCAAAGACATAAAATGTCTCTCGTGGTTGCGTACTTGTACGAAAGCTGTATCCCCCCGTATGAGTTTCAAGAGGTTCTAATACCAAGTTCAGTTTCTTTTGATTTTGTCGGAATTTTCGAGAAACCAGGTCCGTACTCTTCAATTTTTTTGACGCATTTCCTGATACTTTTTTTGCGATCGCGCCGTCGTCTTCCTCATAGAAAAACCTACGAAACCGTTATTTTTCTGGAATTTTCAACGGCCGTTTAGTTTAGGGGGAGCGGGGAAAGTCGAAAAAAGCGCGAATACGACCCATGGTTCAGGTGGAATTAGAAAATTTTAAATTCGCTTATACACCCTATCGGAAAATCCCAAGAAGATCCCCCCACTCGTAGACTCCCCCCACTCAGCCGTTTGGCCGTGCATAGACACGACAAACAGACAAACAAACAAACAGACGGAGTTTCATTCTTATAAATAATAGAGATGAAATAGGTACTATAATATTCTTCATAAAATGCTGCTGCTGATGGCGTTGCAACGACGTTTTTCAGGTTCGCTCTGGTCTTCAAACAACCGAGAGTGCTTGGCACCTACAGAGCTCTGATATTAGAGCTTTCACCTGGTTTATGGGCTATGGTCATATTAATTTTCATTGTTGGCGCAATCGTCGTGTACCTCACTCAGCATTTAGGAGGAGACCGAAGTACCTCTTTCGATCTAAGCATTGTCCAATCAGTGGGCGTGCTGGCCAATCAAGGTGAGTTGAAACCATTTCTCCATATAGTCGATTAATGAGTCGATGTGTAATACTAAGAAGAAGGCAGAATCTCCTAAAATACCGATATTGAGTTTCCTTGAAAAATATTAAAGACAGTACCTACCTCTTTCTTAATGCTTCCTAACCCACGGCTGTAGTGTGTTTGTGAACCGCGTAGGCTCGATTTTTTCGAAGGCTCCATTTCGTTCAAACACATGTTTGGGGGTTTTGGGGAGTTCCAAAAAAATGTTTTTCAGGCCTTTCGGATAACTTTCCTTTGACTATTCGTGCATTGGAAAAGTAAAAATTCCATCTGCCACTCCCACCTAGCTTTCAACACACGGAGAATGTTATAGATAATATGTTATCATGTGTGTTTTCTTATTTTATTAGAGTGTAAAGCATAGAAATTAGCTTTAAGGCCGTCTACACACGAAGCTACCAGTTAGTAACTGGTTAGTGACGAGAATTACTAACCAGTTTACTTTGAGTCACTTCCTATGTAATTCAATAGGGAACCGCACACGGCGCAAATGGTTAGTAACTGGTTAGAAACCAGTTACTAACTAGTTCCCTGTTGACTCGCATGTCCAGTCACCTGTGATTCCAGTTACTAACTCGAGCCATGGGTGACCAACAAATCAACCTGTTGTTAGTGGGAGAAGTCGAAAAACATCATATACATATACAATTTCAAACATATACAATTTCAACCTTCCTGGATATTCAAGGAAACAAGAAACGGAGAGTGCGTGGGCAGAAGTCGGTAACGTCGTAAAATTGACAGGTATGTTCAAGTACAAAAGTAGATTAGCATTGTTCAAGGTTAAGGTGAATTTTAACTCAAATATCCAAAGCTGCACTCCTGTTTTCTAATTATTGAAATCGTTTTTCTTCAATTATCCGTTCAATAGCAGTTTTGATGGTGAATAATCACTATGGTTTCACAATAATATTATGGTTTCGTCACCACTTGAACTATCCGACGTTTCTCCTACGATGTCCATGATCCTACTGAACATCAGAGATTTCGGTTAGTGATGAGTAGCCTCGTGTGTGGAGCCAAGTCACCAATCAGTCTGTAACTGGTTAGGAACTCGAGTTACCAACTGGTTGCGTTACTAACTAGTATCTTCGTGTGTAGAGGGCCTAAGAGCCACTCATCTGATCCGTACTCTGGGCATCGTCAAGTAAATGTCCTAACGAGGCTACATACGTAATTACAGCTTCCTAGAGTGTAAAGTATAGAAATTAGCTCTACTAGCTAGAAATTGTTCTCTACGCAACACAGTGAGTCTATTTTATTTATTGGTATCGCGTGAGCAAGTTTTCGTGACGATTTTTCAGTTTATGTGCCAAAGCAAAGACATGAAAATGTCAATATTCTATTGTTTTGACATTTTATGTCTTTACTTTGGCACATAAACGAAAAAAGCGTTAATAAAAAGCGTTACGGTTGGTTTTCTGATGATTTTCGCTTACAACCGAGTCGTTGCTAGGAAAATGGTAGGTACTTCGTCGTTTTTCATCCCACAAAATTCGTTGACCATTCGTTCGAAAGCTCTCGATTTATCCAACCATATTATGTTAACTACATCAACATACAAATTAAAACTAAATCTCGCACTGTTTGCGTATGGACCCCAGACCTGATAAATTTCGTTACCAGCCCGGGAATTGAACCCAGGATCCCCTGCTTTCGAGCGGCTTCAGATCGCGTCCTAGACCACTCGGGCACTGAGAACGCCGAAAATTCGCTCATACGATCATGCTGCATGACTAGAACTTTTTTTGATAATCATCCAGGTGATTTGATTGAAATGATTCCTCACCATCCTTGTACACATTATTACAGGTTTAACCGTGATGCCAGAAAGAACATCGGCGAGGATCGCATGTTTCTCACTTTTGTTTGTTAGTTTGCTGGTGTCAAATTATTACAACGCCTCCACTATGACGGCTCTTCTCTCCGAATCCCATCCATCGATAAGAACATTTGATGACTTTCTCAAAAGCGACATACCCATGACTCTCATCAATGCCACTTACATGACCAGCGTAAGAGATTTTTTGTACTGAATGATATATGGTAGGATTTGCTTAATAAAAACACCCTCGGAACTCTAATGCTTGTGAGAATCTAATGATTGTCGTGATTACATTTTTACTGTATCTTCTAAAAAGATATGTATTAATTATTTTCAGGATAAAGTGTAAATGACTCTGACACAGAATTTAATTATGGAAATGATTTTATTTGTCTATTGCCAGAAGGCAACTGACTAGAGTATGGGTTTGATGTATTTATGAATACATTTCGATAGATTTTAAATAAATACCACAGGGGATTTCAGAGTTTGTGGGGATAGCAAAGGGTTAGATATTGGAATTAGGTAATACTAGTTTACAACATAATCGATTTCTATACGCACCTATGAAAAAGAGAAAGCTGATAAGATTTGAAGTTTTTACTGTACTTGCAAACGACTGTTCATTTTTTTTATGGAGGGAGGAATCAGATTGAAAAAACCCAAATTTTTAGAATTTTACAAAGTTTGTATTTTGACCTCTTTTTTCGGTATCTTAACTCTCTTGAATAATTATGATTTGGCATCAAAAAGATAGGAAATTTAACGTTCTTTCCAACGGTATTCTCAGCTTTGAGAATACTCAAAGAATGATGTGGTCACAGCCATTTTTAGGAGATAAGGTCGAAAACACGAAAAAAATCTTAGATCGTCAATAACTCGAAAACGAAGCCTCTAAAAATAACACATTACGAGACACTTTTTTTTGCAAATTACTTGTAGAATTGATCCCTGAAGTCTTGCCTACTTAAGTTGAGACACCCTGTATACTCATATACATTGGACAATGGAGGAAGTAGACTACATCGGCTCTGCGCCTTCTAAGCCTAGGGTTGCCAGACACAGACATATATAATTCATAGTATCATTCTATATTTTTGAAAAAAAAAAAAAAAAACTATATATATTTTGTTATTTTGTAACAAAAATACTATTTTTTGAGCTTCTGAATAATCTAAATTCGTAGTGATATTACCAAGTTTTTATAGTAGAAGTAAGTAGGTACCTGTGGAATATTACGCCCCAATTTGCTGCCCATTGTGATTAATTTGTTATTCTCAGTTACCCGCCTATGGGCATGTACCTTGAATTGTCATATTTTCAAGCAAAGATTGAGGTAGTATGTTCTACAGAATCCCTTTCGAGCTGTTTAAAAAAGTAGGTAGTTCACAATTTATCAAGGATCCCTATATTTCCAGTTCCTATTTTCACGATAAATCATGGAAAACAATATTGCATGATCATATTCATTCAATTTGTTATATTTATTTCAATTTATATATTTATTTAAATTTGTTTAGTAATATTGGTAATAAGAGTGACAAAAATTAAATTTTCGAATGACATTTATTTCTATTTATTTTATTGAATTTTTACAAAGATCACTTTCAATTAATTACAAGGAATATATCTCAATATACACTAATGCTAGATGAAAGGCAATAGCCCTTAAGTATCAAGCAAGCTTCGTTCCGAGCTGAGTTTCGTAACTATTCACATCTTATACATGGGAGAATTACAAAAATTAAGATACTTTTAAAATGAATCTCTATCATCATGTACATAGATAATACCTAATAATACTGATTAAATTTATACAGTGTAGGTACTACTGAATACAGCTTCACGTTTGCTGTGTCCAAGCTTGGCCCACCTTTATTATATTATTTTTTTATAGGCAGCGCGGGAGTGAAGTTGCGGAGATCTCAAATTTCCGTCGATAGACCGGTACAAAATACACAAAATAAAGGATGGGCTCCTCGTGGTTAGCGTCATAGATGGCTTTGGGTTAACTACATTTCCCTCCCATCTAAATCTTGTTTCATAATCATGGTCACAAGCATTCCTATCATGCCTGGATTCCGATGGAACACTGATAGAAGTGATTTTACAAATAACTGACGAGGGGTAAATAGGTATTCTAAATTCTTCATAAAGTTGGATGTTCGGATATCGGTGTGGCTTTCTCATTATTATTTTCATAATGGACCTTTGAATTATATTTAACGGTTCAATTGTAAGACTGATTGTACCAAAGAATAATATATGAAAGACTAAGCTTATCATTCCTGAATACATTCCTGACATTAGAAAACAAAAACGAAAATCTCCTTAGTTTTTCATGTATAATGTCTAAATGTGATTACCACGTTAACTTAACTTATCAATATGTACACCCAGATAACGATAGGTAAATGCTCTCTCCAAAGTCTCACATGTACAACACGATTTTTCTAAACAGTTATCCATGATGGATAAACTAATTTTTCAAACGGATTTTTCTAAACTAATATCATATTATGACAAATATTTTCTACGATTTAATTTTTACTCCCTACTTAAATGTATCTAGTTTTGTTTGCATTTAGCGTGAGGTAACT
The DNA here is from genome assembly GCA_030762985.1 of Adelphocoris suturalis. Taxonomy (NCBI): domain Eukaryota; kingdom Metazoa; phylum Arthropoda; class Insecta; order Hemiptera; family Miridae; genus Adelphocoris; species Adelphocoris suturalis. The sequence goes on from CM061048.1 coordinate 71,903,260, forward strand.
GTCCAAAAACCAGTTATTCAATGAATCCAGAGCGTCATGAGCTTTAGTGTATACCGTCGTTCCAGGACTAACCAGAAACCAATATCGACGTATCATAAGCCAAGAGATATGTTTTAGCGTCCTGCACATGAAGAGGTAAATTATTATACTAGCCTAGTTCTCTCGCTCGCTACACTCGCTCGGTATGGCTGTATAGATCCCATGGTCTTTACTGTTTGAGTGGGACATGTAGAATCATTGAAAACGGTGTATCACTAAGGGTGATTTGAAATGTGTGGGGAATGTTGCTCGCTTCGCTCGCTCTCAGTGGGATGCATAGATGCGATTGGATATAGTTAGTACCCATACCATCGAGACCAACAGCCCATGGTTCAGGTGGGGGTGGAACATTTGAAAATTACTTACAATCCCTTTCTATAGACAATCCCAAGGGAATGAAATAAAAAATATCCTCATAACATATCCATAATTTCTCCCTTGATGGGAAAAACAAAAGATCATGGATATGTCTAGTACCTACTGCTTACCAAAGGTACCTACTACTCAATTGTATATCAACCATGTAGGGCCTTCTTTTCACAAGATTATTCCATTATGGTTACAAAACAATATTAGTTTATAACTTGGAGTAATAAATCAGCATTCTTGACACTACAATGTCATAGAGGTCATGAGATGTTGTAATAAAATGGGAGCATTCCAAGAAGTGGCGAACGATTTTCCTACTATGAAACCCGACGACTACGATTTTCCTAGCCTTCACTTTTCGAGTTAATAATAATCTAAAGTGCTAGGTCGTCACAAATTTTGGTGTCGTTACGCAAATTTTAGAATGAACCCCAGCCCAAAAACATATCCATGTTAAAATAATGAAAACAAAATACGTAAATAAAGTTTATAAAAGGGGCAAAACAAAAATAATAAATTGCTGCGTTTTCTATGTGGTTCCACGAAAATTTTATTAGGTTTAATTATGATAGGCCATTTATCTGCGAAGAAGGCCATAGAGATCACGTGGAACCACGAACATTTTAGTATTATGCTACAAAACTGCCCTCCCAACATGACAGACTTTTTTTGTTTTTCAAATTACTTTCACACCCGTCACCTCCAGCTATGTTTTTCAAGAGAGACCACGAAAGATTATGTGGAACTAAGAAAAGTTTTAGTTTTAAGAACATATCAGTACTATTTTTAACTGCAGACTGCTGTATAATAATTCGGTGCGTTCTCTATGTGAGGAAGTTTTACCTCCCACCCAACTTGGCAGACTTTTTTTTTCTGTTGGAAATGACTGTCAAATGCGGCACCTCATGTGGAACCACCAAAATTTTAGTTATAAGATCATTTACTAACAGAACTGTCAGATGTTTGCTCGTATTTGTTTTCTCGTCTATTTTGTAAAGGTAGGCCATAATTTAATCTGCGTAGAAGGGCTATCCCTTTCCCTTTCTATTCGTACATGTTACAATATGTGAGGAAGTTATACTGCCCACCCAACTTGGCAAACGTTTTTTTCAGAAGGAAATTACTTTCAAACAAATTAAATCTTATAAAACTATGTGGAACCACAAAAAGTTTATTAGGTTTAATGAAGATATGCCATTATTTCATCTGCGTAGAAGGGCTATCGTTTTTACCGTCTATTTTTCTGTTGGATGTGTCTTTTAAATCAAGAGACAGGTTCGAAGTCAAACTTCAGACCTACATAACTTTCGACGAAATAGGAAGAGCGCGCTAGCATCAAAATGTAGCTTGTCTACATTTTTGTTCACTACAATCGGAAGAGAATATTTCATGTATCTAAATTCGCATGTGACCAAATTGGAACTGCAACAAACATTTTAAGACCAACCCGAACCAAGACCGTCAAACATTTACTGTGTCTATGGCGGGAAAAAACATAGCGGAGAACACTTTTTTTTTGTCGTTTCCCGCCTACTGTCGCTGATTTATCCAGCAAGACATCATATTTCGGCAATTTTGACGGCACCATCTCGTTCTACTGATCCAGAAACGCAATTTTCTCGCTGACGTACGAAGTGCTCTCGATCAAATTTTAATGTGGCAACGGATAGAAGATCGAGCCTCGAAAAATATAGGGATACTAATTTTGGTGAATTTTAGACAATTTCCAAGGGCGTTAGGGGAGATTTTATGAAATTCATGAAATTTCGTATATCCCGTGAACGAAGCGTCCTAGCGCAAAACGAATTTCAAAATCGGATTCAGCGACTCAAAATACATACTAGAAAGCATTTTCGTCGAATTTCCTGTGTGTTTTAATGGAGAAATTGCGAATTTGAGATAAAAAATACGTTTTTAAAACAAAAAGTTTCTTCAGAATGAAGCCCAAGCAGTTCCAGTAAGTGCCCGCTCGGCTTTTTTGGCAAATTCAGTTTGGTAAATTTTTTTTTTTTTTTTTTTTTTTTTTTTTTTTTTTTTCATCCACCACCATACAGGGGTCAATCAGTGGGTGGGGTTGGGGGAAGACCTGAAATGTTTGATAATTTTAGTTGTTGCTTATGGAGCACCTGCTTGATGGAGATATAAATTTTGTTTTTCCCATGTCCAAATCGACCAAAGAAATATGATATGAAGGAAATTTGGAAATTTCATGAAATTGTGGTTTTTGTCACTTGCCGGTGAATGGAACGGCGTAGAATAAAACAGGTTCCAAATTCAGATTCAGCGCCTCTATTTACCTACAAGAACACATTCTGATGAATTTAAAACAATTTCCGGGGGCATTTTGGGGAGATTTTCATTAAATTTCAGAAATGCGGTAAAAGGAGCGTCCTTGAGCAAAACAGATTACAAATTCGGATTCAGTGCCCTGATTTCCATAATGTAACACAAGTTGATGCAATTTTTGAACAATTTCCAAGATGAATTTTGGGAGTTTTTCATGAAATTCATGAAATTTAATATATCTGAAGAACTAAACGTCGTAGAAAAAAAACGGATTTCAAATTCGGATTCAAAAACATAATTTACCTACGAGAACACATTTTGATGAATTTTAATCAAATTCCAGGGGCTGTAGAGAGGTCTCATACAAAATGGTCGGATTATTTTTTATACTATTCCGAAGCACCTATGTAAGCTGGGACCTCCAAATTTTGTATGTACCCTTCAAAAACTCTGTAGAAATGGCGTAAAGAATTATTTTTCGAATTTTCATGAAATTGTGGAATCTAGCGAACGCAGCTTTTGAGAGCAAAATGGACTTCAAATTTGGACTCAGCGCATCGAAAAATACAAGGGTACTGATTTTGGTGAATTTTGGACAATTTCCAAGGGCGTTTTGGGGAGATTTTAATGAAATTCATGTAATTTTGTATATCCCGTGAACGAAGTGTCTTAGCGCAAAACGGATTTCAAAATCGGATTCAGCCACTCAAATTACATACTGGAAAGCATTTTCGTCGAATTTCCTGTGTGTTTTAATGGAGAAATTGCGAATTTAAGATAAAAAATACATTTTTAAAACAAAAAGTTTCTTCAGAATGAAGCCCGAGTGGTTCCAGTAAGTGCCCGCTCGGCTTTTTTGGCAAATGCAGTTTCGTAAATTTCTTTTTAATTTTCACCTTTTAGGTAGGTTATCTGCATATATTATTGAATATTTCTAGTGCATTTTCATCACCATACAGGGGTCAATCAGTGGGTGGGGTTGGGGGAAGACCTGTTTCGTAAATGTTTGATATTTTTAGTTGTTGCTTATGGAGCAACTGCTTGTGATGGGATATGAAATAAAGTTTTTCCCATCTTAAATACCAAAGAAATATAATATGAAGGAAATTTGGGAAATTTCATGAAATTGTTGTTTTTGTCATTTTGTCATCTGGTAAAAAAGATGATGTTCACAACTATTGATACACCCTAGATCTTTACCAGATGACAAAATGACAAAAACAACAATTTCATGAAATTTCCCAAATTTCCTTCATATTATATTTCTTTGGTCTATTTAAGATGGAAAAACTTTATTTCATATCCCCATCACAAGCAGTTGCTCCATAAGCAACAACTAAAAATATCAAACATTTCAGGTCTTCCCCCACCACCCACTGATTGACCCCTGTATGGTGATGAAAATGCACTAGAAATATTCAATAATATATGCAGATAACCTACCTAAAAGGTGAAAATTAAAAAGAAATTTACGAAACTGCATTTGCCAAAAAAGCCGAGCGGGCACTTACTGGAACCACTCGGGCTTCATTCTGAAGAAACTTTTTGTTTTAAAAATGTATTTTTTATCTTAAATTCGCAATTTCTCCATTAAAACACACAGGAAATTCGACGAAAATGCTTTCCAGTATGTAATTTGAGTGGCTGAATCCGATTTTGAAATCCGTTTTGCGCTAAGACACTTCGTTCACGGGATATACAAAATTACATGAATTTCATTAAAATCTCCCCAAAACGCCCTTGGAAATTGTCCAAAATTCACCAAAATCAGTACCCTTGTATTTTTCGATGCGCTGAGTCCAAATTTGAAGTCCATTTTGCTCTCAAAAGCTGCGTTCGCTAGATTCCACAATTTCATGAAAATTCGAAAAATAATTCTTTACGCCATTTCTACAGAGTTTTTGAAGGGTACATACAAAATTTGGAGGTCCCAGCTTACATAGGTGCTTCGGAATAGTATAAAAAATAATCCGACCATTTTGTATGAGACCTCTCTACAGCCCCTGGAATTTGATTAAAATTCATCAAAATGTGTTCTCGTAGGTAAATTATGTTTTTGAATCCGAATTTGAAATCCGTTTTTTTCTACGACGTTTAGTTCTTCAGATATATTAAATTTCATGAATTTCATGAAAAACTCCCAAAATTCATCTTGGAAATTGTTCAAAAATTGCATCAACTTGTGTTACATTATGGAAATCAGGGCACTGAATCCGAATTTGTAATCTGTTTTGCTCAAGGACGCTCCTTTTACCGCATTTCTGAAATTTAATGAAAATCTCCCCAAAATGCCCCCGGAAATTGTTTTAAATTCATCAGAATGTGTTCTTGTAGGTAAATAGAGGCGCTGAATCTGAATTTGGAACCTGTTTTATTCTACGCCGCTCCATTCACCGGCAAGTGACAAAAACCACAATTTCATGAAATTTCCCAAATTTCCTTCATATTATATTTCTTTGGTCGATTTGACATGGGAAAAACAAAATTTATATCTCCATCACAAGCAGGTGCTCCATAAGCAACAACTAAAATTATCAAACATTTCAGGTCTTCCCCCAACCCCACCCACTGATTGACCCCTGTATGGTGGGTGAAAAAAAAAAAAAAAAAAAAAAAAAAAAAAAAAAAAAAAAATTTACCAAACTGAATTTGCCAAAAAAGCCGAGCGGGCACTTACTGGAACCACTCGGGCTTCATTCTGAAGAAACTTTTTGTTTTAAAAACGTATTTTTTATCTCAATTCGCAATTTCTCCATTAAAACACACAGGAAATTCGACATAAATGCTTTCCTGTATGTATTTTGAGTCGCTGAATCTGATTTTGGAATTCGTTTTGCGTTAGGACGCTTCGTTCACGGATATACAAAATTTCATGAATTTCATTAAAATCTCCCCAAAATGCCCTTGGAAATTGTCTAAAATTCACCAAAATTAGTATCCTTATATTTTTTGATGCGCTGAGTCCAAATTCGAAGTCCATTTTGCTCTCAGAATCTGCGTTCGCCAGATTCCACAATTTCATGAAAATTCGAAAAATAATTCTTCACGCCATTTCTACAGAGTATTTGAAGGGTACATACAAAATTTGGAGGCCCCAGCTTACATAGGTGCTTCGGAATAGTATAAAAAATAATCCGACCATTTTGTATGAGGCCTCTCTACAGCCCCTGGGATTTGATTAAAATTCCTCAAAATGTGTTCTGGTAGGTAAATTATTTCTTTGAATCCGAATTTGAAATCCGTTTTGTTCTACAACGTTTAGTTCTTCGGATATATTAAATTTTATGAATTTCATTAAAAACTCCCAAAATTCATCTTGGAAATTGTTCAAAATTCTACTGGCAAAATTCTGTGAAGTTCTACTGGCCAGGTCTTCAGGGAGCTGTTCAAGTTCATTGTGCAAATTGTGAAGTTTGTAGGCGCAGAAGAAATACCAAGACTAGAGCTCCTATGCAGACATATGTAACTGTTACCCCACATTTGAGAGGGTAGGAATGGACATCCCTACCCACTGACAGAGCAGGGGAATAGATATGTGGTGGTGCTTATTGACTATTTTACAAAATGACCAGAGGCTTTTCCAACTAGTGACATCAAGGCTGAGACATTGGCTCGTGGACTGGAAGAGACAGTTATTTCACGTTTTGGGTGCCAATAGAGCTGAACTCTGATCAAGGCACAGGGTTTGAATCCGAAGTTTTCAAGGAGGTTATGAGAATGCTCAGAATTTATAAGACAAGGACTTCTCCTGGAAGACCCCAGAGTGACAGACTGGTTGAGAGGTTCAACCGTTCCTTATGGGAAATGTTGGCCAAGATGGTGGATGGAAATCAGCGAGACTGGGATATATGGCTACCTTATGTACTTTTGGCATATCGAGCCACAGAACACTCTTCTACTGGATTTTAACCAGCAAAGCTCAACCTGGGGCATCGGTTGACCCTCCATTACACTTACTGGTGTGTTAGATTCCAGAGGAGAGAACCCTTGCGTCGGCTCATGCCCACGAGCTTTGAAAAAAGTTAACGACCTTACATGGCATGGCTCAAAAACAAATAAAACATGTTGCAGATCAAAGCAAGGACCTATGATGTCAGAAGCAGAGCTCCACGATTTACAGAAGGAGATAAAGTTTGGTATTACTGGCCACGTCGCCAAGTTGGATTCTGTCCCAAACTTCAATTGGAGTGGATAGGACCCTGTAAAATTATCAAGGCAATAAGTGACGTGGTTTTCCGCATTCGGATCCCTCGCGGAAAACGTCGAGTGGTGCATGCAAATCATCTAGCTCCTTGCAAGAGCTCGACGGGGAGGGAGAGTGATGTAAGGGAATGACTACAGTGATTATTATTTCTAGGAAGTTACATTGTAATTATGCAGTTATGTTATGGTGTTACTAATAAAAAAGCATAGTTGTGCTTTGAGTCTTGAACCAAATACTTGTTTTCGTATAAGTTAATTTAGTTTGTAGCCTAAACTCGACAGTATGTTTTGCCACTTTTGAAGGCACCATCGTGTTCTACGAGTTCAGTAACGTAACTTTGTCGCAGACATACGAAGTGTTCTCAATCAAATTTTAATGAGGCAGTGGTAGAAGAACGAGGACTTGGAGGAAAAAAGTGCATAAAAGGGGCTCCACCCCCTTTCCGCCCTCCACCCCATGTTTTGGGTGGGATTAGAAAATTTTAAAATCGCTTATGCCCCCTTTCTGAAACATCCAAGAAGATCCCCCCACTCAGTTGTTCGGCCATGCATAGCATAGGCAGACAAACTGACAGACAAACACACGGAGTTTCATTCTTATAAATAGATAGTCCAGTTTTCTCTATCGCTTCACTGGCTCGGTGGCTGTATAGATCCGATGGTCTTTACTGTCGAGTGGGACATGTAGAATGATAGGAAACGGTGGATCAGTAAGGGTGATTTGAAATGTGTAGGTAATGTTGCTTGCTTCGCTCGCTCTCTGTAGAATGTATAGATGCGATGGGATATAAATAGTCCATCCCGAGTTGGTAGGAAAAACACCGTTGAAATCCGACCTGTGTAGGGAATGTTGCTCGCTTCGCTCGCTAGGGGTGGCTTTTCACGCTCGCTCGTTGTGGGATATAGTCCCTATACCATCGAAACCTACAGCCCTTGGTGGGTTGGTGGTGGAAAATTTGAAAATTCGTAGGATTCGTATTTTTACAGTTCCTATTTTCAAATGAAATCTTGGAAAGTAATATTCATAGGTATTAATTTTATATTTTTTTATATATTATTTTAATTTAGATAGGCCATTCATCTACGTAGAAGGGCTACCAAATAAAGAGTATGTGGAAATAATAAAACTTCATCTAATTCTATACTTCCATGTTAAAATATGGAAATAAGCTACATTGCCCACCCAACATTTCGCCACTAACAGAACTGTCGGATGTTAAATAATTGTTTTTCTACTAATCCGTCCATTTACAATATGTGAGGAAGTTATACTGCCCACCCAACTTGGCAAACTCTTTTTCTGTTGGAAATGTTACTGTGTCTCTAGTTTTCCTAATAATGTATTTCAACTTATTTCAATATTTTTATAGTAATCTTCATATCGTTTACTGTAGGGTTGTTTAACTAATTTGCTAAACTTGTGTTTATCGCGTCTTTTAGTAGAAATCGTTAGACCATTTGTAATCCACGGAGTATGTCTATTGAAAGTGGGTTTGAAAGTTTCAACTGTAGTATGATACTCAATAACATTTTTCAATAAATTAATAAATGCATTTGCTGACTGATTCAAATCTTCTTCATACACCGAAAACCGATCCATGTTAGAAAAATAAACTCCTACTGCCTCAAAGCCAATTTTTTTCTTAAATTTTAAGGCGTTTTTGTGATCATTCAAGATTTCATTGTGTGAATTAACAATAGTCACCACCGTGCTAAAGTGGTCGGTAATTGCTCTCTTTATTTCAGCAGGGTTGAGCTGTGAGTGCTTTGATCGGGCAATTATATGATCTAAGCAACTAGTCGACAACCCTTGAACTCGGGTGGGCTCAGTAACCCCATGGAAGAAATCATATTCAGATGATTCATTACTATTATCTTCTTGCAATAAAACGATATTGATATCTCTTACAATGTAAGTAAAACAATCTCGATCAACATTTTCAAGTTCCGACCTCAAATCTCGAATAAACTTGATAAGGATTGGTTGTAGGGGATCTATAAATTCCATAGATTACATATCGTACCTTGTCACACACAAATCTAATTTTAAGTACTACAATGTTGATTCTTCAATACTGTAATCATATTTATCATTGCCATAAAAAAAACCCTGTCATTATTATTTCTATTATTCGATGATTTTGAGGCCCTGTACCCATTCATAAGTTGCAATAGTTCGCAAAGTCTACCATAGACCTCAGTAAGAACAATAAAATCTGGCTTACAAGTAACAGTTTCCAACAATACTCTCATTTCATCAAAATTACAATTGTAGCTCCTTAAGTGCTTATGAAAAATAATTTTTTGTTCCCAATAGCTAGTTCATTTTAATTCATGTAATCATTGAAAGATTGGTAAGACATGCAATTAGACGCAGTACCAAATCACAAAAACGTCTGCCAAGTTGGGTGGGCAGTATATCTTCCTTACATATTATAACATGGACGTATAGAATTAGTTGAAGAACAAAGTACGAGTCAAAATGATCGATAAGTCGTCGTTATAAGAAATAAACTACCATCCAACAGTAATGAAATTCATGAGGGAACTTCTAGGAGCTAAATCCCATAATCCTTGAAAATTTCATAAATATCGGTCCATTAGTATCGTAGTTATTTCTGTCTCGATCAATTTTAGTTTTGAGCATGCGCTATAGTTATTACTCCACCAATCTTGATATAATTCATACGACATTCCTCAAACAGGCAGACAGACAGACGGACACGTAACCAAAATTGATCAGCAAGCTCTGAAACGCAAAAAGCAACAGAGCATTTTGATTTTGGAGGACAAAACTTTTTTTCGACTTCAATCACGAACACATAGCTTTCCTAACTTCGGTAGTGAGGAAGCAAAATTCATTATATCCATCACTGAAATTGTCTACATGTGGATCAACCAATTTTCAAGAGCAAATATCACGTTTCGAATGTTATCTAGATCGTCGAGGGTACGAATTACCTTCACTGGCTAATTTTCATTTTTCCTCGTATGGACTAGAAAGTTGTTAATCCAGGAATATTTGATGCTTCTTTTCTCTGCTTTCTTCTTGATCATCCGTAGTATATCTGCTCTCAGTGGGGTCAAGTTTTCCGTTACGAATACTCGAGTGTTCGGCCAGGCTAAGACGAATTTATCAGCAGTTAAACTTCGATCTTGAAAAAGTCAGGTCTTTTTGCCTTTCTTCTTCCGATCCCAATAAATCCACAACTTATTTACACCGATATAAAATATTTTTCCAACAAACCTACTATATTTTTTCGAAATTTTGTGCAAAAATACCATATATAAAGTGCCCGTGAAGGCAAACCTACCTAAGCAATAAAAAAATTATTCACCCATAGTTCATCTTCAACGTTAACTATTGGCCTAACCAGTCGTCAAAGTTAACAACACATCCTTATAAAATACCCCCCCCCCCCCCCCCCCCAATAAAAAAAGTCTGCTAATTTGGGTGTGGCACATAGCTTCCTCGTTTGCGTATCATGAATGTATTGATCATTGAAAAGTTTTAAATGACCTTGAAAAATCCCTTAGCGAAAAGATTAAATCAAGAAGTAGCGTAAAACGTCAGAACTGGTCAATTAAGAAACGAAAAAATGATACTCAATGTTATTCACATTTGCTCTTGCACAGAATGAACGATGAAATAGGTACGGGACCACCTACAACCTAACCCGCGCATTCAATGACAATTTCATCAAAATCGGATGAAAACTGTGGAAATTAGGGTCGATACTAGTATTTCACATAGGCACATGCGCAGTAGCTATTAGTGATACAATCATGTTTAAATTGATATGGGATGATCAAATTGTCATCCCCAACTATCATTCAAATTTGAGCGAGATCGGATGACTAGGGTGTGGGAAAATGGTGCTAGGTAGAATTTACGTTTTCGCATGAGCAGAGTGAAGTATTGAGTCAGAAACGAGATCCAACTACTCCTGATTTACTATATTTATAACCTCGATTTCATATCATCTAGTGGTACAATTTTGATCAAACTCTGGCGGTAGGTGGGTATACGTACCATGAAAATAAATTCATCGCGAATTTTACTAGTGAAAAACTTTTTTTCAGATTTCAAAAAGCTGAAATATAAAAATCTTCACATTTACCCACTCCTGACAGCCCAGGTCCTCGGGACCATGAAAAATGAATTCATCACGAATTTTACAAGTGAAAAACTTTTTTTCCGATTTTAAAAATCTGAAATATAACAATCTTCACATGTGCCCCTCCCGGACAGCCCAGGTCCTCGGGACCATGAAAAAAAAAAATTCATCACGAATTTTAATAGTGAAACACTTTATTTCCGATTTTAAAAAGCTGAAATATAACAACCTTCACATTTACCCACTCCTGACAGCCCAGGTCCTCGGGACCATGAAAAATGAATTCATCACGAATTTTACTTGTGAAAAACGTTTTTTCCGATTTTAAAAATCTGAAATATAACAATCTTCACATGTGCCCCTCCCGGACAGCCGAGGTCCTCGGGACCATGAAAAATGAATTCATCACGAATTTTGCTAGTGAAAAACTTCTTTTCCGATTTTAAAAAGCTGAAATATAACAATCTTTAAATTTACCCCCTCCCTGACCGCCCAGGTCCTGGGGACCATGAAAAATGAATTTATCACAAATTTTACTAGTGAAAAACGTTTTTTTCCGATTTTAAAAAGCTGATATATAACAATCTTCACATGTGCCCCTCCCGGACAGCCCAGGTCCTCGGGACCATGAAAAATTAATTCATCACGAATTTTACTAGTGAAAACCTTTTTTCCGATTTTTAAAAGCTGAAATATAACAATCTTTAAATTTACCCCCTCCCTGACCGCCCAGATCCTGGGACCATGAAAAATGAACTCATCGCGAAATTTACTTGTGAAAAACTTTTTTTCTTATTTTAAAAATCTGAAATATAACAATTCCACATTTACCCCCTCCCTGACAGCCCAGGTCCTCGGGACCATGAAAAATGAATTCATCACGAATTTTACTAGTGAAAAACTTTTATTCCGATTTTAAAAAGCTGAAATATAACAATCCTCACATTTGACAGCCCAGGCCCTCGGGACCATGAAAAATGAATTCATCACAAATTTAACTATTGAAAAACTTTTTTTCCGATTTTAAAAACTGAAATATAACAATCGTCACATTATCCCCTCCCTGACAGCCCAGGTCCTCGGGACCATGAAAAATGAGTTCATCACGAATTTTACTAGTGAAAAACTTTTTTTCCGATTTTAAAAAGCTGAAATATAACAATCTTCACATTTACCCTCTCCCTGCCCGCCCAGGTCCTCGGGACCATGGAAAATGAATTCATCACGAATTTTACTAGTGAAAAACTTTTTTTCCGATTTTAAAAATCTGAAATATAACAATCGCCAACTGAATTGAATCCCCAACCCAGAGGAAGGTTCGTCTCCGCCCCGGAGGTGCGGCTGTAAAAATAATTGTTGTACCAATCTTTCGATTTCAAAACATAACCCAAGGTGAGCCCCACGACAAGAGGATAGCTATGCCGCTAATGACCCTTCTGGTTGAGGTGCGGCTGAAAAGAAAGAAAAAAAAGAGAGAGAGAGAGAAAAAACACGGTATGTGTGCCACAATCCTGCATTTCACGTTACTCACTTAAGCCCCTTCATTGGTTTTGGTTATACCTAGCCTTCAAGACAAGTGGTGCCGTAAGCCTGTTTGTCAAGTGAATTACAGGATTGTGGCATCGTTTTGTAGCACACCGGGAGGTGACGCCCGTAATCCTGCGCCTCACTTTATAACGACGCCGTAAGTCTGTGTCTATATAGCTATATATATATATATATATATATATATATATCTTATCCAATCATAATCATAATCTTATCTTTCTTAATTGAAATCTGTTTCTGGAATATTACACTACGATTCTTGAATATCATCATATATTAAGGACAATAATTGAGGAAGTTTCCAGAAATTCAATTTTCTAACATTAAAAAAGCTTGTCTTTGAAAATTTGTTTAAAAGAATAAAAAAATAAAAATTATAATAGAAAAAATCGTTAATATTTCTCAAACAGAAACCTACCAGTAAGGAACCAGAGATAAAGTGGGAGTTGATACTTCCATCCGGTAGGAAACTGGCATCATAGGTGTGACTGAAAGATCAACATCACCTCTTTGCAGCATCCCGAGCATCCCGCTCCACGTTCCATTATCAGCTCTATCGCCCCAATCTTCAGAAACTATCAACTGCAACCTACGCAGTACAGTCGAGGTGCAATTAATACAGTATGTGGGTGAAATTCGCAGTGAAATATTTCAGCATAACCCTAAGGTAGTACGCTACAGAAGCAGAATTTAACTTGTTACGTGACAGTAGATTACTACAGTTTTATTATGCAACTTCCTTGGATATCTTGTTAGATTTACGTGGGAGCTATACAAATAAGATATATACAAAAGAGAGTGAAGTTTGGAATCATGCTGAATCTGTGTTTTTGATTGTATTTCAATTATTGTACCTAAAAACAAAAAACGGAAGTTAGTGAAAAACGTAGTCTTCGAGGGACAATGTTATACACAGCCAGGGGTTGCTATGGGTTCTCCGGTATCTCCTCTGCTTGCAGATATTTACATGGATTATCTTGAGCAACAAATATTTACAACTTGTAACACAAATAATCTTCTCTATTGGTATAAATATCGAGTGATATCATCATTTTATGGAAGGGCACAGAAAGACAACTAAATTCTTTTCAGAAAAAATCAATAAATTAGATCCCTATATCAAATTCACCCTTCGTATTCGGCGGGAATAAACTAAATTTTCTTGATCTGTCCATCTCTTTGGTAAATGAGAAGCATTGATTTTTCAATTTATTAGAAAAGATACATAAGCGATATGACGATCCATAGTACTTCAAATCGCCCTTTAGTCCATAAGCATGCAGACTTCCATAGTATGATCAACCGAGCACTATCTATTCCAATGAGTGAACGAAATCTATCAAAAGAAAAATCCATTATAGAAGCATAGCAGCTAGTAAAGACTATGCGGGGAGATCTCGTTGATACCATATGGGATAAGGTTCTTAGAGAAAAAGAGTAGGGAAGATAGTTTCCAATCAGGCTTGGGAAGATGTAATTTGAGAATGAAAAACAATGGATAAGTTACACTTACTTATGGGAACAATTTCTGATGAAAATTGGCGACAGAATTCTATCATCGAGAGGTTACAAAGTGGGTTTTAAAACTAGAAATAGTCTTGAAATGATTACTAGGATTCCGTTAAAGACAAAATTATATGTTCAGGATAAAAGTGGGGTTTATAAATAAAACTGTTCTTGGGCTACGAATATTGCGGTCAACTGTAGGAAATTTCAGGGAAAGAATAGACGAACATCAGGAGGATTTCAGGGAAAATAAGGGTAAGTCTACATTTGCGAAACATCTTAAGGAATCCAATCATAGTTACAATTTTGATTTGACAGATAGACAGTTTATACCTAGAATTTCTTCATTTTTGCCCAAAGGGAGGTATGTTGAATGTACTTGAAAAATTCGAAATTATCAAAAGTGACAGATCTGGTAAATGTTTAAATGAGGATATACCTCAATATATTTCACCACTAATAGGTCCATTTCTATAAAGCTTGGAACTATCCCTTCACACTGTTGAAACCATATTTAGTTATTTCCCCTTTCACTTCATCTGATTAGCTATAATCCCCCTCACTTTGTTTGCACTTAATTGGTTGTACCTCCTGCCGTTTTTCCTTTCTCTCGACCAATGGGATTCAGTTTTGCACTAACTTCCGTGTTGAAATGGGTTTCCACAATTTCGTCGCGAGTGATTTAGTTCGCCTAAAAACAAGTTCCTACTTCAGCTACCGTGCTGGACTTTGTACAAGTGTTGTGTGAAAAATAACAGTTCAATAACGAAAGACTGTAGAGCACCGTTTCATCTAGTTTCGGTGAAGTCTTGCAGCAAATTGCTTGTGATGACTTGCGGCGAACGATAGACGTTCCAAAATTTGATAACAACAGTGACAATCCGGAATTTTGGATGATTTTATTCGAACGCATATGTGTAAGCAATAGATGGTATACGGATAAAGAGAAATTATTGCGTTTGCAGTCAGCTTTCAAATCTGGAAGCGTCGTCTCAAAAGTGGATATTTCGCTCAGCTACGAGAAGACGATCTAAAGTGGGTGTGATTGGAAGCAATCCTTCCTTGGTGCGTTTGGTCGAAACCTATGATAGAACTTGTGTGGGGGAGAGTGTTTACGTGACAGTAGATCACTACAGTTTTATTATGCTCAACTTCCTTGGATACCTTGTTAGATTTACGTGGGAGCTGTACAAATAAATGTATAAAAAAAAAGTTCCTTCTAGACAATTATGTTCATGTTTAGTATTTTTCCTTGTGTTTTACGGAGTTGATTCCGAAACGTTTCATTGTTACTTTTAACATACCTAGGTAGGCAGTGTGTATTGAAAACTTGTAACCTTCAGAACACCACCTAGTCATCAGTTTGATATTTCTATCTCAAATTTAATGAGAAAATCTTAGGGGATTTTTGTAGGAACTGATCCCCACAGTGTCTAAGAATTTCATCAAACAGGGAGTCGTAGCCGAAATTAATTAAAACTCTTGAAACTCATACGGTGGATACAGCTTTCGTACAAGTACGCAACCACGAAGACATTTTATGTCTTGCGCCCCCTTTCCCCTTCCTATAAAACCCCGTATTGTATTCTAGAGCCACTCAGCTGATCTGTTATCGGTCAGTTGTGTTCAGAAGTCCCTCAAGGGCCCACATACCAAATCTCAGAATCGTGGGATCATTAGGGAAAAAACTGGATTCTAGAGCCACTCAGCTGATCTGGGATCGGTCAGTTGTGTTCAGAAGTCCCTCAAGGGCCCACATACCAAATCTCAGAATCGTGGGATCATTAAAGAAAAAATTGGATTCTAGAGCCACTCAGATGATCTGGGATCGGTCAGTTGTGTTCAGAAGTCCCTCAAGGGGCTACATATCAAATCTCAGAATCGTGGGATCATTAGAGAATCTCCGCGTAACGCTCTCCGCGTAACGCTCTCCGCGTGACGCTCCCTGCGTGACGCTCCTCGCGTGACGCTTTTTCATTTATGTGCCATAGTAAAGACATAAAATGTCAAAACATTAAAAACCAAATTTCAGCTATAATCATATAGGTACCTACCTACCTCACTTCTACGAATCATAATAATCATTGAGCATATTTCGTTGCGTAACGTAACATAACGAAAATTTGGTTGTGTGCCATAGCAAAGACATGAAATGTCAAAAGAGAGTGATGTTTTGTATCATGTTGAATCTGTGTTTTTTTATTGTATTTCAATTATTGTACCTAAAAACAAATTTTAGAGCAAGCTAGCTTTACATAACTAGCTTTTTATAGATTAACAACGAACAGCTACGGTATTTACCTAAATCAGGAACTAGGTGGTTCGCAACACTCCTAAACACGATACCTCGCTTATGAAAATGGAATAACGATGAAATGGCAGTAAATGGGAGCGGTAGAATACAAAAGTACAAATATAATATAAAATAAAATATTATAACAAAATAGAATACAAAATACAAATTTATTTGAGAAACGTGTATTGAGCGTTAACGGTAAAAAGTTTAATCTAAACGAAAACGGCCACAGAAATGTGAAAATTGTCCGATTTTTAATTCTGTTGGTCAGACCGGGAGTACATAGGTACAAATTCCACAAATATCTCGTTTAAGTATGTAAAGATACTTAAGGATATTAAGGTATTTGAACGAATTCTACTGAGATGCTTAATTAAAATCCTACACTCTAAATCTCATTTCGTAAGTAACACAAATTATTATGTTATTTAGTCGTTAATATGGAAAAGAAAAGGAGAAAACTCTATTTCTTAATTTTAAGGAGTTGTTTGACAAATACAAAGGTAGACAGTGAATAGGTAATGGTGTGAATTCTTACCTGAAATTATACATGTACCCCAATAGAAGGATGTTGGAATGGTAAAATCTGTTCACAATATCGAAACCAGGTCTGTAATGCACATCTTGCAATTGTAAGGAGAGATTATTTCTGTCATAGATGTCTTGAATAAACTGGAATATACGTTTAAAACATAGGAGAAAACGTGTTTTGCTTCTTCGATTCCGTAGGTAAGGAAGCTTTGCGTTTGTGCGAGAATCCGAAAAAAAAATGTTGTCTTCAAAAACCAAAATTCTACTTGCTTTTTTGCGTTTGAGATTTTGCTGGTCAACTTTGGTTCCGTGCCTGTCTTTCTGTCGGTCTGATGCCTGTGGTTAATCCTTGACACGCCCAAAACTATACCAATTTTTATTCCAATTTGATTAAATCCTTTGATTAAATTTGGAATGCTCTCATTTTACCATGACATTTCATGACATTCCATTGTAGTGTCAAGGAATGCTGATTTATTACTCTAAGTTAAAAACTAATATTGTTTTGTAACCATAATGGAATAATATTGTGAAATGAAGGCACTGCATGGTTGGTATATACAATTGAGTAGTAGGTACCAACTGGTAAGCAGTAGGTACTAGACATATCCATGATCTTTTGTTTTTCCCATCAAGGGAGAAATTAAACTACTTCTACTTCGGATTTTTTACCCAACTTTTTGTGGAAAAGGGTATCACAGCCGTCGGCATGGCGGCACTTGGGGGTGGGGATGCATTTTCTTTCCATTTCAGAGGGTGTAGAACATGATTACAATAGTCATTCATTTTCAAGTTTCTTTATATATATATATATATATATTTTTTTTTTTTTTTTCGGGTTAGCTCTTAAGCAGCGTCCACACTATGCCGCAAAAGCCCCGCATATGTAGACGTGCTGGGCGGTCTCCTAGAAAGCCGGAAGCCTGGCCGGCCCCAAACAGTGTTGCGCATAATCTTATCGTCGAATACGAACACGATTGTAATCGCGATAATTATTCGTTGATTTTGAGTCAACTGCGATTATATTTGTATTCGTGTAATCGTATTCGTCTGTCGGCGATTCTACGAATACAAACCATAAAATACGTCACGGTCATCAATTTCAATAGGGCGTCCCTTCTATAATATGCAAAGCCTTGCTAATATTACCTAGCTTCAGAGGAACGTCCTATTGAAATAGATTTGAGATAAATAGGCTGGGCTCCAATCGTTGAATTCGCTTTAAGGAAGCCCCTCTGAAGTTAGGTAATATTAGCAAGCCTTCACATTTTATAGGAGGGACGCCCTATTGAAATTGATGACCGTGACGCATTTTTATGGGTTGTATTCGTGTAATCGCCGACAGACAAATACGATCACACAAACACGATTACACGAATACGAATATAATCGCAGTTGACTCAGAATCAACATATAATTACCGCGATTACAATCGTATTCGTATTCGACGATAAGATTATGCCGAACACTGGTAGTGGGGACGTGCCGGGGATGCCACCCGGCTTCAATACCTAGTCATAGGAATATTCATTGAAAATGAAGCTATTGATTGCAATGGCTCCAAAATTTTTAAAATATCAATTTTAATAAATTGTCTAAACTGAAATCCGATTTGAGACATTATAAATCGAATTCTACAGTTTACAGCTTTTTCATATGTCCTTCCAGTCAACAACTCTCCGGGAGAGAAGAGGGGCTCCAAATGGACAGGGCAGGGATGTGTTTAAAACTTTAAAGGTAAAAGTTTTAGGCATATTGCTCATTTTGCCTATAGACGGGGGGGGGGGGGGGGGGTGGGGTCAGTCGACGTTCGAGGGTTGATTGGGGGGTGGTTCGAAAGTTCGAAACCGAGCTTTGCTATAACAATGGAAGTGATGGAAATGAAGTAGTTCCTCCTTCAAAGGGGAGAAGCGATTTACCACGAGACGTTCCAAACCCGACGCGAGCACCTCCCACTCCAACATGTTCCTCCCTACAAAGCAACCGCTCAGCGTTGCCAACCTCCGTAAATATCCGTAACTGCAGGGAGTTATTGTCAAATGTACAAACAAATAGTGAATCGAACGCCAGTATTTTAAAGCTATTTTTCATATCTTTCAGATTTACGTAATACATTAGGATCATGATTTTAAAAGTTTCAGTCAAGCAGCATGAACTTCCGAGTTAATTGTAATTCATATTCATTTATGAAGGTATACCTTAACTCATGACTTTTTCAGCATGCAATTTATAAGTTCAAATTTAAATACTTTCATGAAGCTAATCTGCCTGGTAATGTTCAAATTTCCAGGGTGACAAACTCTTTTTAATTAATGTTTTAATCTTAAAATAAGATGAAAATGAATAATAAAACAATGCGGAATTTGCATGGCTATTTTTTACGAGAGCTTTCCAAAAGTGGGTATCAGACCAGTAATACGGCTTTGTGATTCATTTGCACGATGACGTCGCGGCCCTCCCCTGTCTGAAGGAACCTTCAGCTCTCTTGCATTACTACTTGCATGATCTTATCACCCGTTTATTGGCCAGACTAAACAGTATTTTGAGCTGCAAATTAGTTGTAGATGGTTTTCAAGCTGAATCCGAATCTGGAGTCAAAAGTGTGAAATTCCAACACATGAAAGTTCCCCATTAAATTATAAAAGAAAATTGTTCAACGAATTTTTTGCCATTTCTCGAGTTCATAAATTTTGAAATTACAGCAACATTTTACGTTAACATTTTTAACTAAAAAATGTATCATTGCTATCTTCAACCTTTTGATTCATTGTATCTGAACACATATTTCAAATGGAGTAGGGAAAATAAAATTGATGCAAAATGACAAATTAATAGAACAATAAAGCTTTTATTTTACTATGTAGGAGGAACAATAAATTACCACCACTCATTTTCTATGTGACTTAGAGAGTGACTTAGAAATGAGTAAAGTAAAATCACAGTAAAAGAGTAATAAAACTCAAGAAATTTTCCTAAACATAAAAACTTCATTGTTTGGCGAATTAACTTTGTCCGAACCACGCCAAGATTCTATGTGCCGGCGAAGATTGAATTTCCTCTTCGTTTGGTATGTGCAATGGTAACAAAATAGCATGTAGAAACGGAGGAACATACATGTGGAGGAACATATGATAAAAGTAATTTAAACTACATGTATAACATACAATTAAAAGTACATATAAACTAAACACGCATGTCGAAGTACGGTAACTGTAATCTAAATAGAACCTAAACAATAAGATAACTGATAAGACGGGTCAGCTGTTCGGTTGTTACCCAGCGGGGAACAAACGGAGGGGAAAAGGCAGTAGGGTGGGAGGTGCTCGCGTCGGGTTTGGAACGTCTCGTCGATTTACCTGCTACACTCTGCTATATCCTGCAGGTTGAACAACCTGAGGAATATGCCAAGAGGTAGCATTTTCAAGAACCGAGAAGGAGGAACTACTCCAATCCATCACATAACACAACAAGGTTGATCTACAATTTTTATTTGATCGCGTTCCATGAAATCCTTACCGTGAATGATCCTCGAACGACTGAACTCTTAAGGTCTATTCCACGGGGCGGTTGGTGAAGAATGTATTCTTCTGTTTGGTTGTCCCATTTCCCCCTGATGAATCTTTCGACTGACAGATGACGCCAAACTCTACGTATCTTCACCAAACCTTCAAAATTCGCTATAACAACGTCAGAGAAAATGGACACTGGGAGGGGCCTATTGGAAGAACTTAGAGTACCTTCTTTGTCCCATATCATCCAAATTATATTGTCCTCGAACAATGTGCCATTATTAATCTGAAATAAAAATATTAAAGATGAATACATAGGTATACCTACCTAGGTTACGATCAAATTACATGAACATTTTTCACGATTTATTGACTTCAGTCATAATTTCAGAAATTCAGCTAACTCAAAATGTGCATTTTTTTCATTTGTTACCCTTTTTCACACATTCGCACTGTACTGTTCAATTCAATTTCTTTATTGCCAAACGTATGAACAATACATAGCAGACGTCAAAAACAGGTACGGGTATAAAATAATAATTTAGACAATGGACAATGTATATACAGAAAACAACAGAAATTGCAATTTTAACAGTAATTTTAAAAAATCATTTTAAAAGATAATAACATGTATATTTGATTATTGTTGAACAATATACGGTACCTAGCAGCAAGGTGGTTAGTCACCGACTTCAAGAATATAAATTACCTACCAGTCAAAATCATTCAAGTTATGTTATAAATTTCGTCTGTAGATTCACATATTTAGATGTATATTATATGTAGATAAATTGGTAAAACTTGTGTTGCTGTCTACTAACATTTTCAATCAAAATTCTGTTTTGAGTACACGTTACATCCAGGAAAATCCCAAGACGAGTGGAAACGGACGTAACTGAATCAAAAGTGTCGGCTACTCGGAATAACACCGTATATTCTCGATCTTTACGGCCAGAGGAGGTTGACATATGTTTGAAGAGGTCTATGGCATCTAAAACAAGAAAAACACTACAGATTTCACACAAAGAATGACTATTTGACAGGGTAGATAATTATTATTATCCTTCCATAGAATGTTCGTCCTGATTCAGGTGCTCCTAACTAATCCACAGTAATATTTTGATAGTTAATTCACTAATGATCTAACGATACCTTATGACATTCACTATAATGTTCCATTTAAGCAAATTTTCGTGGAAAATAAAGCTATTGCAATGGCTCCAAAAACTTTTAAATACAAATTTTCCTAAATTTAATTCAAGAACAGCGAATTACTTCGTTTTAACGTATTCAGGAACAATTCCTGGATTTTAACGCTTTTTCATATATATATATATATATATATATATATATATATATATATATATATAATCGTAGAAAGTAAATTTTTTTAGCAGAATACTACCCATAAAAAGTAAATCAACTGTGAACTACCTTTAAATTTCAGAAAATTATGCTGAAAAATGTACTTGAATTTCATTTAGGGTGAAAAGCGATAAAAATTGAAATTAATAACTATTTCTTTGCTCACAGTTCCCAAATTTTAAAAGAATTGAACATAATATTATAATATGGAAAATTACGAAAATTCACGATCATGCTGCATGACTGGAACTGTTTAGTTAATGTATTTACCGAATTCAATTAGAATTTACCGTTCAAATTAGAAAATGATGTACCATTACGATCGAGCTGAATTAGCTAATTTCCATGTGTTACAGTTTCAAGTGATGCAGTCGCGTATCGTTTCTTTGTAGGTACTATGCAGCATTTGATTTGCTAACCTAGTGAGTGCCGTAAATCGGTTTCGGTGCACGAATCGGGAAGTGAAGGGCTTTTATCGTATCAGCACAAAAGAGATCTGGTTTTTCCTCCTACGATTCAGAGACAGTCCAAATTTTGTCTAGTCCTCGTATCTCGGACCACTTAACTCTCAGCTACTGCTGCTCCATGGAATAGCAATCCAGTCAGCTAGCTTATCATTTCAGTTCCGCTAGAGTCACCTTCAATAACTGTGACTATTCAGCAACGTAATCGACATTACCTGTGTACCCCAAGAATTTAGCTGCTTTGTTATGTACAGAGATTATGGATCTACTAACCTCTAACTTCCAACATTTGAACACGCTGTCAGCACAGACATTGAAAATAGAAGTCCTCCGCACGCTCGAATGCAAAATCATTGCTGTACATTCTAGAGAGTCCCCCAAGAACGCTATACCCAATTCAGATCATTTGTAGGCTCTAATCATGTATACTACGTGAGAACCTTCCAACACTCTTAGCTTTCTTCATAATCGCATATTCGGATGACATATGCAGGAAATGTTCGGTTAGGGCCTTTAGTAGAATAATAGTAAACCACATCGAATTTGGTTGGAACTTATGTCGTCTCCGTCATGTATATTACCCACGCCCAAGGTAATTTGAGCTGTATGGTCTGAACTCATAAAATGGAGATTAAATCTAATCCCTAATTGTGTCGGATTAGTGAATGAGGTATTCAGGATATCTACGTGAAGAGCTATTTTGTTATCTGCACTTCTGCACTTACGTTTTAGACTGATCTATAGGTACGTGCGAATCAGCTTTCATTGGATGAAGAATGAATGAGTAGGTACCAGCGTAATGAATGTTTAAGTTACACTACTTTTAATACTATTTAATATGTTATTTTTGAGGAAAAAAGTACAACTACACTAATCACCAAGATGTTTACGATGTTATTCTTAATAATGTTTACCTTCATTAGAGCAAACAAATGCATCAATACTGTGGACAGTCATAACGCTAAAATACGCCGAAATCATAGAAGGAGACCATTGACCAGCAGTAACAGTGTGAAGACACAGTATGAGAACGATCATATTTCCGAGCTTCGCCATCTGCCACCACCACGAGCAATGAAGATGTAAGAAAATCATGGTTCAAACACAAGCTCATCGATTACAACTGCACCAATCCATTTTTAAAGAGAAAGAAGCTAGGCTTACTCACTTCGTAACATATGCGTTTTCAACTCAGAGTTAGCTACCATTCCTCATTTCCATTGAACCTGTCTGTGAAGTAATATCGACTTTTCATACTTGAACTGGGATGATATCCAAAGCTATCCTAAGAATAGAAAGCGAGGTGTGAATAGAACGCGGTAAGTAGGTACCTACATGAAACAAAAATGCCGTGATTTTGTAATCAATAAATAATAGATATATACCTGAATAATATTTTACCATTTTTAACCCTGGAAACAACCGTGTTTTACATCCACATTATTACAACTGTCACATCATGACAAGAGGCAATTTTAATGTTTAATCTTTGAATTTGAAATTTGCCTATTTTTTGGATGGTTACGCGAAAAATTAGCTCAATAGAATGCTAGGCATAAACAAACAAAAAGATTTGGGAAAAAAGGCCGAAATGATCATAGTATAACTCATGACGCTGCGCGCATTTTTACTTTCCTTCCTTTCCCGAAGGTTGAAGGGAAAGTCTTGCTATCACCTGGAAATCAATTTCTAAAACTCATGCTAGGATGGGCATTTTGTTCAACCTGAACCCATATCTATATGTTTCATGAAAATGTTATGAATGTGTGTGTATGTGTGAATGTATGTAACTCGTGTACACGATTGCGACCTTACGGTAAGACATAAAAAATTCCAATTTCGGGGTTGGGTTTTTATTCCCAAGAGCTAGTTACTGTACAAAAATCAGCTTAAAATGATTATTTTTAGGGGGTTAAAAGAATCAGAATAGGTGAAAAAACGTCGTTTGTTAGCACTTTTTTTGGCTTTTTCCTAAAATGGCTCGAGAGATTTTGATGAAATTCACAGGAGTTACTCCTTTTCTGGGTAGAAATGATACCCCATACCTCTCATACCAGGGAAAATACTCTGAGGAAGATAATTAGCAAAAAACCTTCAAAAATAGGTAAAAACGCCATTTTTTAGCACCTTTTTAGCACTTTTTTGGTCTTTCCATCAATGTGGCCACTGAATTAGCAAAAGAACTATCCTTTTATCTTGACAGTGTTTTGTTTCATTTCCGAAGGGTGAAGTCGTAAAAAAAATCTGAATTAACGTTTTTTTACTTTCCTTGCTTAACCCGAAGAGTAAAGGGAAAGTCTTGCAAACCCTGAAAATCAATTTCTGAGACTCATGCTAGGATGGGCATTTTGTTCAACCTGAACCCATTTCTATACGTTTCATGAAAATGAATGTATTTGTGTATGTGTGTCGGAGCTCCTTCATATCCCCCTACCCAAGTCAAGGTCATACGTCCCCGTCGTGCTACCTGGCCACCCTCTGGGTGTACAGTGGATGGCAAAATGACCCGCTGGCAAATAGAGGGGAGACTCGTGTCAACGGGTCTCCTGACCCTTCTATCTTCGTCTCCCCCTTATGGCAGAAAACAACAACGACCCTCATAACCCCCCCCCCATTGGCACACGGGGACCTAAAGGAGGCTGTGGTGAATTTCACACCCGACAAATCCACTACAGAGGCGCTTGGGGGCGCCCCAGGCAGAGGCGTCGGTAATCCTCGGAGATTCAAATTTCATTATGAAGAGGGTTAATGGAGGGGATAATAGTATTAAATCATGATGTCTTAACTATTCTCGTCAATTTTTTTTTTTTTTCCAGTTATGAATTTGGTTTTCATAACTGGAAAACCATCATCCTTCATCAGGGACGCCCTGTAATGCATGCTGTTTTGGGATATTGTACATCTTGTATATTATAGATTTGTGGCTGGAATTTTTCAGTATGTTTTCCAACAGCTTTTTGAAGTTTACATGTGTGAAACGCTATCGTAATTACCTGTCGATTTGGAATATTAAATTAGAGAGGAAAATATTGTTTTAATACGAAAAAGAGTTATTTACTAGTCTGAGGATGCTGAAGTCATCAGGAGGTTTTATACCCCTTGAAAATGTTACAATACTCCCCGAAAGTTTCTGTACGAAGGGCACTTCACGACAATGAACCCGTAACTGGACTGAATGGCGCTCTTTCCGAGGATACCAATCACACCTTGTTGGACTCTCATCTGAGAACATTTACGGGGTAGGTAGTCCAAAGGTTGTTGACAATACGGAGACACAGATGAATTTTCCAGACTTCGAGTTTTTGCCAACTTTTAGGGCCAAATAGCCACTGTGCGATGGTGTCTAACGACTCCGGACTTAAATACCTTCTATCCTGGTTACTCCAGGGAGATAATCAGATCCCATCTCTCCATGATCAGTATATTTTGAAAGTCCTATCGGATTTTATCAGTTCAGGTTTCAACTCAAGCAAATTCACGTCCAATTTTCAATTTCAACTCGTTAGATTCAATTAGCACGAGTTTCCAGTTCGTTGGACCCACTTAGTCTATTTTCCAAATTTATATCGCTCGCAACCACAACATGATTGATTCAAAATAAATGTTTATCTGCTATTACAAAACCTCATCAGAATGACGGAGAGATGGGGACGAAACTTTCTTAGTACAACTGCCCCATCGAAATGACCCATGACATCTACATAACTGTTTGGCACTCATCTGTTGGTCTTAGGGGGGAGGTGAAGTCGTCAATCAGTCTTAATATAACTTAATAACTGGTTGAAGCATTTCATGAACGAACTTGATAAATCACGACATTATCGCGGGGCGCTATAAAATTTACGTTTGCTCCGTTGTTTAGACAGAGGGCTGTAATGCATGCAGGGTTAAATAAAATTGGTCCTACACTGCAATTAATTGCCCCCCTTCCAACATGAGAAGTAATTATGCCCGTAATAATTGAATGTCACGATGGTTGCCGTGAGTTTCACAGGAACAACGATTTATATATTTCGGAGGGAGACGGATTTCAAGTAGGTAGCATTCGAGGTAAATTTAAGCATATCCACTCTTGGTAACGCTCACTGCTGTTGAAATGGATCATGAGCGTGCTTGTAAGGCTGCCTTATGTGATGTACACTTTATTGTTCTCAAAATCGAGTCACAAAGGCTTCCACAGTATAAATAATGTTTGGAAGTCCGTTAAATTAAAAAGCCCAGAACTCGCAGCAATGCGGTATATGTTCGGGACCTTGGAGCACAAGCAGCCCTTAATATTGAGACTAATGCCAAGTATAGATTTAATGAGGGGAATCTAAGGTTGACAATTTATCTGTATGAGATTATCACTTATTGTTCCAAATTTATGGATCAATTTTGAGTGATAAAAGTTGTACCTATTCAATTAATACCGTTATGTATTGAAATCATGGCAGGCTATCGCACCAACAAATATCTTTTGATAAGTAGGTACAATTGGTGGTTCATATACCTGCCTCAGGGTTTCCACCCGCCAAAATGGCTCTCGATATGAAGTTATTATTGTATCTATACGACATTATTACTGTCTCCGACATATATATAGAATCTATCAGTATACTGCCGTTCTAAGAATAGATCCCGAATCTGCATTTTTCCATTCTCGAAGTCGAATCTCAACAGGAAATGCCTCAAAAACGGCTTACAATTATCGCACTAACTACGTTTTGGTTTGATTTACTACTGAAAATCCCGTAACTGCCCTTTTCTAGATCAAAAACCCACATCTGAACGTCAGATTCTATTATTTTATTAGTATTCAGGTACATACGAGTTGTGACACTCTCTAAAGTCCTGATAAGATTTTATTTCTTAGTATTTTAGAACTCATGGCGTCTGAAAAGAATGTATTTTCTTTTGTCAGATCAGATACGGTTTTTTCTCCTAGTATCCAGCATATGAGAGAAAATAATTTTTTTTTTTTCGCCATGGAAAGCGGTACTAATTCTGTATTAGATAAAACGTATCAATCTTATTGCAAATCAAAAACTCGTATGTGCACCAGATACGAGGGAATCGCCTAGTACATATTATGTTCTACAGATTTTTTTGCAATTTTCTGACCAAACTAATGTTTTTCCAGCCACACCACTCGATTCTGTGAGAAATTTCCTCTGGAATGAGTGCTTTTGGAGCTCGAGACAACGTAAAATTGAGCTAATATCAGGGAATTTCGACTCAAAACCTAGATACGCATTTTCCAAAAAGTAGGGTATGTCAGATACGGGATCTATTCTTAGTACGGCAGTATTGTCATGCGTGAAAACGGGAGAAGATTTCAAAGAGAGAATACGTATATATATGAGCTTGAGGGATCTCCGTTGGATAATTATGATGAAATCGATACCCTCTATAGCACGTTGGGTCGCGTGACTGATGATACATCAAATGGAATGTTCTGTTATTCTTATGCTCAAAATTACCCTAAATGAAATTCCTTTCATGTTTTTACTGAAGTCATTGTCTTCGTTTGGTACCTGCGGAAAAAACACAAAAATGAATAGGTACCGACTTAGGGAAATAATTT